>CM065590.1:438197655-438587816 GCA_033119425.1 Bufotes viridis
AACCAATCAGATTCCACCTTTCGTTTTCCAAAGGAGCTCTGAAAATGAAAGGTGGAATTAATTACTATGGACGATTAAGCCAGATTTCCTTTACACCAGTTTTGATAAATCTCCTCAATTGTGTCTATTTTTTTCTTCCAAAACTTTGCGTTGGTAGAAAGTCATAATGTCTCTCAGTATTAGCTGGCTGCACATTAACCCCTGTCATAGTGTAGTGCAGATACAGTGCAATAACAGTGCAAAGTTAACAGAATATATCTCAATAAACATATAAATGTAGTTCAACAATATGAAACAATGTTTGTGCACACAACAGGATGAATCACAGTGCAAGGTAACCATTCAAAGTGTAATAAACTGAGTTGATGAGTTTGCATAGTAGCAATAGGAGCAAATGTCCACAAATGTCCATAGTTCGAAGTACCCTTGCTCCAGGGCACTGCATGGACCCGTCAGTTCATGCACTGATAGGGTGGTCACTGATATACAAAGACAAGCACAACAAAATCTGGAGAAGTATATAATACAAATTTAACTGTGGATGCACTATTTGAAGTTTTCACATGTTACAGAGCGGAGGATTAGTTCAGTAGTGCCTGAAAGTATAGGCGGTATCAAACACCCCATAGTAAAGGTCAGCCAGGCACAGGCCAAGTGTTGTCACAACATTTTAGTGAACAATTCCAATTGTCTAAGACACTTCCTTTTATTCCCCTAAGCAATTTCTGAAATGTCATTTCTAGAAAGTTGAATGCAGGAAATGAAATTATATAACGAATTCTATACCATTACATGAGGGACAGATAGTCCTATAGACAGTAGGACTGTAAATTCTTCAAATCTGCTGCGGGCCAAGAAGAGGTTAAATACCAACTATAACCAAATATAGACAAATAAATATATACATTTCTGCACATGATAAAAAGCATAACATTTTGTGACAAAAAATAGCTTTACCAGCTAACTAAGGTATCATGTGGACTAGCCTGGGGACTTTTCTCTAAAAATGTAATAATGCACATGACCGTATATATTTTGCTCTCCGCAAAAATTACAGATGACGTCCGTGTGCATTCCGTATTTTGCAGAACGGAACAGCTGGCCCCTAATAGAAGAGTACTATCCTTGTCCATAATGCGAACAATAATAGGACACGTTCTATTTTTTTGCAGAACGAAGACATGGACATACGGAAGCGGAATGCATACGGACTAACTTCCGTTCTTTTTGCAGAACCATTGAAATGAATGGTTCCGCATATGATCCGTAAAAAAAAAAATCAGTGGACACGGTCAGAAAAAATACGTTTGTGTGCATGAGCCCTAAGAGTAATTTCCCTTTCTATGCCATTTATGTTAGACCTGAAGGTATAAGAAATAACTATGGATGAAAGTGAGCACATTTCTTCTAAGGTTTGCACATTGGGCTTGAGCTTAAAGAGAACCTGTCACCAGGAAATTCACTGATAAAGCAGGCGTGCTGCCCTGTAGGGCTCACTCTGCTGAATATAATGATACCTTTCACTTGGTGATCTGTAGCTTTATTGTGGAGAAATTGTATTTTTAATCCATATGCTAATGAGCTGATTGGAGTTCAGTAGTTGATAGGAGTCCAGCATTTTTTCTATTCAGAGCTGTAGCCACTCCCCTATTCACTTCTTCAGTTGTAAAAGGGGTGTGGTTCATTTATTTATTGATCTATAGAAGTGAATAGGGGAGGAGCTACAGCTCTGAATAGAAAAAATGCTGGACTCATATCAACTGCTGGACTCCAATCAGCTCATTAGCATATGGATTAAAAATACAATTTCTCCACAATAAAGCTACAGATCACCAAGTGAAAGGTATCATTATATTCAGCAGAGTGAGCCCTACAGGCAGCATGCCTGCTTTATCAGTGAATTTCCTGGTGACAGGTTCTCTTTAATCAAGTACAAAAATGTTTTATCAAATAAAAAAATAACATGGTGCAGAGGAAAGGAAGCCAAACCTACAAACCTTGTGATGGCAAACCTTTTAGAAACCAAGTGCCCAAAATGCAACCCAAAACCCACTTATTTATCATAAAGTGCCAAGAAGGCAATTTACCCTGAATCCTACAGTCCAATATAGTAAATCTTCCATGCACTTTATCATTTAGCTATAATAGCTTGTCTACATTCAGTGCGCTGCCTGTGCTGTTCATAGTGCACCCTGCGCTGATGAATGGTGGGAAAAGTCTAGAGTTTAGCAAACACCTGGATGTTCAGGTTTGAGAAGTTCGGCCGAACTTCGTGAAAATGTTCGTGTTCGGGATCCGAACTCGACCCGAACTTCATCCCGAACCCGAACCCTATTGAAGTCAATGGGGACCTCAACTTTTGGGCACTAAAAAGGCTGTAAAATAGTCCAGGAGAGGGCTGCAAAAGGCAGCAAAATGTAGGTAAATGACCTGCAAACAAATATGGATAGGGAAATCAATTAAAATAAAATAAATAAAAATTAACCAATATCAATTGGAGAAAGGTTCCATAGCAGAGAATCAGGCTTCAAGTCACCCACCAATGGAGAAGGTCACTTTATGTTATTTCGGCCCCAGCACCCAGACAGAGGAGAGAGGTCCCATAGCATAAAATCAGGCTTCATATCAACCAACACTGGAGAAGGCCACTTTCAGTTATTTAGGCCCCAGTACCAAGACAGAGGAGAGAGGTCCCACAGCAAGGAATAAGGCGTCATTTCACCCACCACTGGAGAAGGCCACTGTCAGTTATTTAGGCCCCAGCAACCAGACAGAGGAGAGAGGTCCCACAGCAAGGAATAAGGCGTCATATCACCCACCACTGGAGAAGGCCACTTTCAGTTATTTAGGCCCCAGCACCCAGACAGAGGAGAGAAGTCCCACAGCAAGGAATAAGGCGTCATATCACCCACCACTGGAGAAGGCCACTTTCAGTTATTTAGGCCCCAGCACCCAGACAGAGGAGAGGGGTCCCACAGCAAGGAATAAGGCGTCATATCACTCACCACTGGAGAAGGCCACTTTCAGTTATTTAGTCCCCAGCACCCAGACAGAGGAGAGAGGTCCCACAGCAGAGAATAAGGCGTCATATCACCCACCACTGGAGAAGGCCACTTTCAGTTATTTAGGCCCCAGCACCCAGACAGAGGAGAGAGGTCCCACAGCAAGGAATAAGGCATCATATCACCCACCACTGGAGAAGACCACTTTAAGTTATTTAGGCCCCAGCACCCAGACAGAGGAGAGAGGTCCCACAACAAGGAATAAGGCGTCATATCACCAACCACTGGAGAAGGCCACTTTCAGTTATTTAGGCCCCAGCACTTAGACAGAGGACAGATGTCCCAAAGCAAGGAATAAGGTGTCATATCACCCACCACTGGAGAAGGCCACTTTCAGTTATTTAGGCCCCAGCACCCAGACAGATGAGAGAGGTCCCAAAGCAAGGAATAAGGTGTCATATCACCCACCACTGGAGAAGGCCACTTTCAGTTATTTAGGCCCCAGCACCCAGACAGAGGAGAGAGGTCCCACAGCAGAGAATCATGTGTCATATCACCCACCACTGGAGAAGGCCACTTTCAGTTATTTAGGCCCCAGCACCCAGGCAGAGGAGACAGGTCCCACAGTAAGGAATAAGGCGTCATATCACCAACCACTGGAGAAGGCCACTTTCAGTTATTTAGGTCCCAGCACCCAGACAGAGGAGAGAGGTCCCACAGCAGAGAATCATGCGTCATCTCACCCACCACTGGAGAAGGCCACTTTCAGTTATTTAGGCCCCAGCACCCAGACAGAGGAGAGAGGTCCCAAAGCAAGGAATAAGGTGTCATATCACCCACCACTGGAGAAGGCCACTTTCAGTCATTTAGGCCCCAGCACCCAGACAGAGGAGAGAGGTCCCACAGCAGAGAATCATGCGTCATATCACCCACCACTGGAGAAGGCCACTTTCAGTTATTTAGGCCCCAGCACCCAGACAGAGGAGACAGGTCCCACAGCAAGGAATAAGGCGTCATATCACCAACCACTGGAGAAGGCCACTTTCAGTTATTTAGGCCCCAGCACCCAGACAGAGGAGAAAGGTCCCACAGCAGAGAATCATGCGTCATCTCACCCACCACTGGAGAAGGCCACTTTCAGTTATTTAGGCCCCAGCACCCAGACAGAGGAGAGAGGTCCCACAGCACTGAATAAGGCGTCATATCACCCACCACTGGAGAAGGCCACTTTCAGTTATTTAGGCCCCAGCACCCAAACAGAGGAGAGAGGTCCCACAGCAAGGAATAAGGCGTCATATCACCCACCACTGGAGAAGGCCACTTTCAGTTATTTAGGTGCCAGCACCCAGAGAGAGGAGAGAGGTCCCACAGCAAGGAATCATGCGTCATATCACCCACCACTTGAGAAGGCCACTTTAAGTAATTTATGCCCCAGCACACAGACAGAGGAGAATGTTCCAACAGCAGAGAATCATGCGTCATATAACCCACCACTGGAGAAGGCCACTTTCAGTCATTTAGGCCCCAGCACCCAGACAGAGGAGAGAGGTCCCACAGCAGAGAATCATGCGTCATATCACCCACCACTGGAGAAAGCCACTTTCAGTTATTTAGGCCCCAGCACCCAGACAGAGGAGAGAGGTCCCACAGCAAGGAATATAGCATCATATCACCCATCACTGGAGAAGGCCACTTTGAGTTGTTTAGGCCCCAGCACTCAGACAGAGGAGAGAGGTCCCACAGCAGAGAATCATGCGTCATATCACGCACCACTGGAGAAGGCCACTTTCAGTTATTTAGGCCCCAGCACCCAGACAGAGGAGAGAGGTCCCACAGCAGAGAATCATGCGTCATATCACCCACCACTGGAGAAGGCCACTTCCAGATATTTAGCCCACGGCACCCAGACAGAGGAGAGAGGTCGCATGGCAGAGGTTCAGGTTTCATGTCACCCACCATTGTAACAGGCCAATTTCAGTTATTTAGGCCCCGGCGCCCAGATTGAGGAGAAGTTCATTCAACTTTGGGTTGCACCGCAAGATCATGGTAAAGTTAAAAAAATGAAGATTCAATAAAAAGTGCCCCGGAGTACAAGAATACATGGTTGAGGGGGAGGCAGTTATAAATGTCTATTCTGCACAAGGAAGGGACAGGTCCTGTGGGATCCATGCCTGGTTCATTTTTATGAACGTCAGCTTGTCCACGTTGGCTGTGGAAAGGCGGCTGCGTTTGTCAGTAATGACGCCCCCTGCCGTGCTGAATACACGTTCAGACAAAACGCTGGCCGCCGGGCAGGCCAGCACCTCCAAGGCATAAAATGCTAACTCTGGCCACGTGGACAATTTGGAGACCCAGAAGTTGAATGGGACCGAACCATCAATCAGTACGTGGAGGGGTGTGCAGACGTACTGTTCAACCATGTTAGTGAAATGCTGCCTCCTGCTAACATGTTCCGTATCAGGTGGTGGTGCAGTTAGCTGTGGCGTGGAGACAAAACTTTTCCACATTTCTGCCATGCTAACCTTGCCCTCAGAGGAGCTGGCCGTGACACAGCTGCGTTGGCGACCTCTTGCTCCTCCTCTGCCTTTGCCTTCGACTTCCACCTGTTCCCCTGTGACATTTGGGAATGATCTCAGGAGCGCGTCTACCTATCACGCTCCAGTGCAGGAAGTAAGGTGGGCACATTGTCTTTGTACCGGGGATCCAGCAGGGTTGCAACCCAGTAGTCCACACACGTTAAAATGTGGGCAACTCTGCTTTCGTTGCGCAGGCACTGCAGCATGTAGTCGCTCATGTGTGCCAGGCTGCCCAGAGGTAAGGACAAGCTGTCCTCATCCTCCGTATCCCCCCAGCCACGCACCAGTGCTGGGCCTGAGCTGTATCGGGTGCCACCCCGCTGTGAACCTGCTTCATCCTCATCCTCCTCCACCTCCTCCTCATCCTCCTCGTCCTCCCGTAGTGGGCCCTGGCTGGCCAAATTTTTACCTGGCCTCTGCTGTTGCAAAAAACCTCTCTGAGGCACTTCTAACAGACTGGCCTGAAAGTGCTAAAAATGACCCCTCCTCCTCCTGGGCCACCTTCTCTTCCATCATCGCCCTAAGTGTTTTCTCAAGGAGACATAGAAGTGGTATTCTAACAATGATAACGGCGTCATCGCCACTGGCCATGTTGTTGGAGTACTCAAAACAACGCAACAGGGTACACAGGTCACCCATAGAGGCCCAGTCTATGGTGGTGAAGTGGTGCTGTTCCGCCGAGCGACTCACCCATGCGTGCTGCAGCTGAAACTCCACTTTCGCCTGCTGCTGCTCGCACAGTCTGGCCACCATGTGCAAGGTGGAGTTCCACCTGGTGGGCACGTCGCATATGACAGTGAGCGGGAAGGCTTACGCTGTAGCGCAGACAAGCAAGCAGCGGCAGGATGTGAACGCACAGATGCACTTTATGCAGCATCTCTGACATGTCGGGGTAGTTGTGAATGAACTTCTGCACCACCAAATTCAGCACATGCGCCAGGCAAGGGATGTGCGTCAAACCGGCTAGTCCCAGAGCTGCAACGAGATTTCGCCCATTATCGCACACCACCAGGCCGGGCTTGAGGCCCACCGGCAGAAACCACTCATCGGTCTGTTGTTCAATACGCCACCACAACTCCTGCGCAGTGTGGGGCCTGTCCCCCAAACATATGTTTCATAATGGCCTGCTGACGTTTACCCCAGGCTGTGCTGAAGTTGGTGGTGAAGGTGTGTGGCTGACTGGATGAGCTGGTGGAAGCAGAGGAGGAGGAAGCCGAGTAGGAGGAGGAGGCTACAGGAGGCAAAGAGTGATGCCCTGCGATCCTTGGCAGCGGAAGGACGTGCGCCAAAGAACTCTCCGCCTGGGGCCCAGCCGCCACTACGTTTACCCAGTGTGCAGTTAGGGAGATATAGCGTCCCTGGCCGTGCTTACTGGTCCACGTATCTGTGGTTAGGTGGACCTTGCCACAGATGGCGTTGCGCAGTGCACACTTGATTTTATCGGATACTTGTTCGTGGAGGGAAGGCCCAGCTGTCTTGGAGAAGTAGTGGCGGCTGGGAACAACATACTGTGGGACAGCCATCACCATCAGCTGTTTGAAGCTGTCTGTGTTCACCATCCTGAATGACAGCATTTCAAAGGCCAGTAGTTTAGAAATGCTGGCATTCAGGCCCAGGGCTCGAGGGTGGCTAGGTGGGAATTTACGCTTTCTCTCCAAGGTTTGTGAGATGGAGAGCTGAACGTTGCCGTGTGAAATGGTGGAGATGCTTGGTGACGCAGGTGGTGGTGTCGGTGGCACATCCTCTGTTTGGTGGGCGGCAGGTGCCAACATTCCTCCCGAGGCGGAGGAAGAGGCCGAGGCAGCAGCAGAAGAGGGAGCAGGGGGAGCCAGAGTGAGTTCCTTGCTTTTAAGGTGTTTACTCCACTGCAGTTCATGCTTTGCATGTAGATGCCTGGTCATGTAGGTAGTGCTAAGGTTCAGAACGTTAATGCCTCGCTTCAGGCTCTGATGGCACAGCGTGCAAACCACTCGGGTCTTGTCGTCAGCACATTGTTTAAAGAAGTGCCATGGAACTCCTTGAAGCTGCCTTTGGGGTGCTCGTTCCCTGGTGGCGGTGGCCAGTAGCAGGCAAACTCTCTTGGCGGCGGCTGTTCTGCTTTTTCCCTTTGCTCCCTCTTTTGCTATGCTGTTGGCTCAGTCTCACCACTGCCTCTTCCTTTAAACTATGAAAGTCAGTGGCACGACCTTCATTCCATGTGGGGTCTAGGACCTCATCGTCCCCTGCATCGTCTTCCACACAGTCTTCCTCCCTGACCTCCTGTTCGGTCTGCACACTGCAGAAAGACGCAGCAGTTGGCCCCTGTGTTTCGTCATCATCAGAGACGTGCGGACTCCAATGAGGTGGTATTCCCATGTCCTCATCATCAGGAAACATCAGTGGTTGTGCATCAGTGCATTCTATGTCTTCCACCACTGGGGAAGGGCTAGGTGGATTCCCTTGGGAAACCCTGCCAGCAGAGTCTTCAAACAGCATAAGAGACTGCTGCATAACTTGAGGCTCAGATAGTTTCCCTGATATGCATGGGGGTGATGTGACAGACTGATGGGCTTGGTTTTCATGCGCCACCTGTGCACTTTCTGCAGAAGACTGGGTGGGAGATAATGTTGTGAACGTGCTGGATCCACTGTCGGCCCCCCACTTGGCCAGCCACAGCTGAATCCACTGATTTATGGTATTGCTATTTTGGCAATTGAATTTCACACCAGAAAAAAATATACCCTTTTACGGACAGATTTAAACTAGGCCTGCAACAGCTAGAACACCAGATTCAGGGTATTGCTATTTTGGCAATTAAATTTCACCCCAGAAAAAAATATACTCTTTTACAGACAGTTTAAACGAAGCCTGCAACAGCTGGAACAACAGTTTTACTGTATTTCTATTTTTGCAACGGAATTTCACCGCAGAAAATAATATATCCTATGACAGACACTATGAAACTTGTCCAGCCACTGCTGGGACCCCAGATTTACGGTATTGCTATTTTGGCAATTGAATGTCACCCCATAAAAAAATATATCCTTTGCCGTACACTATTAAACTTGGCCAGCCACTGCTGGGACACCAGATTTACGGCATTGCTATTTTGGCAATTGAATTTCACACCACAAAAAAATAAATCCTTTGCCGTACACTATTAAACTTGGCCAGCCACAGTTGAAACCACTGATTTATGGTATTGCTATTTTGGCAATTGAATATCACCCCAGAACAAAATATATCCTTTGCCGGACACTATTAAACTGGGCCAGCCACAGCTGAAACCACTGATTTATGGTATTGCTATTTTGGCAATTAAATTTCACCCCTGATCAAAATATATCCTTTGCAGGACACTATTAAACTTGGCCAACCACTGCTGAAAACACTGATTTACGGTATTGCTATTTTAACTATTGAATTTCATCACAGAACAAAATATATCCTTTGCCGGACACTATTAAACTTGGCCAACCACTGCTGAAAACACTGATTTACGGTATTGCTATTTTGGCAATTGAATTTCAACACAGAAAATTATCTATCCTTTGCCAGACAGCAGACAGTATTACACTTGGCTAGCCACAGCTGGGACACCAGATTTAGGGTATTGCTATTTTGGCAATTGAATTTCACCCCAGAACAAAATATATCCTTTGCAGGACAATATTAAACTTGGCCAGCCACAGCTGAAACCACTGATTTATGGTATTGCTATTTTGGCAATTGAATTTCACCCCAGAAAAAAATATTCTTTGCTGTACACTATTAAACTTGGCCAGCCATAGCTGAAACCACTGTTTTATGGTATTGCTATTTTGGCAATTGAATTACACCACAGAATAAAATATATCCTTTGCAGGACACTATTAAACTTGGACAGCCACAGCTGAAACCACTGATTTACGGTATTGCTATTTTGGCTATTGAATTTAACCCCAGAACAAAATATATCCTTTGCAGGACACTATTAAACTTGGCCAGCCACAGCTGAAACCACTGATTTATGGTATTGCTATTTTGGTAATTGAATTTCACCCCAGAACAAAATATACCCTTTTACGGACAGATTAACACTTGGCCTGCAACAGCTGGGACACCAGATTCAGTGTATTGCTATTTTGGCAATTGAATTTCACCCCAGAACAAAATATACCCTTTTACGGACAGATTAACACTTGGCCTGCAACAGCTGGGACACCAGATTCAGTGTATTGCTATTTTGGCAATTGAATTTCACACCAGAACAAAATATATGTTTTGGCGGACACTATGATACTTTGCCAGCCACAGCTGTGACACCAGATTTAAGGTATTGCTATTTTGGCAATTGAATTTCACCCCAGAACAAAATAAATGTTTTGGTGGACACTATTCGACTTTGCCAGCCACTACTGGAACAGCAGATTCAGGGTATTGCTATTTTGGCAATTGAATTTCACCCGAGAACAAAATCTACCCTTTTTAGGACAGATTTAAACTAGGCCTGCAACTGCTAGAACACCAGATTCAGGGTATTGCTATTTTGGCAATTGAATTTCACCCCAGAACAAAATATACCCTTTTACGGACAGATTTACACTTGGCCTGCAACTACTGGAACACCAGATTCAGGATATTGCTATTTTGGCAATTGAATTTGACCCGAGAACAAAATATACCCTGTTACAGACAGATTTAAACTAGGCCTGCAACTGCGGGAACACCAGATTCAGGGTATTGCTATTTTGGCAATTGAATTTCACCACAGAACAAAATATACCCTTTTACGGAAAGATTAACACTTGGCCTGCAACTGCAGGAACACCAGATTCAGGGTATTGCTATTTTGGCAATTGAATTTGACCCTAGAACGAAATATACCCTTTTACGGACAGATTAACACTTGGCCTGCAACAGCTGTGACACCAGATTTATGGTATTGCTATTTTGGCAATTGAATTTCACCCCAGAACAAAATATATGTGTTGGCGGACACTATTATACTTTGCCAGCCGCTGCTGGAACACCAGATTCAGGGTATTGCTATTTTGCCAATTGAATTTAACCCCAGAACAAAATATACCCTATAGGGACAGATTAACCCTTGGCCTGCAACAGCTGGGACACCAGATTCAGGGTATTGCTATTTTGGCAATTGAATTTCACCCCAGAACAAAATATATATTTTGGCGGACACTATTATACTTTGCCAGTCACAGCTGTGACACCAGATTTATGGTATTGCTATTTTGGCAATTGAATTTCACCCCAGAACAAAATATATGTTTTGGCGGACACTATTATATTTTGCCAGCCAAAGCTGTGACACCAGATTTATGTTTTTGCTATTTTGGCAATTGAATTTCACCCCAGAACAAAATATATGTTTTGGTGGACACTATTATACTTTGTCAGCCACAGCTGAGACACCAGATTTATGGTATTGCTATTTTGGCAATTGCATTTCACCCCAGAACAAAATATATGTTTTGGCGGACACTATTATACTTTGCCAGCCACAGCTGTGACATCCGATTTATGGTGTTGCTATTTTGGCAATTGAATTTAACCCCGGAACAAAATATATGTTTTGGCGGACAGTATTCAACTTTGCCAGCCACTACTGGAACACTAGATTCAGGGTGTTGCTATTTTGGCAATTGAATTTCACCCCAGAACAAAATATACCCTTTTACAGACAGATTAACACTTGGCCTGCAACAGCTGGGACACCAGATTCAGGGTATTGCTATTTTGGCAATTGAATTTAACCCCAGAACAAAATATATGTTTTGGCGGACACTATTATACTTTGCCAGCCACAGCTGTGACACCAGATTTATGGTATTGCTATTTTGGCAATTGAATTTCACCCCAGAACAAAATATATTTTTGGCGGACACTATTATACTTTGCCAGCCACAGCTGTGACACCAGATTTATGGTATTGCTATTTTGGCAATTGAATTTCACCCCAGAACAAAATATATGTTTTGGCGGACAGTATTCAACTTTGCCAGCCACTACTGGAACACTAGATTCAGGGTGTTGCTATTTTGGCAATTGAATTTCACCCCAGAACAAAATATACCCTTTTACAGACAGATTAACACTTGGCCTGCAACAGCTGGGACACCAGATTCAGGGTATTGCTATTTTGGCAATTGAATTTAACTCCAGAACAAAATATATGTTTTGGCGGACACTATTATACTTTGCCAGCCACAGCTGTGACACCAGATTTATGGTATTGCTATTTTGGCAATTGAATTTCACCCCAGAACAAAATATATGTTTTGGTGGACACTATTATACTTTGCCAGCCACAGCTGTGACACCAGATTTATGGTATTGCTATTTTGGCAATTGAATTTCACCCCAGAACAAAATATATGTTTTGGCGGACAGTATTCGACTTTGCCAGCCACTACTGGAACACTAGATTCAGGGTGTTGCTATTTTGGCAATTGAATTTCACCCCAGAACAAAATATACCCTTTTACAGACAGATTAACACTTGGCCTGCAACAGCTGGGACACTAGATTCAGGGTATTGCTATTTTGGCAATTGAATTTAACTCCAGAACAAAATATATGTTTTGGCGGACACTATTATACTTTGCCAGCCACAGCTGTGACACCAGATTTATGGTATTGCTATTTTGGCAATTGAATTTCACCCCAGAACAAAATATATGTTTTGGTGGACACTATTATACTTTGCCAGCCACAGCTGTGACACCAGATTTATGGTATTGCTATTTTGGCAATTGAATTTCACCCCAGAACAAAATATATGTTTTGGCGGACACTATTATACTTTGCCAGCCACAGCTGTGACATCCGATTTATGGTATTGCTATTTTGGCAATTGAATTTCACCCCAGAACAAAATATATGTTTTGGCAGACAGTATTCGACTTTGCCAGCCACTACTGGAACACCAGATTCATGGTATTGCTATTTTGGCAATTGAATTTAACCCCAGAGCAAAATATACCCTTTTACAGACAGATTAACACTTGGCCTGCACCAGCTGGGACACCAGATTCAGGGTATTGCTATTTTGGCAATTGAATTTCACCCCAGAACAAAATATATGTTTTGGCGGACACTATTATACTTTGCCAGCCAAAGCTGTGACACCATATTTATGTTATTGCTATTTTGGCAATTGAATTTCACCCCAGAACAAAATATATGTTTTGGTGGACACTATTATACTTTGCCAGCCACAGCTGTGACACCAGATTTATGGTATTGCTATTTTGGCAATTGCATTTCACCCCAGAACAAAATATATGTTTTGGCGGACACTATTATACTTTGCCAGCCACAGCTGTGACATCCGATTTATGGTATTGCTATTTTGGCAATTGAATTTAACCCTGGAACAAAATATATGTTTTGGCGGACAGTATTCGACTTTGCCAGCCACTACTGGAACACAAGATTCAGGGTGTTGCTATTTTGGCAATTGAATTTCACCCCAGAACAAAATATACCCTTTTAGGGACAGATTAACACTTGTCCTGCAACAGCTGGGACACCAGATTCAGGGTATTGCTGTTTTGGCAATTGAATTTAACCCCAGAACAAAATATATGTTTTGGCGGACACTATTATACTTTGCCAGCCACAGCTGTGACACCAGATTTATGGTATTGCTATTTTGGCAATTGAATTTCACCCCAGAACAAAATATATTTTTTGGCGGACACTATTATACTTTGCCAGCCACAGCTGTGACACCAGATTTATGGTATTGCTATTTTGGCAATTGAATTTCACCCCAGAACAAAATATATGTTTTGGCAGTCAGTATTCGACTTTGCCAGCCACTACTGGAACACTAGATTCAGGGTGTTGCTATTTTGGCAATTGAATTTCACCCCAGAACAAAATATACCCTTTTACAGACAGATTAACACTTGGCCTGCAACAGCTGGGACACTAGATTCAGGGTATTGCTATTTTGGCAATTGAATTTAACTCCAGAACAAAATATATGTTTTGGCGGACACTATTATACTTTGCCAGCCACAGCTGTGACACCAGATTTATGGTATTGCTATTTTGGCAATTGAATTTCACCCCAGAACAAAATATATGTTTTGGCGGACACTATTATACTTTGCCAGCCACAGCTGTGACATCCGATTTATGGTATTGCTATTTTGGCAATTGAATTTCACCCCAGAACAAAATATATGTTTTGGCGGACAGTATTCGACTTTGCCAGCCACTACTGGAACACCAGATTCATGGTATTGCTATTTTGGCAATTGAATTTAACCCCAGAGCAAAATATACCCTTTTAGAGACAGATTAACACTTGGCCTGCACCAGCTGGGACACCAGATTCAGTGTATTGCTATTTTGGCAATTGAATTTCACCCCAGAACAAAATATATGTTTTGGCGGACACTATTATACTTTGCCAGCCACAGCTGTGACACCAGATTAATGGTATTGCTATTTGGCAATTTAATTTCACCCCAGAACAAAATATATGTTTTGGCGGACAGTATTCGACTTTGCCAGCCACTACAGGAACCCCAGATTCAGGGTATTGCTTTTTTGGCAATTGAATTTCACCCCAGAACAAAATATACCCTTTTACAGACAGATTAACACTTGGCCTGCAACAGCTGGGACACCAGATTCAGGGTATTGCTATTTTGGCAATTGAATTTCACACCAGAACAAAATATATGTTTTGGTGGACACTATTATACTTTGCCAGCCACAGCTGTGACACCAGATTTATGGTATTGCTATTTTGGCAATTGCATTTCACCCCAGAACAAAATATATGTTTTGGCGGACAGTATTCGACTTTGCCAGCCACTACTGGAACACCAGATTCAGGGTATTGCTATTTTGGCAATTGAATTTCACCCCAGAACAAAATATACCCTTTTAGGGACAGATTAACACTTGGCCTGCAACAGCTGTGACACCAGATTCAGGGTATTGCTATTTTGGCAATTGAATTTCACCGCAGAACAAAATATGTGTTTTGGCGGACACTATTATACTTTGCCAGCCACAGCTGTGACACCAGATTTATGGTATTGCTATTTTGGCAATTTAATTTCACCCCAGAACAAAATATATGTTTTGGCGGACAGAATTCGACTTTGCCAGCCACTACTGAACACCAGATTCAGGGTATTGCTATTTTGGCAATTGAATTTAACCCCAGAGCAAAATATACCCTTTTACAGACAGATTAACTCTTGGCCTGCAACAGCTGGGAAACCAGATTCAGGGTATTGCTATTTTGGCAATTGAATTTAACCCCAGAGCAAAATATACCCTTTTACAGACAGATTAACTCTTGGCCTGCAACAGCTGGGAAACCAGATTCAGGGTATTGCTATTTTGGCAATTGAATTTCACCGCAGAACAAAATATGTGTTTTGGCGGACACTATTATACTTTGCCAGCCACAGCTGTGACACCAGATTTATGGTATTGCTATTTTGGCAATTTAATTTCACCCCAGAACAAAATATATGTCTTGGCGGACAGTATTCGACTTTGCCAGCCACTACTGGAACACCAGATTCAGGGTATTGCTATTTTGGCAATTGAATTTCACCCCAGAACAAAATATACCCTTTTAGGGACAGATTAACACTTGGCCTGCAACAGCTGGGACACCAGATTCAGGGTATTGCTATTTTGGCAATTGAATTTCACCCCAGAACAAAATATATGTTTTGGCGGACACTATTATACTTTGCCAGCCACAGCTGTAAAACCATATTTATGGTATTGCTATTTTGGCAATTGAATTTCACCCCAGATCAAAATATATGTTTTGGCGGACACTATTATACTTTTCCAGCCACAGCTGTGACACCAGATTTATGGTATTGCTATTTTGGTAATTGAATTTCACCCCAGAACAAAATATACCCTTTTACGAACAGATTAACACTTGGCCTGCAACAGCTGGGACACCTGATTCAGGGTATTGCTATTTTGGCAATTGAATTTCACCCCAGAACAAAATATACCCTTTTACGGACAGATTAACACTTGGCCTGCAACAGCTGGGACACCAGATTCAGGGTATTGCTATTTTGGCAATTGAATTTCACCCCAGAACAAAATATATGTTTTGGCGTACACTATTATACTTTGCCAGCCACAGCTGTGACACCAGATTTATGGTATTGCTATTTTGGCAATTGAATTTCACCCCAGAACAAAATATATGTTTTGGCGGACACTAATATACTTTGCCAGCCACAGCTGTGACACCAGATTTATGGTATTGCTATTTTGGCAATTGAATTTCACCCCAGAACAAAATATATGTTTTGGCGGAAACTATTAGACTTTGCCAGCCACTACTGGAACACCAGATTCAGGGTAATGCTATATTGGCAATTGAATTTCACCCCAGAACAAAATATACCCTTTTACAGACAGATTAACACTTGGCCTGCAACAGCTGGGACACCAGATTCAGGGTATTGCTATTTTGGCAATTGAATTTCATCTCAGAACAAAATATATGTTTTGGCGGACACTATTATACTTTGCCAGCCACCGCTGTGACACCAGATTTATGGTATTGCTATTTTGGCAATTTAATTTCACCCCAGAACAAAATATATCCGTTGCAGGACACTATTAAACTTTGCCAGCCACTACTGGGACACCAGATTCTGGGTATTGCTATTTTGGCAATTGAATTTCACCCGAGAACAAAATATACCCTGTTTCGGACAGATTTAAACTAAGCCTGCAACTGCTGGAACACCAGATTTAGGGTATTGCTATTTTGGCAATTGAATTTCACCCCAGAACAAAATATACCCTTTTACGTACAGATTAACACTTTGCCTGCAACTGCTGGAACACCAGATTCAGGGTATTGCTATTTTGGCAATTGAATTTCACCCTAGAACAAAATATACCCTTTTACGGACAGATTAACACTTGGCCTGCAACAGCTGGGACACCAGATTCAGGGTATTGCTATTTTGGCAATTGAATTTCACACCAGAACAAAATATATGTTTTGGCAGACACTATTATACTTTGCCAGCAAGTGCTGGGACACCAGATTCAGGGTATTGCTATTTTGGCTATTGAATTTCACCAAAGAAAAGGATCTATCCTTTGCCAGACAGCAGACAGTATCACACTTGGCTAGCCGAAGCTGGAACACCAGATTTAGTGGATTGGTGTTTTGGCAATTGTATTTAACCCCTTAATAAAATATAGAAATTGCTATCCTGAGTTTCTATTGGTGACAATAAGCACAGCCAAGAACCTGATGTAAGATATAGCAAAAAAAAAAAAATAGTATTGATGGATTGATGACTTGGTGGCAGCTTGTTCTGGTGCACCACAAGTCACAAAATGGCCGCCGATCACCCCAGAAAAAAGTGACAGAAAAACGCTCTGTGCAGCCTAAAAACCAGCAAGCAATTAACTAGCAGAAGTTGAATTATTCACAGCTGTAGATCGATCAGTTCATTAGGTGCTGTTGCTGTCTTTTCTCTGCCTTTTCTTGCCCTCACAGATGCTGCGTCCTCTCCCTACACTAATCAGAGCAGTGGGACGTGCGGCGCTACGTGACTCCAGCTTAAATAGAGGCTGGGTCACATGCTGCACTTGGCCTATCACAGCCATGCCATTAGAAGGCATGGCTGTGATGGCTTCTAAGGGCAATAAGTAAAACGCTAGCTGATTGGCTGCTGTGCAGCCCTTCAGAAAGCGGGAAGAAATCGCCGAACAACGGACCCGAACCCGCACTTTTTTGAAAAAGTCCCTCCGCCTCTGCTTCCTGATCCTCACTGGCTTGTTCCTTCCCTTTGTATATCTCCAGATTATGGGCACTGAATTGCCTTAGATCATAGCCTGTGCCCCTACCGAGTGAGCTAGGCTGAAATTGCTTTCTTATTCACAGCATTCAGTACCCATAATCTGGAGATATACAAAGGGAAGGAACAAGCCAGTGAGGATCAGGAAGCAGAGGCGGAGGGCTGGGCAACCGTTCACATCCCTTGGGACGGGAAGGTGAAAGATAGGAGGAGCTGAAGCTCCCACATAATGAAGTGACACGACTTGTGCTATTGAACTTGCTGTGGAGATCTGCCTCTATTGAACTTGGAATTACATTTCTGCTTTTGAACTTCTTGTTCACAGTGCCCTCTATTAGCATAAAGGAATATAGGTCAGTTTCTCTATTTATTCCTTGGGGCCTTATAAATAGAGAAACTGACTTTCTGTCCACATATAAGACGCTTGTCAGTTGGAGAGTCAGAGTGTCAGTCACATGACACAGCTGAGGATCAGACGGGAGTGGATAACTCACAACTACAGTCACCAGTAAGAGGATTACCTCCTCTGCAATTTTCATCACGGACACAGCAACCCACTTGCTGAATTGTAATTGTTTTTTATATTTGTTGTCACAAAGTTTTCCCAACAATTGATAATGCAAAAGAAAGGCTGAACAAAATTTTTAAGAAGTGACAACTCAAGGACATCTCAGGATATTTTCATTGTGGAGGAATTTTTTATTTCTATTCAAGACCCAATAAATCCCAGAGCAGCTGATTAAATTTTCTGCTCTCTACAGAAGCGCTATGTTTAATCAGCTTCCTATCTCAGCTGGTCACCCCTATCTGTTAACACCACATAACACATCAATGATCACTGGCCATTCCTGCAGTGGACGGATTAAAAGAAACAGTTGTAGCCTTCTGCTGAGATTGTTCCGGAAGCATTTTGCCACGCAGCGGGAAGCTTCATACTGCGTACATTTTAGTCTTTTTCTGAATCCCTAAGAATACACTTTCCAATATCCTACAGAATATCTCTTATGCTCTGCTATGAGTTTATGATGATGGATAACCCTACTTCATATACGGTACATACAGTACATTATAAGGCAGTATTACAGTAGTTATATTGATGTATATGGGAGGCAGTATTATAGTACTTATATTCTTGAAAATAGAGGCAGTATTGGAGTAGTTTTATTCTTGTACATATGCGCAGTATTATAGTAGTTATATTTTTGCATAAAATAGGCAGATTTTTAGTGATTATATTCTTGTACATACTGCAGCATTATAGTAGAAAAAATGGAAATCCCAGACAGAAAAATAGGATAAATATCTCTTATGCTCTGCTATGGATTTATGATGATGGATAAGGGTACTTTCACACTAGCATTATTCTTTTCCGGTATTGAGTTCCGTCTAATTGCATTCCGTTTAATCCTAATGCATTCTAAATAGGGAGCATTCCGTTCAGGATGCATCAGTTCAGTCCCTCTTACAATTGTTGGCCGGAGAAAATACTGCAGCACGCTGCGGTATTTCTTTGTCCAAAATTCTGGAGCACTTGCCGGAATGCTGGATTTGGCATTAATTTCCATTGAGAGAGTAAAAATTGTAAAAATAAAAAAAAATAAAAAAATACACTACACATATTATGTATCACCGCGTCCGTAAAAACCTGCTCTATAAAAATATCACATGACCTAACCCCTAAGGTTAACACCATAAAAAACAAAGCAAAACAAAATGGTGTAAAAAAAGCAATTTTTTATCACCTTACATCACAAAAAGTGTAATGCTAAGCAATCAAAA
Source organism: Bufotes viridis (assembly GCA_033119425.1). Classification (NCBI taxonomy): domain Eukaryota; kingdom Metazoa; phylum Chordata; class Amphibia; order Anura; family Bufonidae; genus Bufotes; species Bufotes viridis. Next base: position 438,216,826 of record CM065590.1, read on the forward strand.
AGGCGTATGCCTCCCAAAATAGTATCAATCAAACTGCCATCTCATCCCGCAAAAAATGAGCCCTTACATAGGACAATCACCCCAAAAAAAAAAAAAATATGTCTCTCTGCAAACAATGTCTATGCAGACATTAAAACATGATTTTTTTTTTCTAAAATGCTGTTATTGTGTTAAAGTAAATAAATTTTAAAAAAGTATACATATTATGTATCGCCGCATCCGTAAAAACCTGCTCTATAAAAATATCCCATGATCTAACCCTTAAGGTAAATACTGTAAAAAAAAAAAACTGTGTAAAAAAAATGTTGTCACCTCACATCCCAAAAAGTGTAATAGCCAGCAAACAAAAATGTATATGACCCCAAAATAGTGCCAATCAATCAATCAATCATCTCATCCCTCAAAAAATGATACCCTACATAGGACAATAGCCCAAAAAAATAAAAAAAATATGACTCTCAGACTATGGAGACATTAAAACATGATTTTTTTTGTTTCACAAATTATATTATTGTGTAAAACTTAAATAAATAAATAAAAAGTATACATATTATGAATCGCTGTGTCCGTAACAACCTGCTCTATAAAAATAATACATGAAATAACCCCTCAGGTGGATACAGCAAAAAATATATATAAATACGGTGTCAAAAGCCATTTTTGTCAACTTACATCACAAAAAGTTTAATAACAAGCGACCAAAATGTCATATGCACCCCAATATTGTGCTAATTAAACCACTATCTCATCCCGCAAAAAATGAGCCCCTACATAAGACTGTCGCACAAAAAATAAAAAATAAAATATGGCTTTTAGAATGGGGAGACACTAAAAAAATAATTTTTTTAACAAATGCTTTATTATGAAAAACTGAAACAAAAATTCCCAAAAAGTTGTCATATTTGGGATTGATAGCACACGATCTAACCTGTCAGATCATCTATGTAAATAACAAAAAATAAAAACGGTCGCAAAACAGCAATTTTTTTTCTAATTTTCCATTTTAATCCATTTTTCCAGTAACAAAGCAAGGATTAACAGTCAAACAAAACTCAATATTTATTACCCTGATTCTGTAGTTTGCAGAAACACCCCATATGTGGTCGTAAACTACTGTACGGGCACACGGAAGGGCGTAGAAGGAAGGGAAAGCCATATGGTTTTTGGAAGGCGGATTTTGCTGGACTGGTTTTTTGACACCATATCAAATTTGAAGCCCCCACCCCGATGCACCCCTAGAGTAGAAATTCCATAAAAGTGACTCCATCTAAGAAACTACACCCCTCAAGGTATTCAAAACTGATTTTACAAACTTCCACAAGAGTTCTTGGCAAATGGAGAAATCATTTTTGAATTTCTATTTTTTGTCACCTTGCCTCAAAAAAAGTGTAATATAGAGGAACCAAAAATCATATATACCCTAAAATAGTACCAACAAGCCTGTAGTTTCCAAAATGGGGTCACTTTTTTGGAGTTTCCACTCTAGGGTTGCATCGGGGGGGTTGAGTTTTGTTTGGCTGTTAACCCTTGCTTTGTTACTGGAAAAAATTTATTAAAATGGAAAATTTGACAAAAAAATCGAAAATCTGAAATTTTATCTCCATTTGCCATTAACTCTTGTGGAACACCTAAAGGGTTAACAAAATTTGTAAAATCAGTTTTGAATACCTTAAAGGGTGTACTTTCTTAGATGGAGTCAGTTTTTTGGAGTTTCTACTCTAGCGGTGCATTAGGGGGGCTTCAAATGGGACGTAGTGTCTAAAAAACAGTCCGGCAAAATCTGCCTTCCAAAAACCACATGGCTCTCCTTTCTCTCTACGCCCTGCTGTGTGTCCGTACAGCAGTTTACGACCACACATGGGGTGTTTCTATGAACTACAGAATCAGGGCAATAAATATTGAGTTTTGTTTAGCTTTTAACCCTTGCCTGGTGATTTGAAAAAATGGATTAAAATGGAAAATTTTCAAAAAATTTTAAATTCTGAAATTTTGTCTCCATTTTCCATTAACTCTTGTGGAACACCTAAAGGGTTAACAATGTTTGTAAAATCAGTTTTGAATACTTTGAGGGGTGTAGTTTCTAGAATGGGGTCATTTTTGGGTGTTTTTTATTATGTCAGCCTCACAAAATAATTTTTTTTGACTCCATTTTACCAGTGTCATGAAGTACTATATGTGACGAAAAAACAATCTCAGAATGGCCAGGATAAGTAAAAGTTATCACCACATAAAGTGACCCTGGTCAGATTTTCAAAAAATGGTCCTGGTCCTTAAGGTGAAATAGGGCCGTGTCCTTAAGGGGTTAACAGGGTTTATTTGCCCTTGTGTGGTGCAGTTATATGTTCTAAAGCATTTCGTTGCTTGTATTAGTGGGAAAAAATTTGTTGCAGTATTAGCCGTTGTGTGGTGAAGGTGAAAATTACAGCCCCTTTTGTCGTGTATTAGTGGAAAAAGAAAAAAAAATTGACGCTCAGCGGTTCAGTTATCTGTTCTAAAGCACTTTTTTCCATGTATTAGTGGTAAAAGAAAAAATATCTTTGCCGCTCAGCTTTGCAGTGATATATTCGGAAACCCTGTATGCTGTATATTAGTGGCAAATTAAAAATATATTTGCCGTCCAGCGTTGCACTTATCTGTTGTAAAGCCTGTTGTGTAAAACTAGAAAAAAATTAGGGCCTAATTGCCGTTCTGCGGTGCAGTGATATATTCTGAAGCCTTGTTTGCAGTGTATTAGTGGCAAAATAAAAATACATTCGCCGTCCAGCGTTGTACTTCTCTGTTGGAGATCCATATGTAGAATATGTGGGCAGAAGGTGAAGTGTGGCCAGGGTGCCAATGTTGGCACCACGGCACTGCATCAAAATATGCAGCATCACCATAAAGTGGCCTGGGAGAACTGTGGCTCCAATGTGGTGGTCCAGCCTGCCGAAGCAACCGTTGCATCACCCAGTGGCACGCACCCGGTTTCAGGCAGTCTCCACCACCTCAGCCAAAGGGAGCTGTCTGTCCTTCCCATCATCTGCTGGACCTGATGCTCCGGCTCCTCCTCCTCCTTCTATTCCTCGTACTTCATTCCATCAGCAATCGATCACTGAAGCGATTGCCAAGAGACAACAGTATGCATGGGGACAATACATGGAAATGCTCCGTGTCCTTCGTCAAGATATTGAATCCTGGATTTCTCCGCGACAACTCAAAATGGGAACTATTTTGACCAACAATGGGAAGAACATTGTGTAAGCGCTGCGTGAAGGAGGGCTGAGCCATGCGCCCTGTATGGCACACGTGTTCAATCTGGTTGTCAAGCGGTTCCTGAAGTCTTTCACCCATCTGCAAGACATTGTAAAAATGGGCAGAAAACTTTGCATGCACTTCAGCCAGTCGTACACCGCAAAGCACACCCTCCTTGAGCTGCAGTGGTAGAATGGCATCCCCCAACATTGGAATTCAACCCTCCATATGTTGGACCGACTATACGAACAGAGAAAGGCCATAAACGATTTCTTAATGATCCAAGCGGACAGGAGTACTCCACTGTGTAACTTCGATGTCAGCCAGTGGCAGCTCATGGTTGGAGGAGGACACGTTATTTGTCAGTCGCCAGGACTACGGGATGAACAATGTCATTCCACTGCTTCATGTCCTGGAACAGATGCTGGTAAATCTGGCTGGTCAGGGGACTGGAGACGTGGCGCCTAGATCTCTCGGCCACATGAGCCCTGTGGGGGTTAAACTGGAAGAGGAGGAGGACATTGGAGCACCAGCAATGTGTTGCGAAACGTGTGGTTTTTCTACACAGGTGACAGGAGAGGAGGAGCAGGAGCAGCCAGAAGAGTTACAGGTGATGATGAAGACGAGGCAGAGGACCCAAACACACCGTGGCAGTATGCAGTGGAGATGGAGAAAGGGAGTCCCTCCGAGTAACCTGCACAAATGGCCCGATGCATGCTCACTTGCTTGCGTAGTGACAGCCGAATTGTCAGCTTTCGGCAGAGGGATGACTTCTGGCTCCCGACCTTGTTGGACCTTCGCTACCGGTCCAAAATGGGGGCCTTTTCTACACCCGCTGAGAGGGAGGACAAACTGAACTACTATAGAGACATCCTATGTAGTCAGTTGGCCACTGCCTATCTGTGCCATCGTCCATCCTCACTCAGGTCCGACGGGGGGGACCCTCTGCACTCACCTTTCACTGCCATGGCTGCTGGGGAGGGGTGGGGTGGCAGGAGAAGTACCAGCTCTATCAGCAGCAGCCTGAGTCTAGAGTCGCTGATGAGCAGCTTTCTTCACCCGCATAGTGAAGAAACTACTCACCAGTAGCAGCAAGACCTGGAGCAGGACCTAAACCAGCAGGTGGTGGCATACTTGGACAGCACCCTGCCTCCACACATTGAAGATCCGCTGGACAACTGGGCAGCCAAAGTTGATTTGTGGCCGCAACTAGCAGCGTTTGCCCTGGAAAAGCTGTCCTGCCCGGCCAGTAGTGTGGCAGCAGAGCGGGTGTTTAGTGCGGCAGGGGCCATAGTTACCCCAAGAAGAACTCGCCTGTCCACCCAAAATGTGGAGAGACTGCCTGATGCATCAGATTAGATCATCCATGCTGCCTCACCCAAACCTTGACAAAAGAGACTGATTTCTTCTGGCTACCTGCCTCAGCTACTATTCTGATGCTGCCATCCACCTGATGCCACACATCTGATGCCAAGTGCTTCTTACACCCACCATCATCAGCGGGTACTGTTATTGCCACGCACCTCCACACTCTGTCGTGCCACTCTGTGGCCTCCTTCTGATGCTGCCGCCACCTCCACACTCTGTTGTGGTGCCATTCTGTGGCCTCCTCCTGATGCTGCTGCCACCTCCACACTCTGTCATTGTGCCACTCTGTGGCCTCCTGATGTTGCTGCTGCCACCTCCACACTCTGTCGTCGTGCCACTCTGTGGCCTCCTCCTGATGCTGCTGCTGCCGTCACCTCCCCACTCTGTCATTGTGCCACTCTGTGGCCTCCTGATGCTGCAGCAGAATCCAGACTCTGTCATTTTGCCACTCTGTGATGTCCTGATGCTGCTGCCACCTCAGGACTCTGTCATTGTGCCACTCTGTGGCCTCCTGATGTTGCTGCTGCCACCTCCACACTCTTTTGTCATTGTGCTACTCTGTGGCCTCCTGATGTTGCTGCTGCCACCTCCACATTCTGCCATTGTCCCCCCCGTGGCATCCACCTGATGCTGCTGCCACCTCCACACTCTGTCATTGTGCCACTCTGTGGTCTCCTGATGCTGCCGACACCTCTACACTCTGTCACTGTGCCACTCTGTGACCTCCTGATGCTGATGCCACCTCCACACTCTGTCACTGTGCCACTCTGTGGCCTCCTCATGCTGATGCCACCTCCACACTTTGTTGTTGTGCCACCACTCTGTGGCCTCCTGATGCTGCTGCAAGCTATGCAATATCTCATCATTGTGCCACTCTGTGGCATCCTCATGCTGCTTCCACCTCCCCAGTATGGCATAGGGCCACTCTGTGGACTTCTCATGCTGTTCCCACCCTCCGCACTTCATGACTGGGCCACTATTTTCCCTTTTTGGCTTGGCTGACATCATCTTTTATTTGACCCTTTTTCTATTTGACCCTGTCAGAAGGAAGGAAAAATGAGATGCACAACAGATCCTGTCTGTGTAGCAGCTGTAAGGCCTGTATGGTCCCATCAGAATTGGCTTGTAATTTGGTAGCCAAAAGCAGGAGTGGGTACAAAACACAGAAGACATTCAAATATTCAGCTCAACAGACAGGATCCTTTTTTTGTGGGTTATTGGTCTGATGGATCAGAGAAAGGGCAAAATAATCAGTGACATCAACACAAACTTCCTGCTGACACCCTCTCCACTATGTCAGGGGGGCTCTACTTTTATAAGCATTTAATAGAACAGGTTCTGTTTACATCTATGTGGAATCAGCTGACGATGGTGTAAAAGGAGTGAGCTTGTTCTTAACACTAACATTGACCTGTAAGACTGAGTTCATAATTGAGTTATTTGGTCAGTTTTGACCCCGTGACCGCCCAAATAAGTGAATTGTACAGTGATTCTAAGAGTGACGACTGTCATCTACATGTCATACTGACTCACAGCAATATTTCACTACCACAGCAGACTCCCTATGCGTGTTACTGCAAGACACAGTGTTCTACACAACTATAAATGCCCTCAGCACCCACGAAATAGACATTTTTTTACGTAATTCGGTGGGAGTATATTCGGATCGAAATAAATTCGGCGAACCGGCGAATGAAATTTTTAAAAAATTCACTCATCCCTAGTAGTTATATTCTTGTAAATAGGGGGCAGTATTATAGTAGTTATATTCTTGTATATAGATGGCAGTATTATAGTAGTTATATTCTTGTAAATAGGGACATTACTATAGTAGTTATATTACATGTGGATAGAATTATAGTAGTTGTATTTTTGTATATAAAAGGCAGAATTATAGAGATTATACTCTTGTACATAGGGCCAGCATTATAGATGAAACAATGGAAGTCCCAGACAGGTAAATAGAAAAAAATTATTGATTCTTATTGGAGCTTTACAACATCATGGTAAAAACTGACACAAAGGAAATCCGCATTTCAGACGCTTAGCACATCCTAAGTTATAAGGCATTATGACTGAGGACACGCTAAGCATCTGAAACACGTGAATGAGGTTTTCCTGTGTGTCTGTTTTCACCATGAAGATCTTGAAATGCCCCAATAAAGACTCAATAATTATATTCCATTTTCCTGGCTGGGACTTCTGTTGTTTCTGCTCTTGCCTTCATCTGGTTCCACACCATCCCATGCCAGATCTGCACCTGATAGGGCTGGTGTATTTTGTTTGCATTATTATAGTAGTTATGGTATTGTACATAGGAGGCAGTATTATGGTAGTTATATTCTAATACGTATGGGCGATGTCATAGTACTTCTTTTTGTGCATAAAAGCAGTATTATAGTGTTTATATTATTGCACATAGTAGGCAGAATTATAGAAGATATATGGGATCATTTATCAAACTGGTGTAAAGTAGAACTGGTTAGTTGCCCATTGCAACCAATCAGATTCCACCTTTCATTTTCCAAAGGAGCTATAGAAAATGAAAGGTGGAATTTGATTGGTTGCTTTTTACACCAGTTGGATAAATTACCCCAATAGTCTTACCTATAGGGAGCAGTTATGTAGTCAATAGTTAGATGAAAATTAGATAACTATGAGATAGATATACGGTGATAGGCTAAAATTATGTGTTTTTATGGAGCACCTAAAACTGTGGATGTTGGGATTTAAACTAATTTCTTGGGGTAGGACATTCCAGAGAACTGGGGCAGCTCGGGAGAAGTCTTGGAGATTAGGTTATGGTAGGTGTTAATATAAATCATTGGCTGAACAGAGAACTCGGGTAGGATGGTAGACAGAAATTAGGGAGGATATGTAGGAGGTGCAGGACTGTGGAGAGCTTTGTGGGTGAGAATGAGCAGATTATATAGAATACTATACTGTATGGGCAATGACTGGTACAGGGCAGAGGCATTGGAGCAGTGGTGAGACGGATAGATGAGCCTGGCCACTGCATTCAGGATAGTTTGGAGAGGGGAGAGTCTGGTGAGGGGAAGTCCAATTAATAATGAGTTACAGTAATCAAGACAGGAATAGATTCGGGCAGCAATGAGATTTTTTGGGGTGTAGGCGGCATGAGTGGATAAATGATTGAATATAGGGGGTGATAGATAGATAGATAGATAGATAGATAGATAGATAGATAGATAGAGATTTGTATATAAATAGATGCCATCTGTAGGCTGTTAGGTTGCAATGCACATTGTCTATGTATTAGCGTTTTATTAATACTCGCTGATTGACAGTGAACAATGTTCTATGTTTCTGGTCTCGCCCATCCATCTCTCGCCCATCCATCTCTCGCTTGTCGTGAACTACCAGTCGTCACAATACAAAGCAGCAGCTGGAAATGGAACATATGTGATGCACCACTGCCTGACAAAGAAAGCATTGTGCGCTGATGTTAGATGGTTCCAGGAGATTTTGTACTTTTAGGTAAAGTTATATTGTGGAAATTACTATATTTGCATAAAATCTATTTCACGCTTTCAGGACACCTGGGCTTATACACATCAAATACATTATGTGCATGAAAGATCAGCAGCGCTCAGGGGCACGTCCAACACACACAATCACAAGCAATCTATATATTTAGTCTTGGCCTTCCTAGTGTTCTATGCAATGCTCAGTAATACTGTACATATTCTTTGACGGTAGGACTTACAGCACTGGCGATCCTAGCTCATGAAAAGAATACCAGAACACAGACCAAATTCCCCTAAAGTTATTATATATTTTTTCAATCCTCATTGCTAATTATGGATTTCAGGACAGAGCACATTTCTTAGTTTATGCCTCACCACATACCAACTTTACTTTCTTAGCTGATGTTGTTGTGTCTTGCATCACGAAAGCAACCACAGCTGAGATGGGGGTTTTCTATCATGTTTGAAAAACCAATTGGTATAGGTAAACTGTCCAACAACCATATGGCATAGCTGTATATGAAGCCATAGATATGGGGTTGATAGGCAGGGCTGCCATCAGAAATTTGTGGCCCCTTACACAGCTCAGGGCCTGGGCCTCTCACCCCAGCGCCTAGGCCCCCCCACTCCAGTGGCGGATCCAGAGCCTAGTCTCGGGAAGGGCAATAGGAGATCACGGGGCCCCTGTGTCCTGCGGCGCGTGATCCCGCGAGACCCACCAGAGATTACAGGTCTCGTGGGATAGTGCGCCAAAGTGACTGAACTCATGCCAGCTCAGCCTGAGTACAGGATCAGATCAGCGACACAAGTCAGGGGCTGACTGAGAACCCTTAGGGCCCCTGGGCAAAATTAATCAAGGGCCCCCTTCCAGGCCTCACCCATATCCCATCTCCATCCCCCAGTTCACACCGCGATCGTTACGCCCCTGATCCCATCACTACAGTAATACAGCCCGACATACCTCTTACATCCAGTGATGTCTCTTTTGATGTAGATGTTCTCTGTCCTCGCCTTCTCATTTCAGACCTTCAGACCAGACCACCATTTTGTCGCCATTTTCCGTCTCTGCAGTTTGACAATAAAAAAAAAATCTTAGTTTACTACTTTATCATCATCCTCCCATCTTCTGGACAAATCATCCTACTACCCCCTATACTGTGCCCCTGTGGTCCCCAATACTAAACTGCAGATAATACCCCTGATAATACTAGTACCACACAGAGCCCCCCATATAAAATACCCCTTCTTTGTGGCCTCAGTAGAAGGCCCCATATTGCCCAATGTGCCAGTAACAAGTGCCCCCCAAAGATGCCCCAATCATGTGCCAGTAACAAGTGCCTCTCTTTCCCCCATGTGCCGGTATCAAGTGCCAACCCCCATGTGCCAGTATCAAGTGCCAACCCCCCCATGTGCCAGTATCAAGTGCCTCCCCCCATCTGCCAGTATCAAGTGCCTCCTGCTCCCCCCATGTTCCCCCCAAACTGTAATATAAACCAAGAGCCAATCCAAACTGTAATTTAAACTGGGAGCCAATAGCCCTTAGCTATGCCATTGGAGCAAGACTATAACATGGACACAGGAGCAGTATAAAGTGCCTCCTACTCTCCCCAATCCCCCATGTGCGACTACTAAAAAAACAAACAAAAAAACAACACTCATACTTACCTTCACTCTGTGTCCCGCACTGTACCGCTCAGGCGGCGCAATGACGTCATCGCGCAGCCTGCACTGGCCTCTGATAGGCTGCGGGCCTTGTGCCGGCAGCCTATCAGAGGAAGAGTGAAGGGAGTCGCCTCTCCCTCCTTTGCCCTGCCGCAGCACAGCCACCTGTAAAAAAAAAAATAAAAGGCTCAGGACCGGCCGGGCCCCCCACAGGGTCAGGGCCCCTTACTGGGGTACTGGCTGTACCCCCCCTGATGGCGGCCCTGTTGATAGGTAACGCATCCTTGGAAACCGACATGTCTTCTACTCAAGGGCAAATTGTAACATGCCCAGAAGGCACAGAAATGTAGGAATAAGTGCAGTAGTCTTAACCCCTTAAGGACTCGGACCCAATTTCACCTTAAGGACTCGGCCATTTTTTGCAAATCTGACCAGTGTCACTTTATGTGGTGATAACTTTAAAACGCTTTTTCTTATCCAGGCCATTCTGAGATTGCTTTTTTCATCACATATTGTACTTCATGACAGTGGTAAAATAAAGTCGAAAAATTTCATTTTTATTTATAAAAAATTTGGAAAAATTAGCAATTTTCCGAGTTTCAATTTCTCTACTTCTATAATACATAGTAATACCACCCAAAAAAGTTATTGATTTACATTCCCCATATGTCTACTTCATGTATCGATCATTTTGGGAAAGAAATTCTATTTTTTGGGGACGTTAGAAGGCTTAGAAGTTTAGAAGCAAATCTTGAAATTTTTCAGAAATTTTCAAAAACCCACTTTTTAGGGACCAGTTAAGGTCTGAAGTCACTTTGTGAGGCTTACATAATAGAAACCACCCAAAAATGACCCCATTCTAGAAACTACACCCCTCAAGGTATTCAAAACTGATTTTACAAACGTCATTAACCCTTTAGGTTTTCCACAAGAGTTAATGACAAATGGAGATAACATTTCTGAATTTAGATTTTTTGGAAAATTTTTCGTTTGAATCCATTTTTTCCAGTAACAAAGCAAGGGTTAACAGCCAAACAAAACTCAATATTTATTGCCCCGATTCTGTAGTTTGCAGAAACACCCCATATGTGGCCGTAAACTGCTGTATGGCCAAACGGCAGGGCGTAGAAGAAAAGGAGCGCCGTGTGGTTTTTGGAAGGTGGATTTTGCTGGACTGGATTTTTGACACCATGTCCCATTTGAAGCCCCCCGATGCACACCTAAAGTAGAAACTCCAAAAAAGTGACTCCATCTAAAAAACTACACCCCTGAAGGTATTCAAAACCGATTTTACAAACTTTGTTAACCCTTTAGGTGTTCCACAAGAGTTATTGACAAATGGAGATGAAATTTCAGAATTTCTATTTTTTGTTACCTTGCCTCAAAAAAAAGTGTAATATAGAGCAACCAAAATTCATATTTACCCTAAAATAATACAAACAAAACTGCCACCTTATCCCGTACTTTCCAAAATGGGGTCACTTTTTTGGAGTTTCTACTGTAGGGGTGCATCAGGGGGGCTTCAAATGGGACATGGGGTGTCAAAAAACCAGTCCAGCAAAATCTGCCTTCCAAAAACCATATGGCGTTCCCTTCCTTCTACGCCCTGCCGTTTGGCCATACAGCAGTTTACGACCACATATGGGGTGTTTCTGCAAACTAAAGAATCGGGGCAATATATATTGAGTTTTGTTTGGCTGTTAACCCTTGCTTTGTTACTGGAAAAATTGATTAAAATGGAAAATTTGCAAAAAAGTAGCTATTTTCGGACCGTTTTTATTTTTTGTTATTTACATCGTTGAACTGACAGGTTAGATTGTGTGCTATTTCTATAGAGCAGGTTGCTACGGATGTGGCAATACCAAATATGGCTACTTTTGGGGGGATTTTGTTTCAGTTTTACATAATACAGCATTTTTGAAAAAATATTTTTTAGTGTCTTCACATTCTGAAAGCCACATTTTATTTTTAGGGGCTCATTTTTTGCGGGATGAGATGTCGGTTTGATTGGAACTATCTTGGGGTGCATATGACATTTTGGTCGCTTGCTATTACACTTTTTGTGATGTAAGGTGACAAAAATGGCTTTTGACACAGTATTTTTTTTTTTGTTGTGTTCACCTGAAGGGTTTGGTAATGTGTTTTATTTATAGAGCAGGTTGCGACGGACGCGCCGATACCAAATATGTATACTTTTTATTTATTTATTTAAGTTTTACACAATATTATCATTTTTTAAAACAAAACAAATCATGTTTTAGTGTCTCCATAGTCTGAGAGCCATATTTATTTATTTTTTTGGGGTGATTGTCCTATGTGGGGTATCATTTTTTGCGGGATGAGATGACGGTTTTATTGGCACTATTTTTGGGTGCATATAGCTTTTTGATCGCTTGCTATTACAGTTTTTGAGATGTGAGGTGACAAAAATGTTTTTTTTTACATTGTTTTTATTTTATTTTTTTAACGGTATTTACCTGAGGGGTTAGATAATGTGATATTTTTATAATGCAGGTTTTTACGGATGCGGCGATACATAATATGTATACTTTTTATTTATTTATTTTACTTTAACACAATAATAGCATTTTAGAAAAAAAAAAAATATGTTTTAGTGTCTCCATAGTCTGAGAGCCATATTTTTTTATTTTTTTGGGCGATTGTGTGTAAGGACAAATGAGTCCTATGTAAGGACTCATTTTTTGTGTGATGAGATGGCTGTTTTATTGGTACTATTTTGGGAGGCATACGCCTTTTTGATCACTTGGTATTACACTTTTTGTGATGCAAGGTGACAAAAAATGGCTTTTTTACACCATTTTTGGGGGGGGGGTTTACGGTATTTGCGTGAGGGGTTAGGTCATGTGATATTTTTATAGAGGATATTTTTACGGACGCGGCGATACCTAATATGTGTAGTGTATTTGATTTTTTTTATTTTTATTCAGTGATATGTATTTTTCTTATTTTTTATTTTTTTCTTCACTTTTTTGACTTTTTTTTTTGACCCAGACCCACTTGGTTCTTGTAGATCCAGTGGATCTGGTGTCTATATAATACAGTAAGTACACTATATAGTGTACTTACTGTATTTTTTACTTTACAAAGTCTGAATAGGCTTTTGCCTTTAGCAAAAGCCTATTCAGAGTTTTAGTGCCATGGAGAGCAGGACGCTTCTGAAAGCGTCCTGTTGCCATGGTAACCATCACCCGCTGCCATAACAGAGCAGCGGGTGATGAGAAGGGAGGGGAGCTCCCTCCCTCTGCTATCCTATCCTGTTGGGGGGCTGCAATGTTAACCATGTTAACACCTTCTATACCGCGGTCCGTACGGACCGCGGTATAGAAGGGGTTAAACTGCTGACATCTGCAGCACAGATGTCAGCAGTTTATAGCAGGAGGTCAGCAATGTGCTGACCCTCTGCTATACCCACTAGACACCAGGGAAAGCATTTGAAAGGAGGCGGGTGGAGGATCGCAATTGCGATCCCGCCTGCCGTACCGCCCGCCTCCCGCGCCGCCCACCCGCAGCACCGCCTGCAATCGCCCCCCTGCACCGCCCGGGGGGACACTAATATGGCGGGGTGCAGGGGGGGGGGTTAAAATTTATAAGTTTGGGGCATATTTTAGTCTCTGATCCCCGCGGTCTAGATAGCGCAGCAAACAGTTTGCTGCGATTGCTGACATGGGGGGGGGGGGTCACAGGACCCCCCTGGGCAGTGTGCCAAGGTGCCTGCTGATTGATTTCAGCAGGCATGTTGTTCCGATCACCGCCACATGCGCAGTGGTTATCGGATATTCGCAGGGTGTACATGTACACCCTGGGTCCTTAAGTACCAGGACACAAGGGTGTACATGTACACCCTGCGTCCTAAAGAGGTCAAAGGAGTTTTCTAGTGAAAATTATTTTTTAGCAAGTTTCTGCGGCATGGCCCCTGGAAAAGAAGATTCATACTCACCTGCTCCATGTTGCTACTGCGGTCAGCACTGCTTCTGCTTTCTCCATCTTCCTTTCCCAGCACTGTTTACATTTAGCTGCCTATGGGCAAGGTAACAGTCACCACTCCAGCCAATGACTGGTTTCAGCGCTAATGTGGCCACAAGCGCACGTCACCACTGAAGCCAGTCATTACATGTGATCATACCCATAGCCAGCTGGGTGTAAACGGTGCAGAGACCGGAAGATGTAGAGAGCGGAGCCAGCGAGGAGGACCATAGGAGCATGGAGCAGGTAAGTATGAATATTTGGCTTCAGGGGCCATGCTGCATTAAATCATTTTTGAGATATAACAGAAAAAAATCAATTCTAAAGAGATAGGTGGACCATGCTATACTAGGTGGATTTTACCGAGGGCATGGAAAATAAAAGATAACTTTTAATATATCATAATAAAATACCATAGATATGGAAGGCAGAAAATACACTAAAAATTGTGGCCAAAAACAATGGAAAATAGAAAACAAAACAAAAAAGGAGCAAAAGCAGAGGGCAAAACCAGGGAGAGTATGATTCTCTTCTCTGACCTACCTACCCCTAATCAAGTCAATAAAGGTCAATTATATAGATAAGTAAACCAGCATACAGGGCAACATCAGTATGGTAACTTGTGGACCTAGTGGTAAGTAATGGATACAATGGGGCCACTCATGATTCCCAGTAGCTATCTGGAGGCAGTCCTCAGCATAATTACCAATGTAAAGGAGCGCAGGAATGATCCTGCATCGGTATATTAGGGCATTTTCATAGCTAGGTTACTGTGCAGGGTTCACCCACCATCAGAATTAGGGGTAGGTAGAGCACAGTAGGGAAAGATACTGTCCCTGGCTTTGCCCTAAATACCACCTACCACCTGGTTTTGCCTAATTGGTTTTTCTGCCTTCCAGTATTTTACAATGATATATTAATGAGGACCTTTCACCACTCCGGACATACCTGTTTTAACCCCGGGCCAGTTTTAGCCCTTCTGCCCATGTCATTTTTTGCAAATCTGACATGTGTCACCTTATGTACTAATAACTTTGGAAAACTTTTACTTATCCAAGCCATTCTGAGATTGTTTTCTTGTGACACATTGTACTTCATGATAGTCATAAATTTGAGTCAATATATTTCACCTTTATTTATAAAAAATTCCGAATTTACCCAAAATGTTGAAAAATTCGCAATTTTCTAAATTTAAATGTCTCTGTTTTTAAACCAGAAAGCGATACCTCATAAGATATTTATTACTTAACATTCCCCATATATCTACTTTATGTTGGCATCATTTTGTAAATGTAAATGTCAAGTCCTTAAGGACACAGGGCATACCCATACGTCCTGAAGAAAATCGTATATATTTTTAAAAACAATCACGCTAGGAACATGGTTCCTGCTGCGATCGTGCAGCAGGAACCATGTTCAAATGCCGAGGGGGGGTCCTGTGACCCCCCCCCCCCCCATATCGGCGATCGCTGCAAACCGCAGGTCAAATCACATTGCTGACACTCTGCTAAAAACGGCTGGCTTATGTGCTTGTTCAGATGCCAGCCGTTTAACCCCTTCTATACCGCGGTCTGTATGGACCACTGTATGGAAGGGGTTAACAGGGAGGGAGCTCCCTCCCTCTCCCATCAGGGACTGCTGTGCCCTTGCAGCCCCCGATTCTTGATGGTAGCATAGAGGGAGGGAGCCCCATCACGCGCTGCTCTGTTTTGACAGCGGGTGATGGTTACCATGGCAGCAGGACGCTTTAAGAGGCATCCTGCCTTCCATGGTAATGTAAGTCTGATCTGACTTCTGCTAATTCACCTGTCCGCAATTCTGTTCCACATTTGCAGAACGGAATTCCGGACCCATTAATTTCAATGGGGACAGACGATGTCCCGGCCGGGTCCGCAATTGCGGATCCGCACTTCCGGGTCCGCAATCGCGGACAAGAAAAGGCATTTTCTATGAGAGTGCCGGCGATGTGCGGTCCGCAAATTGCGGAACGCACATCGCCGATGTCCGGACGGACGTGTGAATGGACCCTAAGTCTAAAGTAAAAAATACAGTACAGTACACTATATAGTGTAATGTACTGTATTATATAGACTTCAGACCCACTGTATCTTCAAAATAAAAAAAACACATTTATCACTAAATAAAAATTTTTAAATAAAACACAGTACACATATTAGGTATCGCCACGTCCGTAAAAACCTGCTCTATGAAAATATTACATGACCTAACCCCTCAGGTGAACACCACAAAAAAAACAACCAAAAAATGGTGTAAAAAAGCAATTTTTTGTCACCTTACATCACAAAAAGTGTAATACCAAGCAATCAAAAAGGTGTATGCCTCACAAAATAGTATAATTCAAACCGCCATAGAAAAATATGTCTCTCAGACTATGCAGACATTAAAACATGATTTTTTTTTCTAAAATGCTGTTATTGTGTTAAAGTAAAATAAATAAAAAAAAGTATACATATTAGGCATCGCCGCATCCGTAAAAACCTGTTCTATAAAAAAAATCCCATGAGCTAACCCCACAGGTAAATACCGTAATTTTTTTAAAATAAAAACATTGTAAAAAAAAAAAACATTTTTGTCACCTCACATCACAAAAAGTGCAATAACAAGCGATCAAAAATTTATATGAACCCCAAAATAGTGCCAATCAATCAATCAATCATCTCATCCCGTAAAAAATGATACCCTAAGTAGGACAATAGCCCCCGCAAAAAAAAATATGGCTCTCAGACTATGCAGACATTAAAATGTGAATTTTTTTTTGTTTCAAAAAAGATATTATTGTGTAAAACTTAAATAAATAAATAAATAAAAAGTATACATATTATGTATCACTGCATCCGTAACAACCTGCTCTATAAAAATAACACATGAAGTAACCCCTCAGGTGAACACAGCAAAAAAATATATATAAATACGGTGTCAAAAGCCATTTTTGTCACCTGACATCACAAAAAGTGTAATAGCAGGCGACCAAAATGTCATATGCACCCCAATATAGTGCCAAT
This sequence comes from Bufotes viridis, assembly GCA_033119425.1. NCBI lineage: Eukaryota > Metazoa > Chordata > Amphibia > Anura > Bufonidae > Bufotes > Bufotes viridis. The sequence goes on from CM065590.1 coordinate 438,233,582, forward strand.
CAAACCGCCATCTCATCCCGCAAAAAATTAGCCCCTACATAAGACTGTGGCCCAAAAAGTAAAAAAAAATATGGCTTTCAGAATGTGGAGACATTATAAAATCTTTTTTTTTCAAAAATGCTTTATTATGTAAAACTGAAACAAAACTTCACAAAAAGTAGTCATATTTGGTATTGTCGTGTCCATAACAACTGGCTCTATAGAAATAGCACATGACCTAACCTGTCAGATCATCTATGTAAATAACAAAAAAGTAAAAACGATCCCAAAACAGCAATTTTTTTTTCAAATTTTCCATTTTAATCAATTTTTCCAGTAACAAAGCAAGGGTTAACAGCCAAACAAAACTCAATATTTATTACCCTGATTCTGCGGTTTACAGAAACACCCCACATGTGGTCGTCAACTGATGTAAGGGCACACAGCAGGGTGCAGAAGGAAAGGAATGCCATATCGTTTTTGGAAGGCAGATTTTGCTGGACTGGTTTTTAGATGCGATGTCCCATTTGAAGCCCCCCTGATGCACCCTTACAGTAGAAACTCCCAAAAAGTGACCCCATTTTGGAAACTAGGGGATAAGGTGCCAGTTTTATTGGTACCATTTTTGGGTACATATGATTTTTTGATCATTCATTATTACACTTTAGGCCTCTTGCACACGGGCGTCATGTTTGACGCCCGGATAAGATGCGGGTGCGTTGCGGGAATCGCCGCGATTTTTCCGCGCGTGTGCTAACGTTTGTAGTGCGTTGAGCACGCGCGTGAAAAAATCCGCATGCTTGGTACCCAGACCCGAAGTCAGACTTCATCACTGAAGTCTGGTTTCGGGATGAGTATTCTGTATGTGTAATTATTTTCCTTTATAACATAGTTATAAGGGAAAATAATCGCATTCTAATTACAGAATGCAATGTTCCCCGGGCTTTAAAGGGTTAAAAATAATAAAGAGTTAACTTACCTTCTCCCATTGTACGCGCAGAGCCCCAGAACGTCGTCTCTCTTGATAGTTTGGCTGCTTGAGGACCTGTGGTGACGTCACAGGGTCACATGGTCCAATCATAGAAGCATTTGAGTGGACCATGTGACCCATGTGATCCTGTGACATCACGGCAGGTCCTTCATCGAACAACAAACTATCAAGAGAGACGACGTTCTGGGGCTCTGCGCGTACAATGGGAGAAGGTAAGTTAACTCTTTATTATTTTTAACCCTTTAAAGCCCGGGGAACATTGCATTCTGTAATTAGAATGCGATTATTTTCCCTTATAACTATGTTATAAAGGAAAATAATAACGATCGGGTCCCCATCCCGATCGTATCCTAGCAACCATGCGGGAAAATCGCAACGCATCCGCACATGATTGCGGATGATTGCGATTTTCCCGCATCCCCATTCACTTCTATGGGGCCTGCGTTGCGTGAAAATCGCAGAATATAGAACATGCTGCGATTTTCACGCAACGCAAAAGTGATGCGTGAAAATCACCGCTCATGTGCACAGCCCCATAGAACTGAATGGGTCAGGATTCAGTGCGGGTGCAATGCGTCCTCCTCACGCATTGCACCCGCACGGAAAACTCGCTCGTGTGAAAGGGGCCTTATGGGGCAAGGTGACCAAAAAATTGTTCATCTGAGGGGTTAGGTCATGTGATATTTTTATAGAGCAGATTATTACGGATGTGGCAATACCTAATATGTATAATTTCTCTTATTTATTTAAGTTTTACACAATAATAGCATTTTTTAAACCAAAAAATGATGTTTTAGTGTCTCCGTAGTCTGAGAGTCATATTTTTTTTATTTTTTTACTAATTGTCTCAGGTAGGGTCTTGTTTTTTGCGGGATGAGGTGACGGCTTTATTGATACCATTCTGTGGGACATACGCATTTTTGATCGCTTGTAGAGTTGAGCAAACCCGAACTGTAAAGTTCAGGTTCGTACTGGACTTTAGGAATTTTCGTACCCGGACCCGAACCGGAACATTTTCATAAAAGTTCGGGTTCGAGTTCGGTGTTCGTCCGTTTATTAAAGCTTGTTAAAAGGCTGCAGTGCAGCCAATCAACAAGCGTTTAACATGTGTGCCCTTAGAAGCCATCGCAGCCATGCCTACTAATGGCATGGCTGTGATTGGCCAGTGTAGCATGTCACCCAGCCTTTATATAAGCTGGAGTCACGTAGCGCCGCACGTCACTCAGCTTTTACTAGTGTAGGGATAGGATGCTGCTTTTGTGAGGTAGAGAATGGGAAAGAATCTGATATCAGAACTAGTTGTTAACTTGGCGATCTACAGCGATTTTTTCTTGTGGGTGCAATGAAACTTTTTTTTACCCTGCCCTGAGCCCAGTGACACAGTTAGTTAGGTGGGTGTCCACGGCCATTTTGTGCAAGTGTAGTGCACTTGCTCCTTCATATGTACCAGAGACAATAATATAATCCTGTTCTTTTAGTTCAGTGGGTGACATATACCCATTTTTATATGTGCCAGGGGAGGGGAAAATAAAATAGGTAATTTGTCTGTGAGTTCAGGGACCCAGGGGGTGACATATTCACATTTTTTTCTATAACGTACCCCTGTGCTGCATATAAATCCATCTGTTAGATTCTGGGGGGACAAATGCATTATTATTTTTTGCTAAAAATTACGTTTGCGGCCTGCACTGTATCTCTGAGAGTGAAATATGTCCAGTAAAAAGAACTGTGACATTGTTGGTGAAAAAAAACACTTACCGTATTTTTTGCTTTATAAGACGCACGTTTTCCCCCTCCAACGTGAGTGGAAAAAGTCAATGCGTCTTATAAAAAGAAGGTGACGCAAATCAGGATGGCTGGTACTATTAAAGTAGCTCAGGAGCTCTCACTAACAGCTCCTGAGCCTGTGATTAAACTGTTGGGCGGGCTGTCGGGCTTCTTGTGCCGCCATCCCACGCAACATTAAGGGGAGCTCGCCGATTAAACAGTCAGGCTGGCGGCAGCAGTTAGGATATAGTGAAGCCGCCAGCCTGTGCCTCCTTTTCATGCCTTCATGCCTACTAAAAGGAGCTCAGAAGATTCGCACATAGGGAAACGTGGTGCAGGGGGAGACGATTAGCTGTCCCTGATCCAGGCAGTGCTAATCGCTGACAGCTTCAACAGGATTTACCCCGTCACCAAGGACCAGCCGCGGGTGAGCACAATGTTACATGGGGGAGGCTGATAGACATGTGCGGATAGATATAGAATCACCTGCTCCTCTGTGCTGTACCCTGGCCATTTAGCTGATTGTTGTTGAGCGCGGCGGGAACTGCTCCTGCTCCCCATGCTGTACCAGCTCTGTATTGTGTGCAGCTCAGGGGGCAATATACGGTTAAAATTAAATGTGTGTCAAATATCACTATAATTCCCCCTATCCATAGAAATCCATCCATGTGCTGCAGTATATTGATGGATTCCTATGGATGAAAGGGGGGTTATAATCACATGATCGTGCATCATCCACAGATTCCCCATAACAGTATCATCCACAGACCCCCCCCCCCCCCCGGTATCAGTGTGTCATCCACAGATCCCCATGACAGTGCCATCCACAGATCCCCCCCATATCAGTGTGTCATCCACAGATTCCCCATAACAGTGCATCCTCCACAGGTCCCCCATAACAGTGCGTCATCCACAGATGCCCCGATAGTGCATCTTATAAAGCGAAAAATACGGTATTTTTTGCCATAAAGTACATTTGCGGCTTGCACTGCATTTCTGAGAGTACAATATAACCAGTAAATACTACTGTGACATTGTTGGTGAAAAAAACCCCACTTATTTTTTTGCCATAAAGTACATTTGCGGCCTTCACTGCATTTCTGAGAGTGAAATATAACCAGTAAATACAACTGTGACATTGATGGTGAAAAAAATCACTTATTTTTTGCCATAAAGTATATTTGTGGCCTGCACTGCATTTCTGAGGGTGAAATTTAATCAGTAAATCCAGCTCTTAGATTGTGGGTGGACATTTCCACGGTTATCAGACCAGTCATTCACAAGTGGCTTGGAGGGTGTGTTCCTGCTGCACTGCATACCTGACAGGGAAATGTATTCTGTAAATTTGGCGGAGTTTAGATTGTTGAGTGATCTGTATCCCTTTTTTCTTTCACACTATCCCTGCCCTGCATACCTGACTGGGAAATACAGGGATCTCAAGTCTCCTGGACATTCAGGGAGTCTCCCGCTATTAGATAGCGGCTCCCTGACGCCCGCATGTGAAACAATATATCCCGGAAAGCTTAACTCGCAGTAACCCTAAGTTCACACCTGAGCGTTTTACAGCGCGTTCAAACGCGCTGTAAAACGCTCAACACATGAAAACCAATGCTTTCCTATGGCCCTGGTTCTCACTTGAGCGTTTTACAGCGCGTTTGAATGCGCTGTAAAACGCCCGACGCATAAACAAGTACTTGAGCTTTTTTTGGGGCGTTTGTCGCGCGTTTTGTGATTGACACCACAGTAGTCAATCACAAGAACGCGCGTACGAACGCGCGTTTCATATTTGCAAAAACGCGCAATGGACGGAAATATGGTAAGAAGCATTTTAATATGGGGACTGTTATGGACAAAATGGTGTTAATGTTATAGAATGGACATTTGTTGTGAAAGACTCCTTTAACCACCTCTCGACCGCCTAACACAGGGATGTGTCCTGCGGGCGGCCTGCGGGCGGCCGGGTTATTCCTCCTGGACGCATATACGTGTCATCTCGCGAGACGCGAGATGAGATGACGCGCATATGCGGCCCGCACATGCGCAGTGTGGGTCAGCAAAAGGCACACAAGGAGTTGGTCACCAGCCTGCCAGCCAATGATCAGCGCTGGCAGGTTGGTGACTTTTAATAAATCGAACCACCAGCCATATAACACATTATATTTATAAATATAATGCGTTAAATGGCTTCTATGCTCTCTGCTGGGTCTTTTTCGTCGGTTGGTCCCAGCAGAGAGCACAGATCACAGTGAGTACACCAAGCACTACACATTTAGCTCCAGATCACCCCCCCAATCACCCCAATTAACCCCTTCATCAACCCTGTCAATCACTAGTGAAAGGGAAGAAAGTGATCAGTGTAAACTCCCTTTTTTTCCCACCAGTATTGACTGTTAGGTTTAGGTTAGTTACCTTTGGTAGGTAGTTAGCTTCAGTTAGCGCCCAGCCCACCGCACCGCAGTCACTGATTCGCTAATTAGCGTAAAGCTAATCAGCATTGGTACTTTATATTATCTGTAAGTGATCAGAACTGATCACAGTCGGATCTATAATAGTATTAGGCTACATGCACACGACAGTGAAAAAAAACGTCCGTTAAAAACGGACATTTTTAACGGACGTTTTTTTCACTGATGCCTACCTGAGAAACGGACGTTAAAAAAGGACCCATTCAATTGTATTGGGGCAGTCTGTCAGTGAAAAACGGACAAGATAGAGCATGTTCTATTTTTTGACATCCGTTTTTCACTGACAGTCAAAAAAACTGTCATGTGAATAACCCCATAGACTACCATTGGTTTTAAAATGTCCATTTCATGGCCGTTAAAAAAATGTACATCACATGTCCGTTTTTCACTGTCGTGTGCATGTAGCCTTAGTGTCACCTTAGCTCGCCCTCCACCCAAAACGCAGTGTTTGCCCGATCAGGCCTGATCGGTCGCCCACACGTGCGTTCACTCACGCCCGCCCCCTGCACAATCACTACACAAACGCTGCGGCGATAAAAAAAATCAGTTTTGATATTTTTTATCAATCGCAGCAGCTTCCTGTACTTCGCTAGCCTCCCATTTGTAAGACAGGCTTGCTTTTTTTCTTGGGTATGGATGTGGGAGGAGCTCCTATGTCCTGGCAGACACCTTTCCCCTCTTTTTTTTTTTTTGCACATTTTTGGGCAGAGATTTTTTCATCCACATTGATCGATGCGAATGAAGAAATCTGTGCCGTTCATTTTTTTCTTTCAGCCCAGAGGCTGAACGGAAAAAAAAATCTCATTATCCGTATGCTCAATATAAGGAGAATAGCAGAAACTCCTAATGCTGGCCATACATGTAATGATTGCGGAGACCCTCAAATGCCGGGGCAGTACGAACACCTCATATGTGACCCCATTTTGGAAAGAAGACACCCCAAGGTATTCGCTGAGGGGCATATTGGGTCCATTAAATTTAACTTTTTGTCACAAGTTAGCAGAAAGGGAGACTTTGTAAGAAAAAAAAAGTAAATTTCCGCTAACTTGTGCCAAAAAAAAATATCTTCTATGAACTCGCCATGCCCCTCACGGAATGCCTTGGGGTGTATTCTTTCCAAAATGGGGTCACGTGTGGGGTATTTATACTGTCCTGGCATTTTAGGGGCCCTAAAGCGTGAGAAGAATTCTGGAATCCAAATACGTAAAAATGCCCTTCTAAAAGGTACTCATTGGAATTTGGGCCCCTTTGCGCACCTAGGCTGCAAAAAAGTGTCGCACATGTGAAATCGCCGTACTCAGGAGAAGTAGGGCAATATTTTTTGTGGTGTATTTTTACATATACCCATGCTGGGTAAGAGAAATATCTCTGTAAATGACAACTTTGTATAAAAAAATGGAAAAAGTTGTCATTTACAGAGAAATTTTTTACACACAGTATGGGTATATGTAAAAATACACCCCAAAACACATTGTCCTACTTCTTCTGAGTACGGCGATACCACATGAGTGACACTTTTTTGCAGCCAAGATGCGCAAAGGGGCCCTAAATCCAATGAGTACCTTTAGGATTTCACAGGACATTTTTACGCATTTGGATTCCAAACCACTTCTCACGCTTTAGGGACCCCTAAAATGCCAGGGCAGTATAAATACCCCACAAGTGACCCCATTTTAGAAAGTAGACACCCCAAGGTATTCTATGAGGGGTATGGTGAGTTCATGTAAAATTTTATTTTTTGTCACAAGTTAGTAGAATATGAGACTTTGTAAGAAAAAAAAATTCCATTTCCGCTAACTTGTGACAAAAAATAAAAACTTCCGTGAACTCACTATGCCCATCAGCGAATACCTTAGGGTGTCTACTTTCCGAAATGGGGTCATTTGTGGGGTGTTTCTACTGTCTGGGCATTGTAGTACCTCAGGAAACATGACAGGTGCTCAGAAAGTCCGTAAATTAATTTTTTTGTACCATAGTTTGTTAACGCTATAACTTTTACTCAAACCAATAAATATACACTTATTGCATTTTTTTTATAAAAGACATGTAAAACAATAAATTTTGAGAAAAATGTATATAGAAATGTAGTTTTATTTGAAAAATTTTACAACAAAAGTGAAAAATGTCATTTTTTTGCAAACATTTTGGTCATTTTTGATTAATATCAAAAAAAGTAAAAATGTCAGCAGCAATGAAATACCACCCAATGTAAGCTCTATTAGTGAGAAGTAAAGAAGGTAAAATTCATTTGGGTGGTAAGTTGTATGACCGAGCAATAAACGGTGAAAGTAGTGTAGTGCAGAATTGTAAAAAGTGGTCTGGTCATTAAGGGGGTTTAAGCTAGGGGGGCTGAGGTGGTTAATATGTCACCAACACACGTGTCTTCACTCCAGTGTCACAGGTTGTCCACCAGTGATGTGATACGCATATGAATTGATGGGGTTTTAAGAGGCATCGCCCTCTGACAGCCCACTACTGACTGCTAACATAACCCCTGGCAATTCCACTACTCCTTCAGGTAATCCAACTGTACATGGACTGTAATAGGCGTCCCTGCACTACCACACACAGCCCCTTGTGGCTGCGCCCATACAGTATAAGGTCTCCTTGTGGCTGCCCCCATATAGTATAACGTCTCCTTGTGGCTGCCCCATACAGTATAATGTCTCCTTGTGGCTGCCCCCATACAGTATAACGTCTCCTTGTGGCCCCCATACAGTATAACGTCTCCTTGTGGCCCCCATACAGTATAACGTCTCCTTGTGGCTGCCCCCATACAGTATAACGTCTCCTTGTGGCTGCCCCATACAGTATAACGTCTCCTTGTGGCTGCCCCATACAGTATAACGTCTCCTTGTGGCCCCCATACAGTATAATGTCTCCTTGCGGCTGCCCCATATAGTATAACGTCTCCTTGTGGCCCCCATACAGTATAATGTCTCCTTGTGGCTGCCCCCATACAGTATAACGTCTCCTTGTGGTCACCCCCATACAGTATAATGTCTCCTTGTGGCTGCCCCATACAGTATAACGTCTCCTTGTGGCTGCCCCAGTGCCCCATACAGTATAACGTCTCCTTGTGGCTGCGACCATACAGTATAATGTCTCCTTGTGGCTGCCCCCATACAGTATAACGTCTACTTGTGGCCCACATACAGTATAATGTCTCCTTGTGGCTGCCCCATACAGTATAACGTCTCCTTGTGGCCCCCATACAGTATAATGTCTCCTTGTGGCTGCCCCCATACAGTATAACGTCTCCTTGTGTCCCCCATACAGTATAACGTCTCCTTGTGGCTGCCCCATACAGTATAACGTCTCCTTGTGGCCCCCATACAGTATAATGTCTCCTTGTGGCTGCCCCATATAGTATAACGTCTCCTTGTGGCCCCCATACAGTATAATGTCTCCTTGTGGCTGCCCCATACAGTATAACGTCTCCTTGTGTCCCCCATACAGTATAACGTCTCCTTGTGGCTGCCCCATACAGTATAACGTCTCCTTGTGGCCCCCATACAGTATAATGTCTCCTTGTGGCTGCCCCATATAGTATAACGTCTCCTTGTGGCTGCCCCCATACAGTATAACGTCTCCTTGTGGCCCCCATACAGTATAACGTCTCCTTGTGGTCGCCCCCATACAGTATAACGTCTCCTTGTGACCCCCATACATTTTGGGCCTGTCTTCTAAGTTGCTATCAATAAAGACCTTATTTAAATATGGTTTTGATTTAAAATAATTTTTTGTATCAGGACAAGTAGATTGTCATGAGGGACAAGTAGATCGAGCCCCCAACTTTAATCCTTCGACAATTATTTAATTTTATTTTATTTCCACACCCCTGAGCAGTGTCCCCTTCTCGGCCGGTCCTCTGACTCCTCGAGAACTCCGATTGGTGACGTCACGTCCTATGGCTTGCCAGTCGGAGCTTTGGCCCACCTGCAGCTACTGCGCGTGCTCCAGCCTTACTCGAACTACCGCCACTGCGGCTGCGCGGCATCACATGCCACTGTCCAAAGCCTCGATTCCCCTCATTGCGCCGTCACCCAGGCATAGTAGAAAGTTCTTTTTGGTCATACATTATATAATGTTTCACTATGTTCCCATATATGTTTTGTTCATGTTATACTTGCCTTTATACTGCATCAGCACAGTAACCTTGTTATATGTTATGTTCTGCATATGTTTGGAAAATTTAATAAAAAGTTCATGAAAAAAAAAAAACTCCCTGAAATGAGAAGTGCACCTCCCTGAAATGAGTTTTCGCAGGTTGGGATGTCTGGAAATATATTCTGTATATTCTGTTGGGTGCTGTAGTTATATGCTGCAAAATCTCCATGATGTCTCCATGATAAATCTGCAGCGTGGTGGCCCCTTGTGACTTCTACACACTTTCAAAATAATCCTTCAGCGGGGCGAATAGATGCCGGATGACGGGGACGCTCAATGACCCCTGTTTTGTCCTCAGACGCAAATCTATTTATTTGATAGTGTATTCCAGTGCAGACATTGTATTGCCTGTGTGTGAATTCCATTTGCATTATATTGTTTGGTAACAGCACCATCTACTGGTGGTTTAGTGTATTTATTCTAGCCTGAAGTTTCTATGCATTATGGGAAGTTCCCAAGGCATTGTGGGTACTTCCTGGTTCTTGGTGATCTTGTGCCTGTTAGAAGCAGTAGCCATTTTATGTCTGTGTGAGAAGCCACTCTCTCGCTTGTTTCCTGCTCATCATCTGTTTTGCCGTCTATTTTCAAGCATAGTCGGTAAAGATACTATCTGTATGATATTATACTGTAGTTTATTATATGTTAGTTGCATTAGATAGCTCATTGCCTGTTTGCATTGTTATCTCATATACTGTATGTATAGCTGATTACCTGTACCCTATGTAATGTACAATTGATATATTCTGAAATACTACTGTTTAATTCTGTAGTTTCACCTTTCCTGTCACAATCTACTATCAATAAAAAGAAGGTTAAAGCAACACAGCTTTCTTTTTATAAGAAGACAGGAGGTTTAGCTACATGTCAGATTACACACCATGCTAACGTGTATGAGGACAGTATAACCCCTTTTTTCTTTCAAATTACCCCTGCCCTACATACTAGGGATTAACCGATATTGATTTTTTAGAGCCGATACCGATATACTGTGAACTTTCAGGCCGATAGCCGATATTTTATACCGATATTCTGCGCATTTTAATTTTTGGAATTTATTTTTCTGTTACAGCGTTCAATGCTTTTTAAAAAAAATATTTTAATAGCTTGGACTTTTTGGGCACGACGATATGTTTTTTTATTTATCGTTTATATATTTTATATGTATAATTGGAAAAGGGTTAATTTATACTTAATATTTTGGTGTTTTTTTTACTATTTTTCATTTTTTTACTTTTTATTTTATTACTATTTCCCCCCGTAGGGGTAGAACCTGGGCTCTTTACATCCCTTGTTCTATTCACCCTAATAGAGCTCTATTGGGGTGAATAGGATCTCACACTCTCCCTGCTGCTATGGGCACACTGCAGCAGGGAGCTGACCATGGCAGCCAGGACTTCAGTAGCGTCCTGGTTGCCATGGTAACCGATCGGAGCCCCAGCATTACACTGCTGGGACTCCGATCAGAAGAGAGATGGTGGGGGACCCTGTGGCCACTGCCACCAGTGATATTAATACTGAAATGATGGGGGGAAAGGAGGGAGGAAGGGGGATGGGGGAGAGCGCACTGGCCACCAATGTTTTTTATACTGTGGACAGGGGGGGGCTGAGGGCGCACTGGCCACCAATGATAATAACGTTTAAGATATTACAAACACTGGCATTAGAAACACATTGCCCAGACCCTGCCTCTGACAGAGCGCTGCGATCTGGGGCAATTAACCCCTCAGGTGCGGCACCTGAGGGGTTAATTGCCGTGGATCGCAGAACTTTGTTAGAGCCAGGGTCTGGGCAATGTATTTCTAATGCCAGTGTTTGTAATATCTGAAACATTATTATCATTGGTGGCCAGTCAAAAAGTGATGTAAGGTGACAAAAATGGCTTTTTTTGACAGTTTTTATTTTTTTACGGTGTTCACCTAAGGGGTTAGATCATGTGATTTTTTTATAGAGCTGGTTGTTACGGACGTGGCGATACCTAATATGTATACTTTTTTAAATTTATTTCGCTTTAACACAATAATAGCATATTTGAAAGAAAAAAATTATGTTTTAGTGTGTCAATGTTCTGAGAGCTATAGTTTTTTCTATATTTTGAGCGATTTTCTTATGTAGCATCTCATTTTTTGCAGGATGAGCTGACGGTTTTATTGGTGCCATTTTGTTCCACATACGCCTTTTTTATCGCTTGGTGTTTTTAAAATGGCTTTTTTGACACAGTTTTTATTTTATTTTTTGATGGTGTTTATCGGATGTGGTGGATCATGTGATATATTTATAGAGCCGGTCATTATGGCAATACCTAATAGGTGTGTTTTTCCTTTTTGTTTTCTATTTTTTTATCATGAAATCTGGGGAAAGGGATGTTTTTTTTCTTTTTTTACTTTATTTAACTTTATTTTTTGTATTAAAAACACTTTTTTTTTTTTACTTTTGTTTTTTAAACTTTATTTCTGTCCCACTCTGGGACTTCAACTTTTGAGGGTCTGATCCCCGCTGCAATGCTTTACAATACATCTGTACTGTAATGCATTACCTATTAGTGTATGACACTGAGTCATACACCAGGTTACATTTAGTAATGGTCGGGTTCAAATGAAAAAAATAAATAAAAAAATACAACAAATATTCGTTTTTACGAATATATATTACACTATATTCTACATATTCGTGAATTCTAGCAAGCCAACCCAATAGGAAAGTTGCCTATAACCCGCCCTTACTCGATTAACGTGCATATTACATTGCCGAATTTTCGCATAAGATGAAATAAATTAAATAATGAAGAATATTCTATTTCACTACAGACTACGGTATTGCAGCCTTCTCACATTGGCCCACAAGCAAGAAGCAGGCAGGTAATGGGTTCAGATGAAAAATTAGGACAAAAGAAGAGAAGGTCATAGAGGGCATCATAGCAAACAGAAATGTTAGGCCCTCTTCTTCAGCTGATATTTGACATGCTCCAATCACTCTCATCAAGAAGTCATGGTGCCTCCAGCATATTTTTATGACTCAAATACAGTTTCACTTCTGTGTTTGTTGACATCGTAGTACCTGGAGTACCCCTTTGAGAAGTCACATGGCTTATCTTTATAGTATTTTCAACTTTGGAGCTGGAAGTTCCTTCTTAAGTTAATGTTATTGAACCGGTAATCCCCTCTACTATATCCTTGATTTAACTCTTCATCAAGTCTTGATTACCTGACAGCCATAATGAAGTGACAACCTAATTTGTGTATCAAGATGGGAATTCTGACAATTTTGACACTTGAGCAGGACACTGTTTACACATCTTAAATTGCAAATATGTTATATTAGTATCTTCTTCCATCATTAGTGGATTTGTGTTGAATCTTTCATGACTCTTTGCATCTTTGCACTTACTTGCTTTGTGAATCCATCTTGTTGATCCTCATTACATTCTGATGCTGATGTTAGAAAACATGTGTTGTGGCCTCAAGGTCTTCTCAAATGATCTTTTGTATCTGGTCTCACATCACTTACACTATCCCCGGTGATAAGGGCCACATACATTCATTTTTTTTTTGTGTTTGCCCTTTTAGATGTATGTATCAGCTTGCCCTACCCTTAATGGGTTATTCCCATCATTTAATAGCTAGGACTTGACATAACTTTACGATCAGTAGGGGGCATCCAATTTCTGAGGCCATGGTCCTTTTAGATTTTCCTTTGCACAGTGATACTTATGTCCAAGGAATAGAATCCCATTAATGTGAAGGAGCCACAGTGCTGCAACTGTGCCTTTATTCTGAGGAAAGATAAGTATCATTTTAGTTGGTCTCCTACTGATGGTGGCATAGCCTAGCAACATGACATGTTTATAGGGCCGCATTCGCACAACCATGGGATCATGGTGCCTGTGTTGTGACCGCAAACTGCAGATCCTCAAAACCTGGGAACTCGCCGTGTGAATTCCGCATCATAGTGCAGACCCATTGACTTCAATGGGTCCGTGATCCATAAGATGCAATGAAACGGACCCAGAAGCACACAGAAGGGCTGTGACATTGCAGCAACCCAGGAGGAGCCGGAGTGAGTGGTGGTGGCTTTGGCTGTCACAGTCAATCACAGTGGCTTTTCTTACACCATTGGTCCCAAGGGCTGTGCACCAACAGGATGGTGCACCCTTTTTTCCCCACATGCCATATCCTGGTTGTTGGGCTCCAGCCTGATGGTAATTGGGGTGCCTGTGATGTTTAGTTTTGTAAAGGTGCAAGGCAGGTCATATGGAGTGCAATGGCCAGCATATGGTGTAGGAGACAGTAACCAATCCAGATTTAACAGAATAAACATCTTTTTACTGTAGTGCAAAATAGAAGTTGTGGACGTGGTAATCCAACTATAGCTATTACACGATTTCTGCACTATACAGTATGACTCTCCCCAGATGGTTTGTATAGATTTGAGCAAGAATGGAAATTATTGTACTATTCTCTCTTTATCTTTCCCATATGTCTTCCTGAATCTATAGCTGGTAATCTCACTTTTGCAATTGTGTCAGAGACACGACTAGCCGAGCCATGTCCAAGTGAGAAGGGTGTCTTACTTAACAGTATTCCCCTCACTGCAGTAAAGTCTGAATAGCTGTCTGTAGCTTTAGTCCAGTCCTGTGAGAAACAGAGGACATGGAGTTGCTTCATCACGCTTCCTTTGCTAGCTGGAACTCTCTAGACTCGGCAAGGGCAGGTCCACATCCAAGCTTCCAGAGCTGATTAACTCTGTCACTTCCAGACATTACCATACTGGGCATACAGAGCATAAAGTGACATTAAATAGCATGACAAACATTAAACAGCAAACAATTTGCAAGTGCCCCCTGCTGTGAAAATGATTTTCTTTTTCAACTAAAAAGGAAACAATCCAATAAGAATACACGTTTTAATCAAGCTTTGCAATATCTGCAATGTTTGTATTACCAGACCCTTGTGCATTTTGTCTATTCTATCTCTGTCTTTTCTTATCAACCAATTTGGGGCTATTCAGCAGTGACTCAGATATTATGTGTGAATGATAATTAGCTGTGTGTCTGTAGCATTAATTGCCCTTTTCCTCCAATAAGAGAGCTCAGATCAGAACAGCTGCATTGGGGTCAATCATGGTGTCTGCTACATTAATAAAAGTTACGCTGCCTTTTCTTAAACTTTAGAGCTAATCTGATTTCAGAGATACATCCGTGTTTTTAAAAAGAAGCACTTAAGCGCTGGAGGACCCTACAGAGCCTCCCCAACCACCTGCTCTGGCACTCGATACAAGTGCTGAGAGTTACTCTGAGCAGCTGCACTTGTTCTAATGATCCCCTCTGAAAGGCTTAACATTCACGTTAATAATGCATCTCCAACATAATCTAGAGTCAGAGGATGGCGGGCAGGACTGTGCATCGTAATGAGATCTAGCCCAGTAAGGTGTCCTGAGTATTGGCTGCAGCAGTCATACACTCTGAGAACGGTAGACCTAGCAAAATCAGAATGATACATAGCAATGTTCCCCAGTCTGAGATTACTAGAGCAGTTGGAGAGCCTCAGGTTGGAGATCACTGGTGTATAGTATACAGTAATAGTGCCAATAGTCCCACTAATTCAGGAGTCAGTGCTGACAGTGGGCAGTGTTAGACTGGGGTACCCTAGGTACACCAGAGGAGATAATTTTGAACATATGACAGGTTCCAAATTACTGCCACCACTCGTCCAAGATTGCTAGTCTTGCTGATTTGTAGCAACTAATGTCCCACTTCGCAGTGCCAAATTGGGTGCAGTGCCTATGGGTGCAGTGCTGGATTGGGAGTTGCTTGAGCCCAACAGAGGAGTTGATTCTGAGGGCCACCCTCCATGTAACGTCGATTTGTAGTTGCATTGTAATATTTTAAATCATTCTACAAACAGTATATTGTATCATAAAATAGGTCTAATAGGTTATTTGTGAATCATTCCATAAGAAATATAAACTAGTGGCAAATGATTGGGTCTAAGTCAACTGCAAGTAGTTGTCTTACTGCAGTATGCCAGTCAGACCAACAGGGGAAAAGTCTCTGTGAGGTCACGGTGTGAGTATAGGTAGGCCGAGGGTGAAAACACAGTTTTTGGTTTGCTAACAGTTTTGTCATCCCTGGGCAGGCCTGAAACAGGAGGAGGAGGAGAACCGCATTGGATTCTCCGGGGCACACCCTGATATAAGGGACACAGGCCAGATGGTGGCTGAGGTGCCCTTGGTGGTGACTTGGCCTTGCGTGCTTATGGCTAGGGCCCTTTAGTCGTGACGCCATTTCCGTTGTGGTACAACAAAGGTAGAAATAGTAGTAGTAATTGAGGAGCAGAACACAAGTTGAATCCAACTTTTACTGAATGATGGCTCCTTGGTAACAGTTACATCCAAAAGTAATACAGTCTCTCATATCAATAGAGGCAGATTATGGTAAGTCCGAAGTTCACAGGCTTTTTATGTATATAGCTGCGTATCAGGCACAGAGTAAATAAGTCAGTATTTCGGGTCTGCAGCTCTTGCCTGTCACTAATCCCAATCAAGGCAATTTGCAGATTTCTTAACTTCTACTTCAGTGCTTTCTAGGAGATGGCCTTTCTGCTCTCAGAATTTAAATTCGCGGTGAGGTTTCCGGTGGCTGTATTTCCTACACCGAATACAAAGGTGCCTGGAAAGCCCCATGAAATGGCTGATATACTTCTTTGTCTTTCTTGTATAAAAATAGTACTTTCTCTTGTTACTTGTAAAACTTGTCACTGGTCATTCCGGAGGAATTAACTGTAGAAGTGAATCTCACCTTTTCTTGCTTTTGCCTGTTTCTTTGGCTCTTAGGTAGAGTTGAGCGGACACCTGGAAGTTCAGGTTCGACGGGTTCGACCGAACTTCACAAATAAGTTTGGGTGCGGGATCCGAACTTAACCCCGAACCTTATTGAAGTCAATGGGGACCCGAACTTTTGGGCACTAAAATGGCTGTAAAAAAAGTCCTGGAAATGGCTAGAGGGCTGCAAAAGGCAGCAAAATGTAGGTAAGTGCCCTGCACACAAATGTGGATAGGGAAATGACTTAAAATAAATAAAAATTTAAAATTAAAATCTTGATCTAAGAGGAGCAAATGGATGTGGAGTAGGAAGTTGAGGAGGTGTCAGGTGGGAATGCCATCAGCAGCGCATCTACCAGCGTGCGTTTGTAGTCACGTATCTTTCGATCATTAACAGACTTTTTTACCAAATTTGGTTCCCTGTCAGCAATGCACAGCAGGGGTTTTTCACCGGCAAAACGGGGTTCATGTCACCCACCAATGGAACAGACGATTTTTAAAAATGTAGGCCCATGGCACCCAGGTAGAGGAGGGGTTTATTCACGGCAAAACGGGGTTTATGTCACCCACCAATGGAATAGGCGATTTTTTAAAATGTAGGCCCCTGGCATCCAGGCAGAGCAGGGGTTTATTTACGGCAAAACGGGTTAATGAGGACGCCAAGCAAGCGTCCTTCTCTCAGTGCGCCTGCGCCGACTGAAGACCGGTACGGTGCTGGCGCGAGATTTGGAACGGAGACAGGGCCAGCCGGAGGAGGAGAGCGCTCGCTGGCCCTGTCAATCAACAGGAGGAGGGGGCGTTTTTTTTTAAAGGAGCGGCTACCGGCAAGTAACCACCCTACTTGCTGGTAGCGAGGTAATTAACATATTGTAAAAGTGTGATTGTTAAGGAAAATAAGCCACAGAAAAAGGTAAGAACACTATATATTGAATAATCGCACTATAAGGATTTTAGTAAGCCCAAAAATGAAAAATGACTTTTGCGGGGTGACAGAAGCCCTTTAACAGTTTAATTTGACTGTCAGAAATGCAGCGTACACCGCTAATGTGCTATCTACCACAAAACCTGTGTGTTTGCAACCAACTATGTAAATGCGGAGTTCAAAAGGTTACTTAAAATGACTGAAATACAGGGTAGGACTCAGATCTGCCAAAACCAGTGTTTATTGCAACAAACTACAGAAATGCAGTATGTCACTGCTAAATTTTAAAATAGGTTTTTGTGCGTTGTATGCCAAACTGCGTTGTGGCACAACAGTACGGGTTTATTACAGCAACCACAGAAATGCAGTTTTTCACCGCAAAATTTAAAAACAGTTTTTTCAGCGTTGTATGCAAACGCGCTCTGTGGTACGAAAGTGTGGGTTTATTACAGCAACTACAGAAATGCCCTATGTCACTGCAAAATTTTAAAATGGGTTTTTCAGCGGTGTATTCAAATGTGCTCTGTGGTACGACAGAATGGGTTTATTAAACCAACTACAGAAATGCAGTATGTCACCCCAAAAATTATAAAACAGGTTTTTCAGCGTTGTATGCAAACGTGCTCTGTGGCACAACAGTACGTGTTTATTACAGCAACTACAGAAATTCCCTATGTCACCGCAAAATTTTAAAATAGCTTTTTCGGCGGTTTACGCAAAGGTACTCTGTGGCACAACAGTACGGGTTTATCATGGCAACTACAGAAATGCAGTTTTTCACCACAAAATTTAAAAACAGTTTTTTCAGCATTGTATGCAAACGTGCTCTGTGGTACAACAGTACGGGTTTATTACAGCAACTACAGAAATGCCCTATGTCACCGCAAAATTTTAAGATAGCTTTTTCAGTGGTGTATGCAAACGTACTCTGTGGTATGACAGTACGGGTTTATTCCCCCAAGTACAGAAATGCACTATGTCACCCCAAAATTATAAAATAGGTAATGTAGGGGGACTTGACCTGCCAGAAAAAAATGAATTTGTCCTCCACTGAGCTACCAAAAAATAATTAGACTGATGTCCGTGGCAAGCTGGCACATATGTAGGTCACATGCAGTTCTAAGGACACTGCAGTTGCTAAAATGGCCGCCGACCCCCACCTCAGTAAAAGATGGATTCAAAATTATTTTGCAGTATCACTGGGCTCAGGGCTGGGTACAAATATATAGCATAGCACCCTCAATAATTGCTGTAGTTTGAAGAGTTAACACCACAAAGTTAAACAGATGTCTTCCCTAACCTGTCCCTCACAAAAGCGTCAGCATCCTCTCCTTACACTGAGAAGAGCAGAGTGACGTGAGGAGTTACGTGACTCCGGCGCACATAGAGGCTGGGTCACATGCTGCACCTAGCCAATCACAGCCATGCCAATAGTAGGCCTGGCTGTGATGGCTTCTTAGGGCAAAGTAGTGAAACGCTTGTTGATTGGCTGCCATGCAGCCTTTCAAAAAGCAGGAAGAAATCGTCGAACAACGAACCCGAACTTTTACGGAAATGTTAGGATCCGGGTGCGAAAAACCGTAACGTTCGGAACGTTAAAACCGTAACGTTTTGGAACTTTACAGTTCGGGTTCGCTCAACCCTACTCTTAGGATTTAGATGTCACCTTAGTTACTATGGACCATGGGGCCCAAGAAAGCTGAGAGAGAGGGGCTCTCCTGCCTCCTCACCTCTTCCCAGCTACTGTACAACATGGCTGAACTTGTTGACTCTAGACTGAAGGCTAGACTAGACTCGACTCCCCTGACTAGGCCTGAGCTGGTCTATATATAGACTATGGCACTATTCCCTCGTCTAGTAGTGAAACTAGTGTAGTGCAGCTAATTAGCCTGTGAATAAGGATCTTACAGGATAAATCACATATGTATGGCAAAGTACGACATGAGATAAGAGATGGCATAAAAATACAATAATGACGATTACACTCACCGGTAATCGGATTTTCCTGACCCCACGACAGCACCACTGAGATGGCTCCTCCTCCATGGACAGGAAACCTGTAGCATAAAAAAGGTGGAGCCACTCTCCCAACTCAGTGAGTTTACAGAGCATGAAAGGGACTCCTCCTTTTGTTAATCAAACTTATAACTGCACAGATATGTACCATTTTTTTAATTTTTTTTTATTTTGCTTCACCACGTGATCAACATACAGCACCACCACCTAAGGGAGGTAATTAGACGGGTGCTGTCGTGGGGTTAGGAAAATCAGATTACCGGTGAGTGTAATCATCATTTTTCCCTTCCCCCACGACAGCACCACTGAGAGAGATTGCATGGAAAATCAAGGATGGGTAACAGAGAAGATCCGAGATAGAATTGAACTGTAACCTATAGTGTCTGTAAAAGCTAGACAGAGAGGCCCAAGTAGCGGCCCTACAAATCTGGACGATAGACACGCTGGCTCTCTCCGCCCAGGAAGTGGACACCCCCCTAGTAGAGTGAGCCTTCAGAGATACAGGCGGAGAAGATCCAGAATGAGAATATGCCAGGGATATCAGCTCCCGTATTCACCTGGCAATAGTACTCTTAGAAGCAGCATTACCTTTTTTGGCCCCAAAAAATAAAATGAATAGTGATGAATCGGGATGTGAAGATAGGCGTCTTTTAAGTCCACCACCGCCATGAAACACCCTGGAGAGAGAAGCAGAATAGCCGATTTTATAGTCTCCATTTTGAATTTTCTTATTAAAACAGACTTGTTTAATTGTCTTAAGTTTATTATAGGACGGAAAGAACCATCCGGCTTTCCAACCAGGAAGAGGTTTGAATAGAACCCTTTCCCTTTTTCTAACTCTGGCACTGAAATTAGCACTTTTTTCTGAAGAAGAAGATCCGCTTCTACCTTCAGCTTTGGAGTTTCTCTTGTTATAATGAATATTTCTGGAAATCCTCCTCTGAATTCTATTTTTAAGCCGTCAATTATAATGTTTCTTATCCAAGGACCGGCCACATTTTCCCAGGTGGAAAGAAAATGACTTAACCTTCCTCCCACCTGAAGACTGGCGTCATTGTTTTGACTGTTTGTCCTGTTGGGAAGAGAATTTTCTGAATATGAAACCTCTTCCCCCCGATCTTCTATTTCTGGGATTCTGTTCCTTCTCTCCTCCTTGTCTCTTTCCCTGGTATCTACTGGAACCACAAAAGGGCCGGCGATAACTTTTGAACTGGGAAAACGAATATTCCTGAGGTAACTTCTTTTTCCTGTCAGCCGCTTTCTCTAAAACGCATCTAGTTCCGGGCCAAATAGAAATTGCCCTTGACAGGGAATGCTACATAAGCGTTGTTTGGATGCCACATCGCCTCCCTTCCAGTTCTTTAACCATAATGCGCATCTGGCAGAATTTGAAATAATTAAGGCAGGAGTCGATTCTTTTATCATGAGGATCCTTTAAAAACCCCATGTCCTCAAAGGGAAGAGAGGACCGTCTGGATATTTTGGATATAGCCACGTCTAATTTTGGTGCTTTATTCCAAGAAGAGCAAGCCTCTTCGTCAAAAGGATACTTCCTTTTGAAATTGTTTGATATAAAGGCTGTTTTATCTGGTTTCTTCCATTCTTTATCTATCATAGCAGTAACACTTTTATGTAGGGGAAAACACCTTCTTTTCTTTTCACGTAATCCCTCAAATACCGTGTCAGCAATTGACCTATCCTCTTTAACGTCCTCAATCTCCAAGGTAGCTCGTATAGCCTTTAACAATCTATCTGTGTCCCCCACTGGGAATAAGAATTTTTTATCGCTATCTTCCTCAGAGGAAAAAGAATCTTCTGATTCCTCCCCCCTATAAGTGCCCTCACTTTGTTCTGAAGAATCCATATCCAATTCAACTTGCTCCTCCATTGTTTTTTACTTTTTTGAGGATTTTAAGGAGTCTTTAACTTCCAACCTAATTAATGACCTTATGTCTTGCATAACATTTGGTGACTCCTCCGCCAACGTCCTTTCTATGCATTGCTGGCATAACCTTTTAGAGTAAGACGAAGATAGGGGGCATTTACATAATGCACATTCTTTATTCTTTCTTTTCACCACAACCTTTTTTTGTGGCATCTAGGAAGAATAAACAACCACAAATCAGACTTCATTCCACCAGAAGCACTTACCCCTCCTGAAGAAGTAGTACCGGTGTCTGTCTTTCTCCTTCCAATTCCTCCGTCCTTTTCTCTTCTTCCATGCTGCCTCTTCAATCTAAAGGCACATGTAGCTTGGCCATTAAGGGAGAAAAAACTCATACATATGTACAGGGTACAGCACCTCTCCTCTGAGAGTACCGCTGTCCCTAAGAGCCGACAGATAACGTGACCCACCAGAGAGCACGCCAATCTCAGGAGAAAATTCCGGTAACAGATACTCCACAGCCAGGAATCCACACCACTAACTGCCCAGAAACGCTGGCACACTTACTTTGTGCTTCTCTTCTTTTATTTCCGGTCATCTGACCGGATCCGGCCTGTGGAACGCATCGGCTCATTCTGATGACGTCACCGCGCCCCTTCCTGTATCAGCTCATCGCTCCTGCCACCTGTACTAAGGAAGGTGCAGAGCCCGCGCGCGCGTCCAGGAAGCACAACCCCCTTTGTGCCGTTCCTTTACTGTAGCCCCGACTGCCGCCACATTCCTCAGCGAGCCGGGATGCCCTCACGCGGTCGCACTCCTTTGAGGGATCCGCGCCTTCAGCCCAGGGACCGGGGACTTGAAAAACCTCTTTGCTGCTGCCTGGCCACTGGGGCCAGTGAAAATTACCCAGGCTGGTAAGAACCCATGACCCTCTAGGCTCTCCTAGGGCTTGCAGGTCATGGGTCCCCTGTAAAGAAAAACTAACAGGTCTCCTCTTCCAAGGACAGGAAACCTCGCTGAGTTGGGAGAGAGGCTCCACCTTTTTTATGCTACAGGTTTCCTGTCCATGGAGGAGGAGCCATCTCAGTGGTGCTGTCGTGGAGGAAGGGAAAAAAACACTTTTGCAGTACCCACGTGCACTAGTGGGACGCTGCATACCCCTCTTGTTTAACATGTGTCGGCCTCGACACATTCAGGACAGGAAGATGGTCACCTGTAAGACACAAAACATACGCCATATACAACCACCTCCAAAAATGAGCAGACATAAATGTGGACTTTGCAATGTACTATCAAACATTCTAGGCAACTACGTCACATGTAATATGTATATATAGATGGTTTTACTAGGTGGATAATGGGCATTGACATTTTCGGTGCTTGATGGGGACACATGGGCGACGATCATAGGTAAGGGCAATAAAGTCCATGACAAACTCTCACGGGATAAAGTTCCAATATGTATTGGTACATATAAAAGTGCAAACATTTCTTAGCATATAAAACTTTCAAAAGATACTTGAGTGCAATAATCACAGAAAATGTCCTTCTGGGCATATTGCTTAATACATAGAAACAGTCCAGTTGCATAACCCCAATCAACCTTAAAAGGGGATAAAGTCAAAAAGGTGGAAAAATACAGGCACAACTGGGGTGAAATACAGAGAATGTTCGGCAGGGAGTACTGAAGTGTTAAAGAGCCAGTAGGCTGTATAGTGGCCTAGGAGACTTCCACTTGCTGTAGGGAACTGGCATGAGTCCATACTGGGGTAAAACTGGCTCTGTTGGACACAGTTAATAATGAAGATGGCCTAGCAGGCCTACTCACGGATATGGATGAGGACAAATCAGTGGATAGTGGGCTTCCTGAGTCCCACTCATCAGGAGATGAGCACTCCGGTGCAGCTTTAAGCAGGCGGCAGACTGGTCTTGGCGGTAGATCCAGCTGTTCCCGTACCTTATAAAAGACGGGGACCCTCTTGTCTTCTGGCGCTGGCATGGACACTGCGGCATGGACTTGGAGCTTCTCCCGGTCGAAGACTCAACGGGTGTCTCGTGAGGTTATCTTCTTGAGGCGTTGGAGACATTCCTGTCCGGCGTCTTGTTCACGATCAGGCCTGAACTTGGCCCGGGAACGTTTCTTCTGGGGCTTTGGACGGACATCTGAGCTCCGAGGAACAAACATGGGCTGCCAGGCAATGTTGGTACTAGCGAACTCGTTACAATTTGGTATTGTGCTGGACCAGCAGGCTGCTCGTGCTGTGAGTCGGCCACGCTGGGAGCAATGGGTTACTTCCCGGCCTTCATCTCTCTTCTTTTAGGAGGCTTCTCCTCTCTTGACTGTTGAGCCTCGGGAGTCTCGGATGGCCTTAACGGTGGCCCAGGGGTGTAATACGACCCATACGTGGAGGTATAATGGGCCGCTCAGTGCTTCCACATCAGATCATAGACCTCGTCACACTGGGCGACTTCAGATGGCCACTGGGGTGGTTGCGGATCACGGTCAACCTCCGCGGGGACTCTGGCGGCTTTTCTTTATGTTTGAGACTGCAGGCCTCTTCAAAGAAAAGATCCTCTTCTTCTTCCAGGCTAGCATAGACCACTCCTTCCAGTCCACCCCCTAGATACTCTTGCATTAGGAGGGCGGTACCACCGGGCAGAATACTGAAATGTCTATGGTGATGCAGCAGAAAATCTTTTCCCGCACTTTAGAAAGGGGCGGTACTTAATCTTTCCCGCTCTGGAGGGGGTGTGAACCACTTTTTCGCGCCAAACAGGGCATCTCTGCAAAGAGATGGAGCAGTAGAAATTGTAAGCACTTCAGGCGGCCATCTTGGATGCACAAAATGTCCATTCAATTAAAGCAAGCAGTGCTATTAACTCCAGAAAAATCCACAATTTGACAGTTTTAACGATGCAATTTTGCAGCACACAATCAGCGCAACACATTCAAGCACTTTGTGAACATTTTGAACAGTTCTTAATTAGTCAGTGGCACAGAGGAATAGAATCCTGTTCTGAATTAGGCGCAGAGGAATACAAATCCTATTCGGAATTAGGCGCAGAGGAATAGATCCTGTTTGTGACGCCAATTTTTAACTGACGATGCAGTATGCCAGACCAACAGGGGAAAAGTCTCTGTGAGGTCATGGTGTGAGCATAGGTAGGCCAAGGGTGAGAACACAGTGTTTGGTTTAGTCACAGTTTTGTAGTCTCTGGGCAGGCCTGCACAGTTAACGGAGGAGAACAGCACTGAAATCCCAGGGGCACACTCTGAGGTAAGGGACACAGGTCAAATGGTGGCTGAGGTGCTCTTGGTGGAGAATTGGCTTTACATGCTTATGGCTAGGTCCCTTTAGTCGTGACGCCAGTACCGTTGTGGTACAACAAAGGTAGGAATAGTAGTAGTAATTGAGGAGCAGAACACAAGTTGAATCCAACTCACAACTTTTACTGAATATTGGCTCCTTGGTACCAGTTACATCAGTGGCGTTGCGAGGGGGGTGCGGGCCGCACCGGGTGACACCACTGATGGGGTGACACCCACCTGTGTCGGCAGAAGATAATTTATTCACTGCACTTGCCTGAAGCCGATGCTGTACAGGGAATCCCAGCTCTGACTCCATATATGGTTGTGTCCATATATGGAGTCAGTGCTATGAACATGAAGGGGGTGGCAACCTTTCAGAAATAGAGGCTAAATTAGATGTACTGACAATCCTGGGGGACACCCAATGTATTTTAATCTAATTTAGCCTCTATTTCTGAAAGGTTGCCACTAGTATTCGAACTCACAACCCTTTGCATGAGAGGCAAGAACAGTAACCACTGAGCTATGAGCTCAATGGTAAACTAAGCTGGAAAAACCTCATGGTAGTCTAGCAAGTATTAGGTATTCCCATACAGCAGAAGTATAATTTAATATTTTTTTTTTCAGTTTTTGTAAAAAAAACATGATACAAAATAAATGTGTAATTACTATATAGTAATTACAGATTTATTTTTTTTATTTAATGATACTTCTGCTGTATAGAAATACCTAATACCTGATACACTACTATAAGGTTTTTCCAGCATAGTTTAGCATTAAGCTCCATAGCTCAGTGGTTAAACTCTTGCCTCTGATGTGAAGGGTTGGGAGTTCTAGTCCTAGTGAAAACCTTTTAGAAATAGAGGCTAAATTATGCATTCATGTATATCAGAAGTATGATAATATATATTTATACTTCTGATATATATATATATATATATATATATATATATATATATAAAGTATTATATATGGGAAACTATTACTGAGATTTTTAGCCATAATATTAGTACAGCAGGTTAATATGAAGCTCTGATGGGGGTGTGTGTGGAGGACACTGATGGGGGATGTGTGCAGGACACTGATGGGGGGGATGTGTGCAGGATACTGATGGGGGGATGTGTGCAGGACACTGATGGGGGGAATGGGTGCAGGATACTGATGGGGGATGTGTGGAGGACACTGATGGGGGATGTGTGCAGGACACTGATTGGGGGATGTGTGCAGGACACTGATGGGGGGATGTGTGGAGGACACTGATGGGGGATGTGTGCAGGACACTGATGGGGGATGTGTGGAGGACACTGATGGGGGATGTGTGGAGGACACTGATTGGGGGGATGTGTGCAGGACACTGATTGGGGGATGTGTGGAGGACACTGATGGGGGATGTGTGGAGGACACTGATGGGGGATGTGTGGAGGACACTGATGGGGGGATGTGTGGAGGACACTGATTGGGGGATGTGTGCAGGACACTGATGGGGGATGTGTGGAGGACACTGATGGGGGATGTGTGGAGGACACTTAGGGGGATCTAGGGAGGGATGTGGGGATGTTGGGATGGGAGGTCCTGGAGGGGTGTTTGGGTGGAAGCTCTGGAATGGGTGGGAGGTCCAATATGGTATGTGTCGGTGGGAGATCCGGGGGATGCATAAAATTTTTGCTGTGGGGCCCAGTCATTTCTAGCTATGCCCCTGGGTGACACCACCAGGAGATGAGCGCTTGCATTATGGAAGCACTCATCTCCCTACATTCATCTATCGCGATACAGATAAACACTGCAGCAGGGCAAGGGAGAGGCGTCTCCCTTCTTTGTTCCTCTGATAGGCTGCCGACAGACCGCCGGGGGTTGGGGTGGGGGGGCCTGCTGGGGGTGCTATAATTTGAACCCAAGCGATAACATGGATGGGGGTTTAGAGAGTAAACAGACAGCTGATGTGGGGGGGCGGGGCTAAGCAGACAGATCGTCGCCGGGGGGGGGGGGGCCCGTGGTGACACCATTTTCTACCGCACCGGGTGACACTAGCCCTAGCAACGCCACTGAGTTACATCCAAAAGAAATACAGTCTCTCATATCAATAGAGGCAGATTATAGTAAGTCCACAGTTCACAGGCTTTTTATGTGTGCAGCTGCCCCTCAGGCCTAGAGTAAATAAGTCAGTATTTCGGGCCTGCAGCTTTTTCCTGTCACTAATCCCAATCAAGGTGATTTGCAGATTTCTTAACTTCTACTTCAGTGCTTTCTAGGAGATGGCCTTTCTGCTCTCAGAATTTAAACTGGTGGTGAGGCTGCCGGTGGCTCTATGCCCTACACCTAGGGCTGCAGTAAACGAATATTTTAGTAATCGAGTATTCTATCGATTATTTTTTACGATTAATCGAGTAATCTAATAAGAAAAAATGAATTAATAGACTGTCAGCTCTCCCCCACCCCAGTGCCGCCGGCTCTCCCCCACCCCAGTGCCGCCGGCTCTCCCCCACCCCAGTGCCGCCGGCTCTCCCCCACCCCAGTGCCGCCGGCTCTCCCCCACCCCAGTGCCGCCGGCTCTCCCCCACCCCAGTGCCGCCGGCTCTCCCCCACCCCAGAGCCGCCGGCTCTCCCCCACCCCAGAGCCATCATCTGTTCCCCCCACCCCAGTGCCATCATCTGTTCCCCCCACCCCAGTGCCATCATCTGTTCCCCCACCCCAGTGCCATCATCTGTTCCCCCACCCCAGTGCCATCATCTGTTCACCCCACCCCAGTGCCATCATCTGTTCCCCCACCCCAGTGCCATCATCTGTTCCCCCACCCCAGTGCCATCATCTGTTCCCCCACCCCAGTGCCATCATCTGTTCCCCCACCTTGTGTCATCATCTGTCCCCCACCTTGTGCCATCATCTGTCCCCCACCTTGTGCCATCATCTTCCCCCACCTTGTGCCATCATCTGCCCCCCACCTTGTGCCATCATCTCTGCTGCCCTACTCCTCCTGACACCGGGAGTGCACAGCGTCATTGGTTGCTATGACGCTGTGCACTCCAGGCGCCCGGCTTTAGTCGGCCTCCACCCCCTCAGTTTCACTAACTTACCTTTCCAGCAGGGGGCCTCCGGACACTACACAGCATATCCATGGTCCCGCGCTGAACTGACCTACCGACGTAGGCGCGCCATGACCTGACGCGCTGTGTGACGTCAGGCGCAGAGCAGCGCGGGACCACAGACATGCTGTGGAGCTTCTGGAGGCCCCCTGCTGGAAAGATGAGTATTCCGAGCCAGCGGGAGACCACGGAGCGGGAGTAATAGCAAGCGCTTCACTCCCGCTCCGTGGTCACGTGACACAAACGAATCATCGATGCAAAAAATTTGCATCGATGATTTTTTTGTCGAATTACTCGATTTAATCGAGTAATCGTTTCAGCCCTACCTACACCGAATACAAAGGTGCCTGGAAAGCCCCATAAAATGGCTGATATACTCCTTTGTCTTTCTTGAATAAAAAATAGTTTTTTCTCTTGTTACTTGTAAAACTTGTCACTGGTCACTCCAGATCAGGGGTCTCAAACTCAATTTACCTGGGGGCCGCAGAAGGCAAAGTCTGGGTGAGGCAGGGCCGCATAAGCGATTTCACAAAAAAAAGTCCTCAAAACGTCATTATTAACAGTTTTCTTTAAGAAATTTTGTTGCCTCATTAGACATGCTTTAAGACTGGCAACCCGCTTGGCTCTCTCATTTCCTTGATATTTTGCACATTCCTCAGCATGTTTAGTTGAATAATGGCGTTTCAAGTTGTATTCCTTGTGCACTGCAACTTTCTCTGAGCAAAGACATGTGGGGATGCCCCTGTGCTCAACAAAGAAATACTGAGTCTCCCACTTTTCCTGAAATTGTCATCAATCTTTCTCTTCACTGCAGGCTTTGATAAAGTCATGATGAAGGTATCTAATTCTGTAATAAATTTCTCTCCCTTCTCTCCCTTCTTTCCCTTCTCTCCCTTCTCTCCCTTAGGCCTCCGATAATGCAAGGGACGGCGGGCAGGAGCTGCGGAAATGACGTCTGCGCTAGGCACGAAGTATTCGCGATTATTCGCTTACCGAATAATCTCAATAAAAATTGCATTAGTAAGAAAAAAAATCGCATTAAACATTTGCATACCTCGAACGGAACCGCTCGGGGTATGCGAATGTTTAATGCGATTTTTTTTACTAATGCGATTTTTATTGCGATTATTCGGTAAGCGAATAATCGCGAATACTGCGATATTTGAAGGCCGGCCGCAGGCCACAAAATATTGTACTGAGGGCCGCGAGTTTGAGACCCCTGCTCCAGAGGAATGAACTGTAGAAGTGAATCTCACCTTTCCTTGCTTTTTGCTTGTTTCTTTGAGAGGGGCTCTCTCCTGCCCCCTCTCCTCTTCCCAGCTACAACATGGCTGAACTTGTTGACTCTAGACTGAAGGCTAGACTAGACTCGACTCCCCTGACTAGGCCTGAGCTGGTCTATATATAGACTATGGCACTATTCCCTCATCTAGTGGTGCACTAGTGGGACGCTGCACATACTGCTGTAAAGCTATATACACAATACAGAGCCCAACCAAGTTTAGCCATGCATATACTGGAACCAGATCAGAAGGGATATGGAAAAATTGAAAATATATCCTAAATTTAGTATCTGCAAATGCCAGAACCTTTGGCACCTCAAGGTTTCTTTAGTGATCACTCCATCCTAGCTTCTGGCTACTCGGTTTGTTTCTGGATGATCCATTCCCAATGTCTGTATTTTACTGAAGAACATAGGGGCACATTTATTTAGACTGGCATTTTAGACGCCAGTCTTAATAAGCTCTATACCTGCGGTGGATGTGCCAGAGGTATGAAGAGAGGCAGACCTCTTTATAACTTCAGCGGATCACCCGCCGCTTCTAAATGTAAGACAACTTTCCTAGCTGTCTTACTTTTAAACCATTTTCTACTTCTAAAACAGGTGTAGAAAATACTAAAGCAGACGGGCCTGCTGGCCTGTCCATTTCACCGTCACGCCCACTTTTTTAAACTGGGCATGAGCTGGGAGAAGTCGCAGTTTGCAGCACAAAGGACCTTTGCGCCGCCATCTGTGCCAAAAATACGCCTAATTTAGGCTTCGTTCACACTCGGATTAGGCTTGTCCGTACTAACGTTTGCACATGTATGCTGCCGGATGTCCTCCCAGGCCCATTTACTATAATGGGGATGGTCTGGAGATCCAGCCGCAGCACAGCAAACATCCCGAGAGGCAGCTGGACAAATACCGCAGCACACCATGGTTTTTGTCTGGCCACCTCTCGGCATGTTTGCCATGTTGCGGCCGGATGTTTGGCCCTTCCCCATTATAGTGAATGTGGTCGGGGCGGACTTCCGGGAGTACACATGTGCAAACGTTAGTATGGATCCGGCAGGCTGTTCCCCTGCTGGAACAGCCTACTAGACGAGCATAACGCTAATGTGAAATAAGCCTTAGGCGTATTTCTGTTTAATAAATGACCCCCTTAGTGCTTGTCTCTAAAATCTAAACACTTGGTGAGTTCAGAGTTGAAACCCCTGCATTGGTACAGTTTGTTTTTGCAGAGGCAGCAAGTCTTTGGAGGACGCTGAGACATCTTGCTGCAGTGGCAACTCCAGGACCTGGCAAGGCATATTGACAATGAGGAACCTGCTGAATCCCTTGTTTTCTGTATAGTCAGCAAGGAATCTTTAGAGTGCAAGATAGTTTTCTGTTTGAGATTACATTAGTCTTTAAATGCTACGTTTGCTAATCAAAACACCTTGAGATAGGAGAAGGCGGCACAATGTCACTAAGGGTGAGAATGTACATGATGTGGAGATTTGACTGGCAAAATTATGTTAAATTTGGAGCCACACTTTAAAGGCTAGATTATGCAGAGACCCAGAGGCCACTGCTAAAGATGTCAATTCTTCTACTGTCACTAACAAAAGTGCTTGGTGTTTGTATAGTGCCCTAGAGCAGGGAGTACTTTGACATTTGTGGATATTTGGCTATATCCCCTATGCAAAGTTAAAACTTCTTACTTTGTTTCTCTTGAAAGGGTTAACTTATACTGTTTATTACTGTTTTACTGCATGTTATATATATTGTGGGGAGTCGCTCTGGTAGATAGCGGTGCGGGTGCAGTACCGAGGCAAAACAAGGAGTCCAGAATGTGCAATAAACAGTGTTTTATTCACACTGACACAAAAATAAACGACAAACAGTCTCTTGGTGATAATTCATGCACATCAGAAATAAGGAGGCAAAACAAAACAGGCCAACACAGGTTCAGTCACCTGGGAGGTTTAGGTGCAGGTTCGCACCAGGCTGTCGGCCCAGCCGCAGGAGAATCCACCTTCAGGGTGCCAGGAACAACAACACCTCCTTGCTGAGCTCTTTCCTCGAAGTCAGAGAACTCCACAGCCCTGTTTGCAGCTCCAGGACAATCACCACCCAGCTGCTAAGGAGGCTGCCTTTTAAAGGCCCGGATAAAGTCCGGCCTGGACCGTGGGGAGTAGGCACCCACCCAACTCTTTGCCTACTCCCAGTAAGAGCCGGCCCGGATTAGCTTTGCAGCCAAACTAAGTAACAAAGTCAAGCAGCACTAGCTGCTGCAGACACATAAAACCCGGCTCTCACCTCACCGAGGCCAGGAACCTCGGTGACACGTACCTGCCATCGACTATGATACCTTGCACCCTCTTACACACCCCCTTTGTTCAACCCTGAGGGGTGAACACACGTGAGGCAGTGGACGCGGGACAGGGCATCTGCGTTACCCTGCAAGCGGCCTGCCCTGTGTTCCACGGAGAATTTGAAATTTTGCAGGGATAGGAACCACCTGGTGACCCGAGCATTCCTCTCCTTGGCCTGACTCATCCACTTGAGAGGGGAATGGTCGGTCACCAGACGGAACCTCCTCCCTAACAGGTAGTAGCGGAGAGATTCGAGTGCCCACTTGATAGCCAGGCACTCCCTCTCCACTATACTATACCTGGATTCGGCGGGACTGAGCTTACGGCTCAGGAAGACAACGGGATGTTCTTCCCCGTTGACCTCCTGAGACAGCACAGCACCGAGGCCTACCTCCGAGGCGTCGGTCTGTACGACGAACTCCTTGTTGAAGTCGGGTGTCACCAAAACCGGGGACCCACACAGGGCCGACTTCAACGCGGAGAAAGCCTCCTCCGCCTTCTCACTCCAGCTAACCCTCCCAGACTTTCGCCCCTTCAACAGATCTGTCAATGGCGCTGCTATTGTGGCAAAGTGGGGCACAAACCTCATGTAGTATCCTACAATCCCCAGGAACGACTTTACCTGCCTGGTGGTGACCGGTCGGGGCCAGTTACTGAACGGCCTCTACCTTAGCTACCTGAGGTTTGATGACTCCCCGCCTGATTACATATCCCAGATATTTGGTCTCTTCCAACCCAATCGCACACTTTTTTGGATTGGCGGTTAGTCCAGCTTTCCTCAGGGCATCCACTACCGCCTGCACCTTGGGTAAATGGCTTTCCCAGTCGGTGCTGTGGATGACTACATCATCTAAGTAGGCCGAGGCGTACCGACGATGTGGTCGCAGCACAATGTCCATTAACCTTTGGAAGGTGGCGGGGCGCCATGCAGGCCAAAGGGTAACACCTTGTAATGATACAGGCCCTGCGGGTAACAAAAGCCGTTTTTCCTTGGCCGACTCCGTTAAGGGTACCTGCCAGTACCCTTTGGTGAGGTCTAGCACAGAAAAATAACGGGCTTGCCCTAAACTCTCAACAAGCTCGTCTACCCGGGGCATGGGATACGCATCAAACTTGGACACTTCATTTAACTTGCGAAAATCGTTGCAGAACCGCAACGTCCCATCCGGCTTGGGTATTAGGACTATGGGACTGGCCCACTCACTTTTCGACTCCTCAATGACATCGAGCTTCAACATTAACTGTACTTCCTCCGCGATGGCCCGTCGCCGAGCCTCGGGTACCCGGTATGGTTTTAACCGGATCTTGGCCTGAGGCTCAGTGGCGATGTCATGTTGGATGAGAGACGTGCGGCCAGGGAGGTCCGAGAACACATCCGTGTTCCGACTGATGAACTCCTGACTTCCTGAACTTGTTTGGAAGACAGGCTGTCTGCAATTTTACCGTGGTTACTGCTTCACAGGCCTCGAACTGTGGGGCTGGACCCTTTTCACCTAGAAGCCCTGGCCGGGGGCTGTGGTCGTCGGCCGTGTCCCTATCTTTCCACGGCTTAAGTAAATTCACGTGGTACACCTGCTCCGGCTTGCGCCGCCTGGCTGGTGTACTTTGTAATTCACTCCCCTACCTTCTCGATCACCTCATAGGGGCCCTGCCACCTAGCTAGGAATTTGCTGTCAAGGGTGGGTACCAGAACCAATACTCGATCTCCCGGATTGAAGCCCCGTACCCGTGCCTGACGATTGTACACCCTACTCTGGGCTTGTTGCGCTGCCTCCATATGCTCCCGGACCAGCGGCAACACCCTTTCTATCCGTTCCTGCATCTGGGTGACATACTCAATGACACTTTTGTGGGGGACAGGCTGTTGTTCCCATGCTTCCTTGGCGATATCCAACAGGCCCCGAGGGTGTCTGCCATAAAGCAGTTCGAAGGGCGAGAACCCAGTAGAGGCCTGGGGTACCTCTCGCACTGCGAACATGAGATAGGGCAGAAGCAGGTCCCAGTCCTTCCCATCTCTAGACACCACCCTCTTTAACATATTTTTTAGAGTTTGGTTAAACCTCTCAACAAGACCGTCTGTTTGCGGATGGTAAACGGACGTCCGTAACTGCTTTATACGCAACAATTTACACAGTTCCTTCATTACTTTGGACATAAAAGGGGTCCCTTGGTCTGTCAGAACCTCTTTTGGCAGGCCCACACGGAAAACATCTCCATTAACTCTTTGGCAATGAGCTTAGCTGAGGTATGTCGCAGAGGCACCGCCTCCGGATACCGAGTGGCATAGTCGAGAACTACCAGAATGTGTTGGTGGCCCCTGGCAGACTTTGGTACAGGCCCAATTAAATCCATAGCGATTCGCTCAAACGGTACTTCAATAATTGGCAGAGGTACCAGAGGACTACGGAAATGAGGCTGGGGGCTAGTTATCTGACAGGTTGGACAGGACTTACAATAATTTTCTACCTCCTTGAACACACTGGGCCAATAAAACCGCTGCAGAATGCGGTCCTGGGTTTTCTGCCACCCCAGGTGTCCCCAAGAACATGTTGGTGGGCAAGCTCCATGACAAGCTTGCGATATGCTGTGGGCACCACCAACTGTTCAACAGGTTCACCTCGGATTTGGTTCACCCGATACAACATATCCTGTAGAACAATAAATCGTGGGAACATTAATTCAGCCCCTGGTTTCTGGGGTTTACCATCAATTTCCAGCACATTCTCCCAGGCCCTGGTTAGGGTTTGGTCCCGGTGTTGTGCGGTCCCAAAATTTTCCCGGAGACATTGAGGTCTGCCAACTCAGGTCCCGGTGGCAAGTCCTCCGTGTCTCCCACCATTACACTCAGTGGGGTTGTCTCCCCACTACCGCTGCAGCAGTGGTCACCCCTACCGCTGGCCCTTCAGACTCGGGCTCCCAGGGTTCTGGCCTTCCAGTGGTATCAGGCCACTCTGCTAGGGTTACCCCTGTCTCAGGGCTATTAGACACTTTCACCTCAGGCCACAGTGACGGAAAACCAGGGAAGTCTCTCCCAATTATCAGTTCATAGGGTAGCTTTGTGGAGATCGCCACTTCACAAGTCCAGGTGCCGGCCGCCGTGGACAGAGACATTACAGCAGTGGGATAGTCCTTTAAGTCTCCGTGAATGCACACCACACCAACTTTCCGGCCCGTATACTGGGTGGGCTGTACCAGGGCAGCACTTACCAGGGTTACCAGGCTCCCTGAGTCCAACAGCGCCACTGCCAGGTTATCCCCGACTTGCACCTGGCACAGATGACGATTGTCTATTGTCTCGGGGTGCCGGTTGCACACAGTCTCTGGGCGTACATGGAAGCCCGGTACCCATAATTAATCTCCATGGGTTCTCCCCACTGTGGACAGTCGGCCCTTACGTGGCCAGGCTCGTGACACCGCCAGCAGACTATCGGGGCCGGGTCTGCAGGGGGTACACCCCGAGCAGGTTTCTCGGGTACCAGTCGTCGGGACTGGATCGGAGTCCTCCGGGGTTTGACCGGCCCCCTCCCAACAACACCCCCCTTCAAGTTTTGGGTGGCCTCATAGCGCTCCACCAGGTCGACCATTTCTAGAGCATTGGTGGGTGACACCTGGCCGATCCAGTGCTGAAGGGGGTAAGGCAAGGCCCTCCAGAACATGTCAGCCAGCAGACGGTCCAACATAGCAGTCGGGCTTAGAATGTCAGGCTGCAGCCATTTTTGCAACCTGTGCAGCAACTCATAGTACTGCGGCCTGGCGGGTTCAGCCGCTTTAAAGTCCCACTGGTGGACCCGCTGAGCCCGGACCAACACGTTTACCCCCAATCTGGCCAGGATCTCCCCCTTCACCGTGGGATAGTCAGCAGCCTGGTCATCTGCTAAATCAAAAAAACTTGCTGGGGTCCGGATGCCAGGAACGGAGCAACCACCTCGGCCCACTGGTCACGGGGTAACTTTTCCCTCACGGCGACCTTCTCAAAAACCGCCAGGTATGTCTCAACGTCGTCTGCGGGGGTCATTTTTGGGATCGCCGCACGGACCGCTTCCGGGCATCATGGACGTGGTGGGACGCTCCTGCCGCCTGTAACGCCATCACATGTTGTAGCAGTAGCTGGTTGGTCTCCCGCTGCTGCACGTTAGCCTCTATGAGAGCCTTCACAGCAGCCTCCATGTTGCCAAAGATTCCTGCTTGCAACTTTGCTGGCTTAATATATATCATGCACTCGGGTTTAGCAAAAAACTTCGGCGTTCACGCCAGCCTCACTGCGCATGCCCGCATCCGACACCAAATGTGGGGAGTCGCTCTGGTAGATAGCGGTGCGGGTGCAGTACCGAGGCAAAACAAGGAGTCCAGAATGTGCAATAAACAGTGTTTTATTCACACTGACACAAAAATAAACGACAAACAGTCTCTTGGTGGTAATTCATGCACATCAGAAATAAGGAGGCAAAACAAAACAGGCCAACACAGGTTCAGTCACCTGGGAGGTTTAGGTGCAGGTTCGCACCAGGCTGTCGGCCCAGCCGCAGGAGAATCCACCTTCAGGGTGCCAGGAACAACAACACCTCCTTGCTGAGCTCTTTCCTCGAAGTCAGAGAACTCCACAGCCCTGTTTGCAGCTCCAGGACAATCACCACCCAGCTGCTAAGGAGGCTGCCTTTTTAAAGGCCCGGATAAAGTCCGGCCTGGACCGTGGGGAGTAGGCACCCACCCAACTCTTTGCCTACTCCCAGTAAGAGCCGGCCCGGATTAGCTTTGCAGCCAAACTAAGTAACAAAGTCAAGCAGCACTAGCTGCTGCAGACACATAAAACCCGGCTCTCACCTCACCGAGGCCAGGAACCTCGGTGACACGTACCTGCCATCGACTATGATACCTTGCACCCTCTTACAATATATATATATATATATATATATAAATGAAGAAAAAACCAGGCAGCACCAAACACAGGCAATGTGGCGGGTGCAATGTCCAAGGGTGTGAGCAACCCACAGTAATAGCGTAGAAAACGGACAGCACTCCAATAGAAATCCAAGGTACTTTTATTCACCCAAGTGGGCAGGCAACGTTTCGGCTTAACAATAAAGCCTTTCTCAAGCAGTGTTTTCTACGCTATATATATATATATATATATATATATATGTTGTGATATATAACCTGTTCATTATTAGTGATGAGCGGCAGGGGCAATATTCGAATTTGGATATTTCGCGAATATATGGTAGAATATTATCATATATTATCATATATTTGCGAATATTCGTATTCGAGATATTTGTTTCATTGCGAAAAATCTGTAATGAAAAAAAAATTGCATAATGCGAATTTTTATGCGAAAAAGGGTGTTGGTCAAAAACGAGTATATAGCACTACAGAATATACTGCTATATATTCGTTATATCGAATATTCGTCATTTTTTCCATCTGAACAAATGATTCCTCCCTGCTTAAAATGCTTGTGGGTCAATGAGTCATTGGCCCACAAGCAAGAAGCAGGGAGGAATCATGACTTTAGATGTTGGGAAAAAAAACTAATATTCTAAAAAAATGAATATATAGCACTATTGCGAATATATTCGTTTTGACATTTTTTAGAATATTCGTCTTTTTTCCCCCCTCCAAATAGTACAGTTAAACCCCTTTGGCATACTCCTCCCCACAAGCATCCCCGTCACCATGGGAACGCCAGGTAGTTAGAATATATCATTGGATCTGAGTTAGATCGTGAAAACTCAAATCTGATGGTATATTCTAACACAGAAGTGTTCCCATGGTGATGGAAATGCTTGAAGTTAGAGTATACCAACAGGCGCATACATGCTGGCCCCCTGCTGCCTGGCGGCACCTGACCTCTGACAGGGCACTGTGATCCACACAATTTACCTGAGGGGTTAATTGTGTGGATCACAGCACTCTGTAATAGGTCGGGTGCTGCCGGGCAGCAGTGCGCCCCCCCCCCCACACACACACACTATTATAATCATTCTTGGGCAGTGCGCCCTAACCCCCCCCCTCCCCTCGCCAGTATTACAATAATTGGTGGCCAGTGCAGATCCCCCCCCCCGTATTAAACATCATTGCTGGCAGTGCGCTGACAATCCCTCTATTCGAATATTCACGCTCAACACTATTCATTATCACTGTATTTACATGGCTCTGTGGAAAGGAGGATTAA
The DNA here is from genome assembly GCA_033119425.1 of Bufotes viridis. Lineage (NCBI taxonomy): Eukaryota > Metazoa > Chordata > Amphibia > Anura > Bufonidae > Bufotes > Bufotes viridis. Next base: position 438,270,777 of record CM065590.1, read on the forward strand.
TGAATACTGAGAGACTGTTAGGGCTTTGATTGAGAAGCTGGCGATTTTCTACAGCTGCCATAGGGTTTAAAGAAGACAATTTTTTGGAGGGAAAAGACCCAGACTTGTTTACCACCATATTTTGGAGGGAAAAACCCCTGACTCCTGGGATGTAAGATTCTCTGGCTCACTGAGCCACTTAACCCTGTATACCCCAATAAAGACATGACCATATGATTTGGAATAAAAGGCCGTAGCTTAATTTTATTAACCAAATAAATTACCAAGTATTGTACATACCAATAGTAAAACACAAAACCAGGCCAATATTAACCAAACATTATTCCCACAACAATCCAACATTAATCCACCATCAAACACACATGTAACTTTCTTTGAACTGAAGGGATCCTAGAAGGCAATCCAATTAACCAGATTCGCCCCTAGCGAACCTCCTCACATGATCCAGGTTAATCCCACTTTTTACCCTCGGCCGCACTCTCCGACCCAAGGGCACCAACTCTTGGAATTAAACCCCTGCCAGGCTATTAGCCCAAACAGGATCCCCCAGCTTGCCATTCACCAAAACGTCCTAGATGCACGCCGCAAGAGATATAGCCATGCACCTAGTCCCAGTCTTGCCTCCCAGGATCCCTCTTTTAACCTGCTCGCTACGACAAGAGCAGAACCGCAAAGCCACCCTCTATTGAACAGTAAATGGGCGGGTGGGTGGGCAACTTCCTTCCCTCAGATCAAACTGCCTACAAACTCCACCCCCAAACCCTTAAATCTATGGCGCGAAAATGCTACTCCTCCCCCACCAATCCCCTCCTATCACCTAAACTTGCCCTACCATTAACCCTGTGTGCCATCACCTTCCACAGTAGTCAAGCCGCATTTCGCTACGGCTGCGCCCCGCTCCATTGCTTTTCTGACTCCTGGGATGTAAGATTCTCTGGCTCACTGAGCCACTTAACCCTGTATACCCCAATAAAGACATGACCATATGATTTGGAATAAAAGGCCGTAGCTTAATTTTATTAACCAAATAAATTGCCAAGTATTGTACATACCAATAGTAAAACACAAAACCAGGCCAATATTAACCAAACATTATTCCCACAACAATCCAACATTAATCCACCATCAAACCAACATGTAACTTTCTTTGAACTGAAAGGATCCTAGAAGGCAATCCAATTAACCAGATTCGCCCCTAGCGAACCTCCTCACATGATCCAGGTTAATCCCACTTTTTACCCTCGGCCGCACTCTCCGACCCAAGGGCACCAACTCTTGGAATTAAACCCCTGCCAGGCTATTAGCCCAAACAGGATCCCCCAGCTTGCCATTCACTAAAACGTCCTAGATGCACGCCGCAAGAGATATAGCCATGCACCTAGTCCCAGTTTTGCCTCCCAGGATCCCTCTTTTAACCTGCCACCAGACGAACATAGGTGTCCCCTCACCTATGCTCATCCCTCCACACCTTGAAGGCCATTTCCAAGCCGTCCTGCAAGCCCGAGCTCCACATATCCATCCCAATGTCATTTAAATGAACCCCATCACGCCTCAAAAACATAGTAGATGCCCCTTCCAGCTCCTTATGCCTCACCACAAAACCGCCCTGTCTCCTCACGAAACGGCCAACCTCCCGATTCACCTTAGCCCACGCCCTGTTAACCTTGTCAACAGACCTCGCCATTTTTCACCACCGCCGAGCAACAATATCCGACCAAACCACCAACAATCCCGGAAAATCCGTCCACAACCTCAATAAATCTAACTTGATGTCCCGAACGACATCCCGGGATCGACGAACGGCCAAGTCGTTACCCCCAACGTGTAACACCACTATATCTGGTGGCCGATCCAAAGACACGTGATAACAAAATTCCGGGAGCACCCGCCCCCACAACAAACCCCGTATACCTATCCAACGAACCTGCATATCACCGACTCCAAAACCCAACTGCCGACCGTTCACACGCACGTCCGCTCTGTGAGCCCCCCCAATACACATACGAGTGACCAAAAACCCAGGCCAAACACGGAACGGACCCTGGAGAAAACAAAAACAAACACAACCAGTCAGCAACAAACCACAACAACCCTTACTCCTAAAACCACCGAACAAACAGCCCCAATTTAGGCCCCCCCCCCCCTTCAGCCCACATGTGACAGCAAATGCGGACGGATGTATGACCGGAAGCTTGCGGACTCCCACCTGCCGATGCGCCGAATCACCGCCTCCCCCATTCCCCACCTTGAGGCCTCAGTGGCTGCACCTATCCTGAACGAGTGGGACGCAAACTCACTAGCCACCAGACCTTCTGCCGCCAAACATTTTCGGAATACCGCCACAAACTGAAAACGAGACAAAGCCGCCCCGTTTTGATGCACTGCGGCCCCGCAGCGGCCCCGGAATATCTGGCCTCACCACCAAAAAATTTTCAACACATCGAACCGGGCATACCACCGACTCCCTCAGAGATCGCAAAACAAAGTGAGTGCCCCTGCCCTCAGGATCCGTTTTAGATTTCCGCAAGAAACACCGTAACCCATCTGCACACACTGCCACATCACTCCGCTGCAAACCGCCTCCCCCAAGTTTATTCCGCGCTACCAACTCAGAAACCCTAAAAGCGCCAAAAAAAACTCCAACGAAAAAAGCCGCTCAAAATAAGTGCACTTCATAACCAGCTACACACAGCACACCCACCTGCCACCACAGACGCAACAACATGTCGTAAGATACCGGGCGTCGCTTGTCCCTGGTACGAGTGGACCTCCGAAAACCTTTTAACGCCTGACGCACCAGGAAACACTGCGACACATCCCTCAAACCCCGCATGCGTAACCAAAAGGCTACCGCCGACACCCTCTTAGCCACCACTGAATAAGATAAACCATCACCAAAAGCCAAACCCACAAAATAAATTAACAGCACCCGGAAATCATCCGCCGTATGGCACCCCCCAACCCGCTCTATCAACCGTTCCCACAATGACCACACAGAAGAATACGCAGACCACGTACCGGAACTCACTGACTGCCGAAGCAATGCTACGGCGACCCCAACGCCACGCTCCAAATCCACTGAGGACAAGACCGCCGCCGGCTCCTATGCCTCCGGCACCAATCAACGAAAACGATCCCACTGAAAACGAGAGAGAGCGTCAGCCACCGAATTGTCCACACCCGGCACATGAACGGCAACAAAGCACGCATTCAACAGCAAACCCCGCAAAACCCCCGAATCACCGGCGGCGAACTAGCAGATTGTGAATTAATGGCCTGAACCACTCCCATGTTGTCACAGCAGAAACGCACCCGCCGATTCCGCAACAGATCCCCCCACAATTCAATCGCCACAATAATAGGAAACAACTCCAGCAATGCCAAGTTGGAAAGGAAGCCCGCCCTGCGCCAATCATCCGGCCAAGCCTCCGCACACCAGTCCCCTTGACAGTAGGCACCAAAACCACAGGATCCAGACGCGTCAGTGAAAAGCTCCAGGTCAACATTAGAGATCTGCCCTCCCATCCACAACGACCGACCGTTATACTGGGCCAAGAATTGCTCCCAGACCGCCAAATCCGCCCTCACCTCTGCAGACACTCGCACGTAATGGGACGGGGCAACCACCCCCGCCGTTGCCATGGCCAAACGCCGACAGAAAAACCCTGCCCATGGGCAAAATCCGACACGCAAAATTCAGCTTACCCAAAACCGACTGGATCTTACGCAACTGGACCTTTTTAACCCTCTGCAAACTCCCAACCTTCGCCACCAAATCAAGCAACTTATCCTCAGGCAAACGACACTCCATCCGCACCGTATCAATAACAATGCCCAAGAATTTTACAGAGGTCGCAGGGCCTTCCGTCTTCTCCGGGGCGAGCGGTACCCCAAACGCCGCTGCCACACGTTCCATTGTGTGCAGCAAAATAGAACAAGTCCGACCGCCTGCCGGCCCCAAAAACAAAAAATCGTCCAGATAGTGCAGCACCGACTGACAACCGGACTCCTGATTTACCACCCATTCCAAAAATGAACTAAACGTCTCAAACAATGAACAAGAAATAGCACAACCCATAGGTAAACAACAATCAACGTAAAACTGCCCTTCCCACTTGAAACCCAACAGGTGAAAACTCTCCGGATGTATAGGCAGCAAACGAAATGCCGCCTCAATATCGGTTTTTGCCAAAAGCGCACCCCAACCCAAACGCTGCACCCACGCGACTGCCTCATCAAAAGACGTATACGACACGGAACTAAGCTCCTGATCGATACCGTCGTTCACAGAAGTCCCCGCCGGGTAAGACAGATGGTGAATGAGCCGAAACTTATTCGGCTCTTTCTTGGGTACCAACCCCAACGGCGATATGCGCAATGCCGGCAACGGAATATCAGAAAACGGCCCCACTACTCTGCCCGCACTAACCTCCTTCTCAATCTTCTCCCGCACAACATCCGGCCTAGCAAGTGCAGAAACTAAATTCCGAACACTCCCCCCTGCCCCAACCGACGTACACGGAATTCTAAAACCGTCTCGGAAACCGTCCCGCAACAAGACTGCCGCAGCCCTCCTAGGATACCTATTTAAAAACGGAAGCATCTCTTCCACTCTCACCGGCGTCCAACCTTTTCAGAGTAGCCTCCGGTCCCTTCCCCTTTCCGCGTTTGAAACACCGGCTAAAACTGTGGGAGCCCCCACATCCAGAGCACTCGTGCTTAAAACGGCAGTTGGACAGGAACTTACAGTGCCCCTCGTTAAACAGCCAACAGCAACCCTTTCTGCCGCCCGAGGGTGACTCTGCCGTCGAAGTACCCCCTGACGTCCCGCGAAAGGACTGAGGCCCACCCTTGGGAGCCGCCATAAGTCGCATCCACAGACCTATGTCCTTATGATCCCATCGGATACTCGGCCGTATGGCCCGCCGCTGGCGGAACTGCTCATCATAGCGCAGCCATGCCACCCCGCCATACACCCTATAGGCCTCCCCAATCGAGTCCATATAACCAAAAAGCGCGGAACAATGCTCCGGCGCCTTATCCCCAATCACGCTGGCCAGGATAGCAAAAGCCTGGAGCCAATTTAAAAAACGTGCGCGGTATCAACCGATACCGACGCCTCTCCTCCTCCTCCCTCCTGCTCTCATCCGGCTTCACTCTATCCAGATTAAACTTTTCTAACGGCAACAGCGAAAAAATCTCCACGTATTCATCCCTATGAATCTTCTCCCTAACCTCCGCCTTCAAGTGAGCCCCCAACGGCCCCTCAAAACACACATACACCTCCCCCTTGGCCGCATCTGCCAACCTCACCAACTCCGCAGACCCCTCCTGGACCGTACAAGACGCCGCCACGGGCACAACCGCTGTCGGCTCCACAAGTACCGCAGGGACGGAACTCCCCCCAACCCCCATCGGCCGCTCGTCCACCCCAGCAGATCCCAAACCGACCCTATGCGTCGGAGCCCAAACCTCCGCAGGGGAAGGCGCGGCTCCCGAACCAAACCGCGCCAACAAAACCGCCAAACCATCCAGCAAGTCCCTTACCGCCCCGTCACCCCCAGCAACCTGCGACACAACCGGCCCCCCGACAATCCCCCCAACCCCACCACGCTGCGCCCCACTCTCACCTTGCTGTCCTTGGGGCAGGATCCCAACAGCCGCAGACCGCCTCCGTCCGTGTTCCTGCACGACCCTGGAACCGTCAGCCGCCGCATCCGACTCAGCCACAGCCCCGGACGACGCCTCGGGTCCGTCTTCCGAGTCTTGGGACACCTCACCGTCCTCCACCGAACGCCGCGACGGCGACTTGCCTCCGCGTCCCTCTGGAGCAAGGTCACATTCTTCATCCCTCTCTTCCTCTGACCCACCGGAAGGCGACCGCACCACACAGTCTTCCTCAGCAGCTTCAGCACCTTTGTCTTCATTAACAGCAGCTCTTCTCCCTTGGAGGCTCCCTCCCCCCACCTCAGCCAGCCTTGGGGGATGAGCCGCAGCAGACTCTCTCTTCTCTCTGCCAGCTGAATACCTCCGGCCGCCACTAGAGGGCCTCGGTGCATGCACAACCTCCGTCCTGGCTCCACTAGCTGTCTGCCTGTCGGCGCTGATTCCTCCTGCTACAGCCGACCTGGAGCTCGCTCGCCGGCCCTGCGCAGCGTCTCCGTACCCAGGTGAGTGCCCAGCAACCGCATCCTCAACCACACCAGATGCCTGAGAGCGAGGACGGGGGCAGACCCGTCCCTCTCTCGCCGTGCCCGACCGCCGGGCAGGATTCCTCCCAGCGCGGCTGCCGGCAGCATGAGCACCACTGCCCTGCAGACGAGCTGGAGGGTCCCTGAGGGGGCTCCTAAGGCGCCGCCGGACACGCGGTGTGCATTCGGGGCTCAAACGCTCAGGGGGCCTGGATCTCCTAGCACAATCCCTACCGACTGGGGCTGATTCCTCCTGCCTGCCACCCTGTAACGCCGCCCGTAATGTCTCCTGTAGCCACTGCTCACCATTGCTGGCCGCAGCAGCCCTAACCTGTGCAATTAACTGCTCGATGGAGGACATGATGGCTCGCACGCAACTTCCTTCCCTCAGATCAAACTGCCTACAAACTCCACCCCCAAACCCTTAAATCTATGGCGCGAAAATGCTACTCCTCCCCCACCAATCCCCTCCTATCACCTAAACTTGCCCTACCATTAACCCTGTGTGCCATCACCTTCCACCGTAGTCAAGCCGCATTTCGCTACGGCTGCGCCCCGCTCCATTGCTTTTCAGACTTGTTTACCACCAAAAGCAGACAGCCTGACCTTTTAAATGTCTGGTTTTAGCTATGTTGTTATGTCTGGAAACTTGTTTTTGTCTGGAAAAATTGCTGTCATTGCAATTAAGTATCATTGAAGCTTTAAGGTAAGTCTATACTAAACGGGAGTTGAAACAATGTATCTGTTTGTGCTGAGTTTCTCCACTCCACCCCTCCCACTAGAAGGTTCTAGTCTGGCCAACACTGTATATAAGGAGAGCAGTCAGAGCCCGTAGTGTGCTGCAGTTAGGGACCAGTGCTTGGAGGGGAGACTCATGCCAGCCTTCATGAGTGACGAGAAGAAGACGCTGAGCCACAGACCATGGGTCACTAGCCCTGTGACCAAGGAGCCACCCAGACTACTGATCTACAGACCGTGGGCCTTTGACCAGGATGCCAGCCTTCTCAGAGAGAGAGAGGGAGAGCTAGCTCAGGCCTTTTCCCAGCATCAAAGCCTTCTTCTGCCAGGGAGGAGACTCTGCCAGACTACTGAGTGACCAGAAGAAGATGCTGAGACTGGGATACGCTGCCACAAACCCATGATCACCAGCCTTGGACCAGGGTACCAGCCTACTGAAGAGAAAGAGGGACAGCTAGCTCAGGCCTTCCCTCAGCATCAAACCCTTCTTCTGCCAGGGAGGAGACGAAGCCAGCCCAATGCCTAGCCTGTATTGTTTTGTACCTGAATCCCTCCAATAAAGAAGCATCCTGGTTTACTGCAGACCCTGACTCTCTGGACTTATTTCCCATTGGGATGCACCACGCCTTACCATCCCTTCCGGATAGCAGTAACATGTGGTGACACCTCTACGGTGTCCTGGGGACCCAGCGCAGCGTTGGAGCCACCCCAAACTAGCCACTGCATATGCAGTGCTTTCCTTATAGAGTTTTCATAGAGTTTAATATGCTATTACAATTTTATGTAACTTCTGGCTGGAAGACGAAGAGTTAATCCCACTTTGGCAATCAGCACCGTGGGCTTGTTTTCCCTCCTGAGACTCAGTGGGGCACATTTATCAAGCTCGCCTGTTTTTAGGTGTAAAATTAGGTGTATTTAATTTGGTTTTCTTTCTTTTGCCGATTATTTATTAAAGGTTGTACAGTCATTTTATTATTCTGACCTCTGGTGGTTGTTTTTCAGTTCAACAGGTTCATATTCACTTAGACTGGTCGAATCTGTTTGTGCATGAAAAAAGTGCATCTGTGCAGAGAAAAACCGAATGTCCCCAGAAACTACGACGTTTAATTAAAAAAAAGTTGCACTTTCCTATTCAAAACAGGCGACGAAAAGTACGCCAGCCCTGTAGTGGAGTAGAAATTAGACTGTTTTTGCGATAAACTCAGGCCCCCAAAAAATGGTGCACATATGTGTAGTGTCCCACTCGGTAATGGTGGGCACTACTAAGGGGTCACAAGGGTCACATTGTTCACCCTCATGTGGGAAGATTGGTATCTTGTTATTTCATGCACTGTTATACCATGCATTGTCATGTATTACTGTGTACAGGCCTGCTAGGGATGTAGGTTAGCCTCCCAGACAGTAGAGGGAGCTAGGGAGCCCCTAGTTTATATAGCTAGGCCCAGGCAGGGGATAGGGAGTCCAGTCCAGGCTCTGGAGCCAGAGAGTGCAGTGCAGGCCCTGAGCCTGCGAGGGCAAGACCAGCTCCTGCTCAGTGCAGTTTATTGTTAAAGCTAGAACAGTACAGTAGAGAGTCCTGAGTCCTGCAATCACAGACATCCCAACTTGCGAAAACTCATTTCACGGAGGGGCACTTCTCGTTTCAGGGAGGTTTTCTTTTTTTTCTTTTTCTTTTTCCACAAACTTTTTATTACATTCATCAGCCCTCCAGTGAAGCCTGCTGTAATACCAACTGTCTTCTGTGGAACTACAAGGAGTGTGTATAAAGTTGCCGTTATTCAGTAAAGAAGAGTTCAGTTTCAACTCAAGTGTCTGCACCCCCATTATTCCCACTGTCAATAGGTGTGCCACCATTACCGGCACTGGCGCCACGAACTGTATGGGACCTGGCCATAGGCATGTTAAATCATAACACCAAGGGCACCTCACCTAACACCCGGCCTGTGTCCCCCAAATTAGAGTGTGCCCCAGAGGACCCACGTGTCAGCCTCTGCATCACTGGCATACCTCTCTCTCCCTTACCCTGGGATGCTACACTATGTAGATCAGAAAAAAAGCACAAAAGTTAGAATACTTCTGAATTAGTCAAAAAAATCACTGTACTCACTGCTAGGAGGAAGTCTCCGCTTAGCATAGTGATGTGGACAGGGGCGTACATAGAAATCACTGGGCCCCATGGCAAGAATCTGAATTGGGCCCCCTTGTAAGTGACCCATCACACCCTTAGGGTACGTGTACATCTACTGCAGAGGTTCCAGCAGAAGCCTCCGCTGCAGATTCTGGCAAAACAAAGGGCAAAACAATCTTGAATGACCCCATCATTGTGAATGGGATCTGGCAGGTGCCAGCAGTATTTGGCATATGCTGGATCTGGCAATTCTGGAATTCTGCTGGTGGCTGGAACAGAATACCAAAATCTGATGGCAAGTGATTACCTGGCCTTACCCGATTAATTGTGCCCGCTGCTGCTGCTTTTTATATAGTGCGTCATCCTTCCCCCAAGGACTGTACCTGCTGCTGCTTCACCTCCTCCCCAATGCTGACTTACTGTTTGTGCTGCTGGCAGAGCGCGATCAGGACCTGTGACAGATCTTCACCGAGCTGGACTGGAGTCTGGACTGGAGATGCTGCTGGATCTGGTCAGTCAGGTCACAGTGCAACGTGTGCTGGAAGAGGAACAGGACAGGGACATTTTACAAAGTGCAGACACAGAAAAATAAAGGATTTAATCCAGTGACAACTGATGTTTCTCTGACTGCCGCAGAACCTCCTAATACACACCTCAGCTGCTGCAGAACCTCCTAATACACACCTCAGCTGCTGCACAACATCACATACACACCTCAGCTGCTGCAGAACATCATAGTACACACCTCAGCTGCTACAGAACATCATAATATACATCTCAGCTGCCGCAGAACCTCATAGTACACACCTCAGCTGCTGCAGAACCTCCTAATACAGACCTCAGCTGCTGCACAACAACATAGTATACACCTCAGCTGCTAAAGAACATCATAGTAGACACCTCAGCCGCTGCAGAACCTCCTAATACACATCTCAGCTGCTGCACAACATCATAGTAAACACCTCAGCTGCTGCAGAACATCATAGTACACACCTCAGATGCTGCTGGACAGCAGAGTATACACTTCAGCTGCTACAGAACATCATAATACACACCTCAGCAGCTGCAGAACCTCATAGTACACACCTCAGCTGCTGCAGAACCTCATAGTAAACACCTCAGCTGCTGCAGAACCTCCTAATACACACCTCAGCTGCTGCAGAACATCATATCTGATGCTAGAACATAGGCTTTGATCCCATCTGTGTTAGGGCTTCATTCGCAGATCAGGTCATAAATGCGGAGATAATTTTATAGCCTGGCAGATGAAACCCATCAGATCTCATCATGGTCAGCGGGATCCATTAGGTGTTGTGTCATCCATGAAGTGACAGATCCGGAACTACGGTGATTTTTGTTGATTTGCTCCTATGAGAGCAGAACAGAGAACATCACTAGCACAGATATGAATAAAGCCTAATACACACCTCAGAAGCTGCAGAACATCACAATAGTGACAAGGGAACCACAAGTCTCAAGTCATCATCACCAGATTGTTATTATTGGAAATTAGGGAGCAACACAGGGAGAGGTAAAATTGAGAGAACTACAACTCCCAGCATGTCCCGGCTGTTATTATCGGATACAAGTGGATAATACACAAAGAGAGTATAAGACCGGGTTCACATCACCGTTAAGTTTTCAGTACGTCTGATCGGTCAGAAGAACAGAAAAACAAAAAAAAAGGGATCCTGTATTTCAAACATCAGTTCTGCACATTTGGCATTTGTTTACACCATTTGATTAGTTAATTTAGGGTACTTTCACACTTGCGTTCGTGTCATCCGGCAGACAGTTCCGTCGTAGGAGCTGCCTGCCGGATCCGCCCTTCAGTGTGACAACTGACAGCATTTGTAGACGGATCTGGGTGCGGATCCGTCTACAAATGCATTGCAAGAACGGATCCGTCCCTCCACTTGTCATGCGGATGGACGGATCCGTCCTGCAGTCTTTTTCACAGTTTTCCCGGTCTGCGCATGCGCAGACCCGAAGGACGGATCCGTCCTGCAGTCTTTTTCACAATGCCGGATCCGGCACTAATACAAGTCAATAAAACGAAATCTGGCGTTGGGAAAATGCCCAAAATGTCCGGAATCCCATACACATATATTCACCAATTCACCACACCGGAATTCAAAAATAATCACTTTATTATTACCATGATAAAAAACAATTCATATTAAAATATCATAAAGTCTTGGTCAACATGATTGATGATTTTTTTTTTTTATCAAAGACATGTAGAACAATACATTTAGTGAAAAATTTATATAGAAATGTATTTTTTTGTGAAAAATTTTACAACAGAAAGTGAAAAATGTCATTTTTTTGCAAAAATATAGTTAAATAGCAAAAAAAGCAATTGCGGACAAGAAAAGGCATGTTCTATATAGTTCTGGCAATGTGCGGATCCGCAAAATGCGGAAAGCACATTGCCGGTGTCCGTGCTTTGCAGATCCGCAGATCCGTGGATCTGCAAAACACATACGGACATCTGAATAAGCCTTACAGGGGGGGTGATTAGTGACAGGGGGGGGTGACAGGGGGTGATCAGGGGGGGGTGAAATGGGGTGATCAGGGGTTAATCAGTGACGGGGGGTGGGGGGGTCTATGTGGTGATTGGTGCACTTACATATGTTTCCTCTGGTGGTCCCAAGCAAAAGGGACCACCAGAGGAGCAGGCAGCAGGCATATCAGACGCTGTTAACAAAACAGCGTCTGATATGCAATTTTTTTAACTAATAAAGCCTGCCAGCGCTGCTGTAGTTTAAGTTCCTCCCGACGTGATACTGTGAGCGCGCACGCGTGGCGTGCTGCAGCAAATCTCGCCTCTCGTGAGATGACGCGCCGGCGCGTCAAGGAGGAACATCCCAGCCGCCCGCAGGACGCATCCCTGCGTTAGGCGGTCGGGATGTGGTTAAACAGCTGATCAGCGGGGTTGCTGGGGAACAGACCCTCACCTATCTCATATTGATGACCTGTCCTGAGAATAGCTCACCAATATGTACTGTACATCACAGGAAACCCTTTAAATATGACTTTTTAAAGTCTAGATGTTACTCCAGTTTTTCTACTGGAATGTTCCAATTTTTTGTGAAAATAACTAGACCTTATTTTGTGACTCTTTGAATCCAGAATTCTGGTGTGCAGGACATGATGGCCCTATGGGTAAGACTGCGTGTATATAAGATTATACATCATCATCATCATGAATCCTTCCCAATACATATCTTGTAAATCTACATTTCTCTATAACTATTCAAGAAAAACTTATGTTTGATTGAGAGCCCCTCCTGCAACAGATTAGACAGGCTCTTACCCATTGTTTTGCCTATGAGCTTCTGCAGGATTCAATCAGGCCCTGTTTTTGATTGCTCACTTTAACCTGTAAGGTACCAGCGCCATAGCTGCATGGAGCTGGGAACAGTGTCTTAAATCCTAGTGACGTACAGCTATGGTGCGCTGACCGATCAACGGCAGTGATCTGGCAGTCACTGAAAGTCGGGCCCCTGCTGTATGTTTTCAACAATGCCGTGTCCATCAGATCCCCGCGCTGCGGTGACGGGGACCCGATGGCTGGGAAGTCAGCCCAATGCCTTCCATAGGCATCGTGGCTGCCTTCCATGTAAGCCTGGGAGATCCAGTCCCCTGGATCTCACAGGCAAGCAGGCTGTGAGTGTATTGCTCAATGTAATACACTTACAACCAATGCATTACAAAACAGATGTATTGTAATGCATTGAACAGGGAGTGAGACCCCAAAATGTTTTAAATAATAAAAAAGCATCCTTTTCCCAAAATTAAGTTAAACATTTTTTGTAAGAAATAGTGAAAAAAGAAAAGTAGACATATTAGGTATTGCTGCATCCGTATCAACCGGCTCTATAAAAATATCACATGTTCCACCCCGTCAGGTGAACACCGTAAAAAATCAATAAAAACAGCTCCAAAACAGGCATTTTCTGATCACCTTGACTCACAAATAGTGTAATACCAAGCAAACAAAAAGATGTATGTAGCCCAAAATAATACCAATCAAATCGTCATCTCATCCCGCAAAAATGAGCCCCTACCTAAGACAATCCCCCCAAAAATAAAAAAATATGGCTCTCAGAAAATGGCAACACAAAAACAAGATTTTTTTTCGTCTCAAAAATGCTTTTACTATGTAAAACTTTTACAAAAATAAAAATAATATACTCATTATGTATCGCCGCATCCACCACAATCTGCTCTATAAAAATATCACATGATATACCCTGTCAGGTGAACACTGTAAAAAAAATATTTTTTTTAAACTTCCAAACCAGCCATTTGTTGTCATCTTGCCTCACAAAAAGTGTAATACCAAGCGATAAAAAAGTCCTATGTACCGCAAAATGGTACCAATCAAACTTTATCTCATCCCTCAAAAAATGAGACAATCCCCAGAAAAATGTAAAAAAATGGCTCCCAGAATATGGTGACACAAAAACAAGATTTTATGCTATTCAAAAATGCTTTCACTGTGTTAGCAAAAATAAAAATAATAGACACATTTGGTATCGCCGCATCCGTAACAACCTGCTCTATAAAAATACCACATGATATACTCTGTCAGGTGAGCGCTGTAAAAATAAAATAAATAAAAACTATGCCACAACAGTCATTTTTGTTACCTCGCCTTACAAAATGCGTAATATCGAGTGATCAAAAAGTCAAATATATCCCAAAATGGTACCAATTAAAAAGTCACCTCATCTCGCAAAAATTGAACCCCAAAACAATGTTAACCCGTAAACCAATCCATCAAAATCTGCGCGGCAAAAGCCATAAGGTGCTCCCACAGCAGTTTACCACAACATATGGGGTGTTGCCATATTTAGGAGAAAATGGGTAACAAATTATGGGGTGCTTTTTCTCCTGTTACACCTTGTGAAAATGATTTTTTTTTAAATTCTATCTCCTGAACATGATTATGGGGGCGGCCATCTTTCCTGAACTGTTCTTAACAGCATTTAGAAAGCATTTAGAACATTGCTTTATGGCAGCCCCATGGTCGACAGACACAATGGACAGGAGGGGATCTTATTGACTTCTATGGGAGAGTTTTCTAGTCATGCTCTGTGTCCTGTGCAGAGATCATTGTACAAGGAAAGAATAGATGAGCTCTGACAATAAACTATTGAGAGTGGTGTATCCTGTCTTATTTATACACAGATGTGATATCTCCTTATCATTCCAGGCAGGATAAGCAGATAACTGCAGTAAAGTGATCTGTACAATCCAAGAAGTGGTGCCAATTATTAAGCATAGTGGCCAGTGCCAAAACTGCAGGATTTTTGGTTTTAGTCTAGATATAAAACGTGACATGGAAAATTAAAAATAACATCATAAAAAATTCTTTAAAAATATGTTAAACATAAAAAAATGATTTAAACAGGAGCTCGTTTTCTGATGACACATTCCCTTTAATTAGAATATTACTTCTTATTCCTTTTATTCATTCTATATTCCTCTTTTAAATAGAAATGTAAAAAATTAAGGGCATTAAACCCAATAAGAGCCCATTGCACTAGGCATCACCTACAATAAAAGTTGAAATATATTTTGTCTCTAATTAAATAAATTGCACAGTTCAATTGGCCTTAACCCCTTAATGCATTATGCCATACATGTATGGCAAGGAATGCTGTACCAGACTGCATTCCGCCATACATGCACAGCAATAATCGAAATGCTCCCCGGCCGAGATTGTGCGCCTGAAGCTACACTTTACCCCACTGTGTCGGGTACTGAACAACTCCCGCTTGAAGGCCAAAGACCAATCAGCTGTGGTCCTGGCCGCAGATCACTGTGATCCGTCTGTTCCTACCTGTCAGCGATCGAGCGCATGTGCACACATCTCCTCCTGTAGTCCCATCCAGCTATCATTGTGATTGGTTCACTGTCAGGAATGGACCAATCACAATGAATTATGTAACAGAAAGCTATCTCTCAGCTTCGATCCCGGGTGCCGGCTCTCAGGGGGGTGCCAGAAAAGAAGCAATGAGCACTTCCATCACTAGTCTGCAGGAGGAGGGGGAGAGAAGCACTGTGAGCGCTGTACAGTACTTACCCCTCCTCCTGCTCGCTCTTCTCAGGGCCCGCGCTGCTGTGTCCTGGCTACCTGCACTCTGACCTGACTCTGCAGGAGGTCAGGTGACTGCAGGGCGGGCCCTGAGAAGAGAAGACAGCAAGGACAGGGAGAGTGGTCACAGGACAGGTAAGTTACTTTATTATTTCACAGTCTGATCTGAGGTCTGATACGGAGGTCTAATAGGGGGTCTAGAGAGGTCTAATGTGAGTCTGGAGGTCTGACTGAGGGGGGGGGGGGTCTGGAGGTCTAATGGTGGTCTGATTGGGGGTCTGGAGGCCTGGGGTCTTATATGGGGGTCTTATCTGAGGTCTGATATTGGGTCGGGGTCTTACATGGAGGTCTGATCTGAGGTTTCAAACTGGAGTCTTATATAGGGTCTGACATTGAGGTCTAAAGGTGGTTTGGACTGAGATTGGGGATCTCATTTAGGGTTTTATATGGGAGTCTGATCTGAAAGAAAGGTGTTTTTTTTTATTATTTACTAGCGCACAATATAAAGGGGTGTTTTCTGTTTGGTACCAGTATTTTCAGGGGGACTGTTTCTTCAGGAAAGTATTGGGGAGCACAGTGGACACAGTATTGGGGCTAGCAGGATGGGGGGTTGAGAAGGTGGGAGGATGATGGAAAAGTAGGAGAGTACAGTTGTGTTCAAAATTATTCAACCCCCAATGCTGTAAAGGGTTTTAGGGAATTTAGTGTACATTTGTAATTGTGCTCAGAATGAAATCTTACAAGGACTTTTTAAAGAACCAAATGCAACTAAAATGACATCAATTGTTTTTGTAATACAGTATTAATATTAAATGTTTTTTTTGTGATTTCTTCATTGACACAATTATTCAACCCCTTAAAGACGACCACTCGTAAGAACAGAGGTTCATTCAAGTGTTTTCGATCAGGTATTGAAAACACCTGTGGATGTCAAGGAGCAGCTATCAAGCATAATAAGCACCAATTAGGCAGATGTAAAATGACTGTGATACTCAGCTCCTTCTAGACATTTACTGGTGGGTTTACAGACATGGTGAAGTCAAGAGAATGGTCCAGGAAGACAAGAGAAGAGGTGATTTCTCTTCACAGGAAGGGCAATGGCTATAAGAAGATCGCAAAGATGTTAAACATACCAAGTGACACCATAGGAAGCATCATTCGCAAATTCAAGGCAAAGGGCACTGTTGAAACGCTACCTGGTCGTGGCAGAAAGAAGATGTTGACTTCGACTGCTGTGCGCTACCTGAAGCGCAAAGTGGAGAAAAGTCCCTGTGTGACTGCTGAGGAACTGAAAAAAGATTTGCCAGATGCGGGTACTACAGTTTCAGCTCAGACAATAAGGCGCACACTGCGTAATGAAGGCCTCCATGCCAGAACTCCCTGGCGCACCCCCTTGCTGTCTCTAAAGAATAAGAAGAGTCGACTGCAGTATGCCAAAAGTCATGTGGACAAACCACAAAAGTTTTGGGATAGTGTTCTGTGGACTGATGAAACAAAATTAGAACTGTTTGGGCCCATGGATCAACGCTATGTTTGGAGGAGGCCTATGAAGAAAAGAACACCTTGCCTACTGTGATGCATGGCGGGGGGGTCAATCATGCTTTGCTGTTTTGCTTCTACAGGTACAGGGAAGCTTCAGCGTGTGCAAGGTACCATGAATTCTCTTCAGTACCAGGAGATATTGGATGAAAATGTGATGCAGTCCGTCACAAACCTGAGGCTTGGGAGGCGTTGGACCTTTCAACAGGACAATGATCCCAAGCATACCTCCAAGTCCACTAGAGCATGGTTGCAGATTAAAGGCTGGAACATTTTGAAGTGGCCATCGCAGTCACCAGACTTAAATCCGATTGAGAACCTTTGGTGGGACTTAAAGAAAGCAGTTGCAGCGCACAAGCCTAAGAATGTGACTGAACTGGAGGCTTTTGCCCATGAAGAATGGGCGAAGATACCCGTAGATCGCTGCAAGACACTTGTGTCAAGCTATGCTTCACGTTTAAAAGCTGTTATAACTGGAAAAGGATGTTGTACTAAGTACTAAGATTGAATGTCACTTGGGGGTTGAATAAAACTGATAATGATGTGAGCACAGAAAATACATTTGTGGTTATTTCACTATAAATGTTATGTTATATTTGTCTGACTTACAAGTGCCTCTTTGATTTAATTGTAAACAAGATGACTGAAATGATCAAAATCAATGTCAAACTGGCCAAAACACTCAATTTCAGTGGGGGTTGAATAATTTTGAACACTGTAAGATGTCTGTTTGTTAAACTCTGCAGAGACGCGGCTGAAAGAAGTCACCATGGTGGTCTGGTCTAACAGGAGAAGAAGAGGAAAGAGAATATCTACAGTACATCAGAGAACTGGATGTAAGAGGTATGTGGCTCTGTATGACCCTGTATGTTCTGTAGCGCTGTATGTAAGTTTTTCAAGTATGTCTTTAAAGGGGTTGTCCGCTTTTTTTTGTATAAGTGCTGCCTTCTCTGCTCTGTTTACCTGCTCATCACTGCAAATGCTACGGCTAGCAGGTGAACTGAACAGAGAAAACAGCTCTTATATGAGCGCTGCCCTCTCTTTAAACAGCTATGGGCACAGAGGGCATTACTACTATGAAGGGAGCACAGAGCCAGAGGGCATTGCTACAATGAAGGGGGCACAGTGGGCAATATTACTGTGAAGGGGGCACAGTGGGCATTATTACTGTGAAGGGGGAAGAATGGGGATTTCTACTATGGAGGGGCACAGAGGGCATTACTAGCAGAGCGGGCATTACTACTATTAAGGGGACACAATGGGCATTATTACTGTGAAGGGGGCAAAATGGGAATTATTACTATGAAGGGGGCACAGTGGGCATTATTACTATAAAGGGGGCACAATGTGGTTTATTACTATGAAGGGGACACAATGGGGATTATTACTGTGAAGGGGGCTCAATGGGTTTATTATTGTAAAGGGGGCACAAAGAGGGCATTATAACTGTGAAAGGGGAACAATGTGGGCATAACTACTGTGAGAGGGCACACATCTGTACAAAACTACTGTGAAGGTTGCCAAACACCCTAGGCGTAGCACTGGTCCCTACTACAGTATATGACGTGTCACTGTGTTCTGTCAGTGATTTTCCAATAGTGACAGTACATCAGAATCCCCAATTACCCTTCAATAAACCCCCCAGTCCCTGTCATCCATATCAATGACTTGTTCCGGTCAGCAACCTGTCAGAAAGCTTTTTGTCTTAGCATTAGGAATTCATTACGGTTAGTTAGGGATTTATCAGGGTTAGGCCCCTTTCACACGGCCGGCCAGTGGAAGTTTTTGGAGATGTATTTTGTTCTGCTGACAGTATTTTGTGATAGACTATGGTATTTTTTCCAGGGCCACTTTAAGTTCTCAGTCCGCCCCTGGCCTGAGCCATGACATTTAACCCGGCCCTGACACTTTCCTGCTTACGCCACTACTCTGGTTAGCAGAGCAAGGGCAGAGGCTCAGCTTTAGTTATATAGCTGCCATTGCGCAGCCCCTCACAGGTGAAGAAGTCCTGCTGATGAGACAGATCAATTTGTTAGAGTCAGTTTGCTTACCTTAACTCAGGAGTTAAGTGGGCCATCCTATTCTTTGATTGACAGTTATTTCTCTATGTGTTGAGGCAGCACAGTGGCTCACTGGCTAGCACTGGTGTCTTGCAGCCCCTGGGTCCTAGGTTTAAATATGACCAAGGACAACATCTGCATGGAGTTCATATGTTCTCCCAATATTTGCGTGGGTTTCCTACCACAGTCCATACTGATTAGGAACTTAAATTATGAGCCCCATTGGAGGACAGCGTGATGCTAATGTCCGGAAATATGCTGCAGAATACGTCAGCGCTATATAAGTGAAAAAAAAAAAAAATGAGCACGCTGTCAAGATGTTGCTTTCAATTACTAAGTTAAACTGGCCAATGGATTCCTAAATAATGAAAGAGCAGAGATGTAAATGAATGAATTACAAGGTTTACTGTCTCTTTTCCCAAAACTATATCTCAATCTGCCCAGATCCTCTTTGACTATACATTGTTATCTACAGATTAGATGCCATGCTCAACATAACAGGTTCCTATAAAAAAATTTAGACATGTAAAAAGACTCACACCCAAGAAGTTACATATGATAGAGCTACCTCATGTTAAAAAAAAAAGAACAAATGAGGTCAGCACTAGCTCTACGGTCATTCTGACACCTATAGGTCGGTGAGCTGTGGAGCCTCGGTGGTGCTTAGTGGTATAGAAAGTCAAGGTAATGTCCATAAAAATAGAATAATGCACGACACTCACCTAGACTGCCATAAAGACTAGGACCCACCATCATTGCAGTAAAATTGGTACTGCTGCCAGAAGCCCAACAAAATTATGGGTCCAAACTCACCTGTGGAAAGCCACCCAAAAAGGCACTCTAGGGAGAAGTTTTACCAATAGCATAAGGATTACAGTCACTGGAGTGCAACTGGGCTCAGAGAGGAATCGGCCAGGACAGGTTTCAACCGTTTCCATGAATGATGTATATGATGTAATTAATATGTTTAAACACTAAAGGTATTCACCTCCTCCTTCTGGTCAGCATGACAGTGCCCACATCAGAAGCTGTGACGCTCCTTCTGCAGTAAACTAGACCTGGGGATATCTGCAATTGTTATGCTAGGTTAATGTTATGTATTGTTATGCCTTGTTAATGCCCTGTACACCAGCAGAGGAGGTATGGTTGGCAGCAACAGGGTTAACCACCCTGTTCCTCTCCTCCTACTTCCTGCCAGGAGGGGGAGTTGAAGTCCTTTGAAGCTACAGCTTGTTAGCAGAGTAAAGAGCAAATCACAGCTTTACAGACCCTGCTACAGGTGAGGGAATACAGATCAGATACCCATCATCTACGCAACATCCAAGGCAGACTAACTCAAACCTGTTTCACACAGCGGACACCTATCTCTGCAAGTGCCAGCAAACTATTGTTAGCCAGAATTACAAGAGAGAAATATCAGCAAGACAGCACATCTTAGGTGCCATTAAATTGCCACTTATCCAGCCACCATACCTCATCAGCTGGTGACAGATATTGCACTTGTACCACATAGAGATGAGCGAACTTCAAAAATTAGTTCGGCGTTCGGGTTGGGGTAATCGCCGCATCCCGTTATGGATTCCACTACGGCGGACTATCCTGGCATATGGAATCCATAAGGGGCGGCTTCCACGAACCCGGACTTTGGAAAAGCCGAAGGACCTGGGGTGACGTCACCGTCATGTGATCAGTGCAGGGCGTGGCTCAGCACTGGATCAAATCCAGTAGTGGAATCCATAACGGGATGCGGCGATTACCCCAACCCGAACGCCGAACTAATTTTTGAAGTTTGCTCATCTCTAGTACCACACTGTATGCACCACAAGTGATATTTTGCACTAAATAAAGAGAGACTTTTATACCTTTACTTCTGGCCTGTTTCTTCAAACCACCTTTCCACAGCACTGATTCCCATGGAGCAGAGGTCTGAAGGAATACACCATGACACAACATATCATCAGAACTACTACCACTCCCATCCTCTGCACCAGCTCCTCAGGGACTTGCTGCATTTCCCTTCAATGCCAACATCGGCCTGTGCTAACATGGGTCCCTCCACCTCAGCATCACAGTGATGGGGCTGGATCAGTGGGGGTTTAACAGGTAAAGAAATAGTAATTTTTATTTATTGTGAACATATAATTTATTTTGAGGGTGGAAGATACATCTGGGTAGTAAGCTAGTGGGGAAGTGGAGCCATGGTCCAAACTTTACCTTAGGCCACATAGAAGTCTAGTTATTCCTGAGTTTCACATAAAAGACAAGAACCTAATATTAATAGGTAATGATCGGCAAGCTTGGTCCCCAGCATGATGACCTTAAAGGGAAAATTACCTATTGTTTAAATCACATTTTATGTTAAAGATTTTTGAAAGAATTTTGGTGGTTATGTTTAATTTTCTATGTCAATATCTAACAAATATATGTCAATATCTAACAAAAACATAAAACCCTGCATAAACCATGTGGCTGCTGTCAAGCAATTTTCTTAATGCTTTGTAAGTGCTGTTAAAAATAGCTCAGGCAAGATGGCAGCCCTCATAATCATGTTCAGAAAATAGAATAAAGAAATTTGCACTCACAAAATAAAAACAAATTAGAAAAAGTATATGTGTTGCTATCTGGTTTTACCGGCAGAAAAACATTCGGGACACATTCCCTTTAAATTCATATAAATGTAAATTTATTCTGTGTTCCCTCACCCATGAACCAAATGAAATATATGGAATGGGTATGACAGCCTTCCCTATTTTACTCAGTTGCATTGAGAAGGGTACAAAATGGAAGCTGATAGACAGTCAACTAGATATTTCTATCAGCAGTCCTGATAAGGTTGATAATAAATGTAGGCCAACAAATGAGGAGAAACCAGCAAAAGGTGCGTCTGCCCTCCCCCTACATGTAATATGAAGGAGGGTAGGAGTTAACAAGCTCTGTATCCTCCTGCACCTGGATTCTCAGCTGATGGTATTAGGCATCACCCAAAAATCCAGCAGAAAGCCTCATTTTACTATAGGAGTCCCTTTAGTTTATGTTTGGGCCTGGTCTCAGAAGCTGGCTGAAAGGTTCTATTACTGATCTATTTTGTATGGGCTTTTTGAGTGAACGGGGCATTGCTGCTTGTGTGGAGTGGACTTTGGACTGTAATGTAGCAGTAAATGCTTACGTTGCAGTCCAAGGTCTATATACATTAATATATCAGGAACATGGAGGTGAGAGAGTTCTTGAGGAACTGTTTTGCTGACATATAGCTTTGACTCTAAAGATAAGGTAACTGAAATGTGTAGCTCTGTGATTGGATAAACTTAAACATCATGTCATTGGACTACGACTATATATATCTCATGTACGTAATAAAAGGTCAGAGGGACTTTGAACTACACTTAAGTGTGTCCTGTGTCAATCTCTCTCTCCTGGCGCCAGATAAGAATCAAATCAAGCTGAATACCGAAGTCTAGTACCAGGGGTACCAATAAGAGGGAAGAAATGAATATTCCTAACAATCTGGGGGCTCTGTCCGGGATCGAGAAGGTCATCCTCGGGTCTGGTGAGAAGAGACACCAATTTTGTCCTCTGGCCGATCCGAGGGCACTGGCCACGTCTCGGAGTAAGTACAGAGTTTTTGTATCCGGGATACATAGATACAACTCAGGGAGTTGTACACAGTTCAGGGAACTGTCAGATAGGTACTCAGGGAGTACCCAGTATTGTGTCAGGGACACATACGATACAACTCAGGGAGTTGTACATGTAGTGTACGGGAGTTGTACTGCCCGTCACTACGGAAGGGTCACTTGGTTGCTGTCGCTCCTCTCTGTTAGAGGAGGCTGGTAAAGGTCCTATTTGTACCATGCAATGTAGATCAATGTATTTAATTCCCCTGTTACTGTGAAATGTGCTAAGTGCAGGCCGGCTAGGGATGTAATTCCAGCTCTAGTCACTAGAGGGAGCTAGGTTGCCCTAGTCTATATAAGGCTCAGTCAGGGGAAGGGAAGGGAGTCTAGAGTGTGCCTTAGACAAGTGCAGGCCATGTGCCTGTGAAGGCTAAACCCAGGCCTCACGGCCTGTGAGGAATCCACCCTAGGAAGATGGTACCCTAGGAGAAGGAGTGCAGAACCCAGAGGCAATCCCTAGAGCAAGAGGTACTAAACGTCAAGAGGAGGTACTCTATAAACTGGAGATTCAAGGATATAAGCCAGAAGTAGGGCATTGGGGCCTTGAAGCATCAATTCCAGTCAGGACGAGTCAGGAAGAAAGTAAGGTTCACCTGCAATTCCAAGTCCTGTATTATCACCCTCTGTTTAACCTTGCTGGATGTAAGACCACTGCAATTTTGATTGTCTGCAAAAGGAACTGTTGGAAAGACTGCTTACTGTATCATCACTGTCTTCAGTAAAGTTTGAATTCTGTTTTCAAGTTACCAGTCTGCACCTCTGTTATTCCTACTGTAAATACGGTGTGCCACCGCTTACTGGCACTGGCGTCACGACACATCAGGGACCCAGCCATAGGCACGTTAAACTACAACACCAAGGGCACCTCACATTCCACCTGGCTGTGTCCCGCAAGAACCCAGAGAGTGCCCCAGAGGAACAGCGTGCCGGCCTCTCCATCACTGGCATTCCCCAGGTTAGTTCCATACATTGCCCTGACTTGGGGTGCTACATTTTGGCGTCACGAACAGGATACGCACGCTTTACGGACTGTGATCAAAAACGTGAACTTTGTGCCTTAACCAGTTTGCCAAGTGACAAAACGCCTGTTTATTTGAAGTGAACTTTGCGGACCTAAAACGTACAGAAAAGTGTCCCAAAACCTCCAGAAAGCGCTGTGCAGTGTTGCGCTATCAAGAGGAAGAAAATCGCCACTTCAAAGTGCATTTTTGTGGACTCTTGTGCTGTTTTACTACCGCTGCTTGCTGTCATTGAATTGATGCATCATGGCGCCCAAGATAGCCGCCGGCGCCATTGGACTTCTTCTTGCGCCATCACTGTCCTCAGTGGCGCGAAAATTTGGCGCCAAAACCCTTCAAGAAGGAGGAGAAGACGACCTGGAGGTAACGCCTTCCCTTGAAGATTATAATATGGACACCGCCTACCCTATACTGGAATACCTAGGGGCGTGCAAGAATCGACGGGGTGGAGCCTGCAGGAACAGTGGCTCACCCTGCTACGGGGTTTCCTACCTGAACCAGAGGGATCCGGAGCCGTAGTTGGTGCAATGGAGGCGACACCAGGAGCAACTAAGGAGCGCCCTGCGCCCCAGCGTATACTCCCAGCGACATGGCCCAAACCTGTCCATGGCCACAAGCCGAGCCCTGCCGCTTTCACCCGCAGAGAGAAGGCTTCCTCCCGCGGAACCCCGCGTGGTCGGCCCTGATGGCCGAGATCCGAGTGGCGGCAACTTTAAAAACCACCACTCAGAAAAAGTACTTTGAAGAAGTCACCAAACGAATTTATGAGGACTCCAGAGACAGCAAGCCCCAGCTCGAACGCCGCACCGGAGTCGTGCTCGAGTTTGACAAGGTCAGAGGATTTGGCTTCATCCAAGAAACCGGCACCAACCGGGACTACTACGTGAATCGCCGGTCCGTCAAGCGCAGCTATCTCCCGGGCGACTGCATAATCTAGCGGTCGGAGAGAAAGTGGAGTTCACTCCCGCAGAGGGCCTGCGAGGCCCATATGCTACTGCGGTGACCCGTCCAGGACCGGTACCGGAAGACTGGGAAGAAACCGAAGATCCGGTGGAGGCAGAGGACCCGCCGGGACCCATCCGGAATACGTACCAGGAGAAGAGTTCCTTTCTCGGCCCGAACATCTTCTGGCAGCCGACGATCCTGGACAAGCCTCCCAGTCCTTACCCTCTCCAGAGCTGCCGCGAAGAGAGAAGACAGCCGCTGATTGGGCGCGGATGGCCCAGTTCAGTGAAGCGATGGATGACCTGCGGAAGAACCGCCATGATAGAACCTCATCTGAGCCTGCTGCAAGTGTGCCGGAATCCAGCAGTGAGATCTCCGCCCTGGAGGAGCGGATCGCTTCCTTACAGGCTTACCTGGATGGCTCTGCGGCAAGTGGCAGATGCCAAGAAGACAGCGCAGCAGTCCAGCGGTGGTGAGTTACCTGTGACCCCTGTACCACCCGAACCAGTAGTCCAAGGTCCTACCACTAACGCTGAGCCACCCAAGGTCCGTGTAACAGCGGATAAATTGACATATGCCAGGAGCCGAGTCCGCCGTGACGGGAGCGTTATGTCCCGGCCAGAGGAAGTGTCTACCCCAGCGCCGGCCCGTGTCCCGAGACCAGCAGCTCCTGTGTGTCCGCAACCCAGCGGGCCAATGAGGTGGGTAGGCCCAATACCGGTGATGTTTCCAGCCCATTCTTTGTGGTGGGCACCCCTCCAAGTGGTCCTGTTGCATGGCCCAGACTACCTGCAGCACAGGGCTGCACTACCTCCGATGAACGGGGTTCATTTGATACGTACTCTGTGAGCAGGCCTGCTAGGCCATTTTTGCTCATCCTCACAGGGACATCATACATGTTGCAGGAACTGTTCCTTTAAGTTTGCCAGGCTGGTGGAGCTTGCTGCCAGTTCCCCACGGCCGGTGGCATGTTTGACAAATAAGTTGCCACTGTGGAACCACTGCTCCCAGCCTGCCTCTTTCTGTTCCGGGACATCCTGCCTGCTGCTAACATTGTGGCGTTAAGTACTTTATATAACTCCAAGTTGTGCTTTTATTTGCACTTTATTCCCTTTTAACCCCCATTTCAGGTTGAAAAGGGTTCTTTTATGTCAGCACTTTAAATATACGCAGGACTTGCCAGGAAGATGTTACCCTGGTATTGTCAGAGTCCTGTATTGTGATTTTATGTATGTGCTGCTGACCGTATTTATTGCTAAAACATATTTTATCTAAGTCTATGTGCCCAGAGATGGACTCCTGTGTGCGAGTCTCTGAGATATTGCTTTTATGGACTCACTCATTGTCATGGACTATCCTGGTATTCCCTAACATCCGCTGTGCCAGGTCAGCGCCCCAGTTCCACTCTTTATCCTGAAGAAAGAGAGCGACGCCCTTGTCACCGCACTTCTCCGTCAGTCAGCTGGACCTGATGACAATTGTCGATGCAGATAGAATTGAGTACTGATATGTATGTATTCTTGCATGTTTTTCTTTTGTCTCTTTCAGGTGGAAATTCCAGTAGGGCGGTACTCCTGGTAGAGTACGAGGGCGTACTCAGCTTAAAGCAGCGGGGTATGTAGTGTACGGGAGTTGTACTGCCCGTCACTACGGAAGGGTCACTTGGTTGCTGTCGCTCCTCTCTGTTAGGAGGAGGCTGGTAAAGGTCCTATTTGTACCATGCAATGTAGATCAATGTATTTAATTCCCTGTTACTGTGAAATGTGCTAAGTGCAGGCCGGCTAGGGATGTAATTCCAGCTCTAGTCACTAGAGGGAGCTAGGTTGCCCTAGTCTATATAAGGCTCAGTCAGGGGAAGGGAAGGGAGTCTAGAGTGTGCCTTAGACAAGTGCAGGCCATGTGCCTGTGAAGGCTAAACCCAGGCCTCACGGCCTGTGAGGAATCCACCCTAGGAAGATGGTACCCTAGGAGAAGGAGTGCAGAACCCAGAGGCAATCCCTAGAGCAAGAGGTACTAAACGTCAAGAGGAGGTACTCTATAAACTGGAGATTCAAGGATATAAGCCAGAAGTAGGGCATTGGGGCCTTGAAGCATCAATTCCAGTCAGGACGAGTCAGGAAGAAAGTAAGGTTCACCTGCAATTCCAAGTCCTGTATTATCACCCTCTGTTTAACCTTGCTGGATGTAAGACCACTGCAATTTTGATTGTCTGCAAAAAGGAACTGTTGGAAAGACTGCTTACTGTATCATCACTGTCTTCAGTAAAGTTTGAATTCTGTTTTCAAGTTACCAGTCTGCACCTCTGTTATTCCTACTGTAAATACGGTGTGCCACCGCTTACTGGCACTGGCGTCACGACACATCAGGGACCCAGCCATAGGCACGTTAAACTACAACACCAAGGGCACCTCACATTCCACCTGGCTGTGTCCCGCAAGAACCCAGAGAGTGCCCCAGAGGAACAGCGTGCCGGCCTCTCCATCACTGGCATTCCCCAGGTTAGTTCCATACATTGCCCTGACTTGGGGATGCTACATACACAGTTCAGGGAACTGTTAGATTAGGTACTCAGGGAGTACCCAGTATTGTGTCAGGGACACATACGATACAACTCAGGGAGTTGTACACAGTTCAGGGAACTGTTAGATTAGGTACTCAGGGAGTACCCAGTATTGTGTCAGGGACACATAAGATACAACTCAGGGAGTTGTACACAGTTCAGGGAACTGTTAGATTAGGTACTCAGGGAGTACCCAGTATTGTGTCAGGGACACATACGATACAACTCAGGGAGTTGTACACAGTTCAGGGAACTGTCAAGTTAGGAACTTAGGGAAGTCCAGTAACAAGGAAAGTGTACTTCAGAGGGCTTGATTTCACAGAAGGTTTCACAGCTTGATTTGATTCTTAATAAGATAATTATAGAAGTTTTGAATGATAAGTTGTTTGATAATTGTAGAAGTTTTGCATAATAAGTTGTTTTGTTTAACATACTTATATAAGGGGAAGTGACAGGCTGGGTCGTAAGTGTACAGCTGTCGTCCCAAGACTAACATTCTGTTTTGTTTTTTGCTATTGCTGTTTTGAATTCTGTTTGTAAGAAAATAAGTTTTGATAATAAGTAGTAAAAAATCTAAGACAGAATACCCTAAACTAGAACCAGGTGAAACATGTAAATAATATGTTGCCTGAGTCAGTCCTACAAATTATTGCCTTCTTAACCCATGGGTAGATAATTTGGCAGGATGGACAGAGGCAATGGAAGTGGTAGACCCCTTTCCCAGGGAAGGAGATAATAGAATATATCACATGGACATGGTCAAGGGTCTATGCTTAGGCGACACTGCCGCCTGGCTGTATTTTGAACCTGACCCTTCATGGGATATGGATTATATGCAGAAAGGAGGAAAACAATGGCTAGAGATAGCTCCTCACTGGTATGACCCCAACATGTGCAAAGGTTTAAAAAGATCAAAAGACGATAGAAAACTACATGAGATACAGACTAAGAAGGAAAATGATAAAAAAACATCAGATGTATCCCCCACCTTCATATGTACATAAAATTAACTGTTTAGCGCTCAGGATTTAATAGCAGCCAGTCACATAATAGCAGGACATGCAGTTGGTAAACAACCCCCACCCCCAATTGTATCAAGATATAATTTAAGAAATAAGGGAAAAGTGGAAAAGGATAGTGAGATAAGGGGACCTGAGACATCCATGCCTTTTTTGACGGTTGGTAATCAATTGATGAAAAAGGCTTTGGACATAGATGACCTTAATAAAATTATTAAACACTGCCCCAAGCCTACTGTGGCTCCGTCTGGCACAGTGGCTTATTTAAAGAAAGCCTGTAAAGGGAGAAATATGCGAAAGACAGCAGGAAACTTTCATAGATCAAATGATAGAAGCCAAGACTTCCAAACTATGAATAACCACTGTTATAACTGTGGACAGGAGGGACATTGGGCTAGACAGTGCACAACACCCAGGAGAGACACGCAGAATCAGGGAGCACACAGCCAACAACAGCCCATGACACAAAGGGGACAGAATACAGATAGACAGGGTACGCAGACTCAGCCCAGGTTCCCCATTGATTGGAATCATCAACAACCCTACTGACGGGCCCGGAGGGAGTCACCCCAGCTTTCACACAGGTCACCACCCACTGGAAAGATACACCGATTATTTTGCTTAAAGTTGCAGGAAGGAAGGTAGGATTCATGGTAGACAGCGGCGCCACCTCCAGTGTGTTTCACAAAGACATGTACAAGGGACATGTTTGTGAAGTTGGACTTGGCAGTGACAGTAAAAATGACGGACTAAGTATTCACTCAGCCACCATGCCCATAGTGACCCCGGCTATATGTACTTTTGTTAGTTTACAGGACCACCCTGAGCTAGGAGACATAAACCCTTCACTATGGTCACAGGGCAACTATGACACGGGCCTGATTGATTGCACACCTTATCAAGCCAATCTTAAACCCGGTGCCACACCGGTGTATCAAAAGCAATACCCACTGTCCAAGGAAAAGATTGAGGGGCTACGGCCAATGATAGAAGAATTTCTGAGAAGAAATCCTCGAGGAGGTGATTGCACCTTACTCCACCCCTATCAATCCTGTGACAAAGGCAGATGGTACTACCCGCTTTGTCCAGGATTTGAGGGCAATCAACAATCTCATTGTGCCCATAGCCCCGGTGGTTCCTGATGTCACAATTCTCCTTTCCTCCATCCCCGCACAAGCCGTCTGTTTAATAAGAGTACCATTTTGATTTTTCCTTTGAGGGACGTCAACTGACCTGGGGTAGAATGCCACAGGGGTATGCTGATTCACCAGTTGTGTACAGCATTGTCCTCCAAGCCACTTTGAAACCCTGGCACCCCCAAGGTTCCATCCTGATGCAGTATGTTGATAATCTACTGTTGTGCAGCATGTCAGTGGAGGCAAGTGTAAATGATGGTATATCCTTGTTGAAATGATTGTCAGAATGTGGTCATAAAGTGTCGTTAAAGAAACTGCAGTGGTGCAAAAGCAGGTTGAATACTTGGGCTTTGTCCTCACACAGGGGAAAGAAGAATCAGTCCCGGGAGAATCCAGTCTATTGTGGGTCTGGTCACCCCACACCAAAAAGGAAATGCTGTCCTTTCTTGGTATGATAAACTACTGTAGACAATGGATCCCCGACTGTTCTTATTACAGAAATATTTTGAGGCAAGCCACTCTGGAAGAATCCCCAGAGCTAATAAGATGGTCAAAAGGAATGTTGAATGCTTTTGATACTCTGAAATGTTCATTGATGTGTAGCCCAGGATTGGGCCTCCCTGATTATAACCTACCATTCCACATGTTTGCACAACAAAACTGTAAAACCATGGCAGGGGTACTCACTCAAGAACATGGGGGTAAGTTGCGTCCTTGTGCCTTTTTCTCAAAGGTAATGCCTGTCCCTGTACAAGGGATGCCGGCATGTCTACGTACTCTTGCGGCCTGTGCGATGATGGTGGAATTAGCCACACCCATTACACTGGGACACAACACTGTCTTGCATACTATCCATGACGTAGTGGGACTACTCAGAGGTATTCATACGCAGCACATGTCAGCACAAAGATTGTCAGGTTATGAAGTCCTTTTACTCAGTGATCCATCATTACAGATTAAATATGTCTCACATACGGCAGGACCAGCACCTATACTGAATGTATTACTAGGACTAAAAGGGACAGACCAGACGAACATGACTGTCTCAAGGTACTCGAATACGAAACCTCCCCCAGACTAGACTTGTCAGCCACCCCCATACCTGGCGCACCAGAAGTGTTTGTAGACGGTTCATGTTCACGTCCACTCGATACCGTCTACTGTGCAGCATATGCAGTAGTGATGCTGCCAGATATTATCCTTGAGTCACGACCCGTTCATGTGCAATCAGCCCAAGCTGCAGAATTAATAGCACTTACAAGGGCATGTCAAATACACAAAAGCAAACCTGTCACAATATACACAGACAGCAGATATGCACACGGGGTTGTGTGGGACCATGGGGTAATCTGGCAACGCAGGGGTCTCACCACAGCTGACGGTAAGAAAATATCACTTTCCCAGCTTATAGATGATCTGTTGGCCGTCCTCCAGCTTCCCTCACAAATAGCTGTTATACATTGCAAAGCACATACTCGAGGAAAAGACTGGGTTTATCCTGTTTTGCAGAAAAATCCACACACTGGATTGGTCTGCAAAGAGGGAAACCATGTATACCCCAGCACAGCGCTGCACTTTTCATAGCACATTTTTACGGAGTAGAGCACAACAGCATAAAAAATTTCTTGTAGAATGCATGAATCGAACAGTTAAAGACAAACTTAGGAAAGCCACAGCAGGTACTTTTGAGAAATGGAAACAAACCCTACCTATTATATTGGCAGAAATAAGAATGACTCCTAATAAGAGGTTAGGACTGTCACCCGTTGAAATCCTCATAGGTAGGCCCTTTCCAACTCCTTGGGCGAGCCACCCCTAGTGGTACAGGAAGGCGACATAGACCAGATTAGGGAAGAATATGTCACAAAACTGATTAAAGTTCTTAGTGAAACTGAAGAAAAAGTTGCTTGTAAGTCTCCCTCTCTTCCACAGGAACCGACGCACTCGTTCCAAGCTGGAGACACGGTGGTGGTCAGGGTACTACGTAAAGGAAAAGATCCCAAGGAGCTGGCATTCGGACCCCTACCACGGTGGTAGCAGTCACTAGAACGGCGATTCTCACAGAGGAGGCTCCGATCTGGATTCATGCTAGCAGAGTGAAAAGGATCCCTAAAGTTTCTTCTCCAGTGTCCAACGAAGACAAAGAGGGGAGCTCAGAAGAAGCCTTGCCACAGGCTGAAGATGAAGACCCCACAATATTCTGGGAGATTTGTTTGTCTGCTGCTGATTATTAGTCTTTGTTTTTTCTTGCCAATCGGACTCTTTACCACTTGTATTTATCATCCAGAGGAGATGAGTTTATTATGTGGTGCACCAAATAATCACACAGTTTCTACAGGAGCACAGGAGCAAGATCCAGTTGTTCCTGGCCCCTCTTATTCTGAGACCTTATACAAACATGTGTTGTTGCTGTATCCAATGTATACCCTCATTAATTAATACATTTATGAGATGTAGGCGAGTCTCAGATACACCACAAGCTGCATACATTCAGGTACCACAAGAAACCCTGGGTCTCCAGAGGATTACCAACAATACTTACAGAAATATTTTGAAAGGAACAAAATGAAAAACCAAAAATGAAACATGTAGATGGTTTTTAAGAGGGAATTGAAAGGTTCTATTACTGATCTATTTTGTATGGGCTTTTTGAGTGAACGGGGCATTGCTGCTTGTGTGGAGTGGACTTTGGACTGTAATGTAGCTGTAAATGCTTACGTTGCAGTCCAAGGTCTATATACATTAATATATCAGGAACATGGAGGTGAGAGAGTTCTTGAGGAACTGTTTTGCTGACATATAGCTTTGACTCTAAAGATAAGGTAACTGAAATGTGTAGCTCTGTGATTGGATAAACTTAAACATCATGTCATTGGACTACGACTATATATATCTCATGTACGTAATAAAGGGTCAGAGGGACTTTGAACTACACTTAAGTGTGTCCTGTGTCAATCTCTCTCTCCTGGCGCCAGATAAGAATCAAATCAAGCTGAATACCGAAGTCTAGTACCAGGGGTACCAATAAGAGGGGAAGAAATGAATATTCCTAACACTGGCCATACATGATAATCTACCGTAGTATAGAAGTTTTCACATTAGTGGCTCCCCAAGATAACTAATTGCAAAAAGAGTAATTGTCTATTGAGTGTGTTGTCCTTATTTTAGCATAGGGCTTCAAACCAAACCCCTCGTGTGAAATGATGTAGACTGTTGGAAGGCTTCAGTGTTAAGCATTAATACGACATGGGGTAGAAGCTGTGCTTGACATAATGTTTGAAGAAGGAGAAGCTGTGACTGATTGCCCAGACAAACACTTTGATTTTTCCCCACTTTTAGTTAATAATAAATGACTTAGATCTGCGATTCTTGGATGCTAGATGCACGGAGCGCTCAGCGAGCCGAGACAGAGACTGTAAATAATGAAATGTACCATTCCGATAAAATGTATGAGAAGAAGACATTGCTCAGCTCTGCATATGATAATTGATCTAAATTAATTTACTTAAAGGGTTTCACCCAAAAAAATGTAAGTACTAAGTAAGTAATATATGAGGAAAGTCACTTATAAACTTAATAAGAGAGCATTTCCAGACATTACTGAGATTCACATTAATGTTGCCGTGAACATTTCGGAGCTGAATGGTAAAGAGGTATTTTAAAATTGTGTTTACTGAAATAAAAACTCTGCATTTCACTCCAATCATGCCTTGAGAAAACGAACACAAATCTCATTTTCTTTCTAGTCTTGGAGGTGCATCTCTTGTGTTCATTGTCGCCCTCTGGTGAACAATGTAATTTGTGTGAGCTGCCAGAAACATTGGGGAAAGTAAGGAACTGAACTACTAAATTTTCACCCCAATGTCTAACAGTATAGCTAACATAACTCTACCCCTTATATCCATCCAAGAATATAACTCTATAACCCTGCTCCTTGTACAAGAATATAATAGCTACTATAATACTCAGGAGGGTAATAATAATTTATAGGGCCCTATAGCAAAATAAGATGGGGCCCCAACACCCAATGTAAGAAAATTTAAACAGCAGCATAAGTAGCAATAAGTAAATTTATGTATTATAGCACTATACATCAGAGAACTCAGATTATAGCAAAAAGCTACCATATTCTTATTCTCTACAAAACTGTATAATGTTCTTGCACCTGACTGTGCCTCCCCTACCTCTGGGCCTCATAGCAAGTGCTATGGCTGCTATGGCTATAGGTAAGCTCATGATAATACCGCTTCTTATATACAAGTTTAATCCTATAAATATTATAATCATGCCCTTTATGTACCAGAATATAACTACTATAAAACTGCCCCCTATGTACAATAATATCACTACTATAATACTGACCTTTATGTACAATAATATCACTACTATATAATAATTGCAGTAATACTGCCTCCTATGCGCAAGAATATAATATTGTCCCTATGTACAACAATATAACTCTCCTGATGTGTGGAGAAAGCCCAGGGGGCCAACCTAGGTGGGTAAGCTTTTCAAGCAAGGGCCAGGCTTCCAGGCCTTCACTAGGAGAAAATTTTCAGGCTCTTTCCAATGTAGATGAGCAAATAAGTTTTCATAATGGAAGTAAAAGTGCAAGTAAGAAGAAGTAATGGCCTTGGTCTCAAAAGCAAAGAATGAAATAGCAGCAGCAAGTATACCTAAGAAAGGTGAGGTAAAATAGTCTGACAGTCAAGACATGCATAGTATAGAAAAGTCACTTCAAAACCTTTTGTTGGAAATATGAAAAGTGCTAATCCAAACCTACAAGATGCACAGGATGTGAGACAGGGTGCATTACACGCATCAAGTGTGCAGCTAGCCCCGTAATCCATGTTTCCAGTGATTGTATGCGTCTTTGCTAGAGATGAGCGAATCAAAGTTGACGAAGTGGAATTCCTTACGCTTCGTGGTAATGAATCACACTTTTTCCTAACATTGCTGCTGCATGTGTAAGGACATGGAGAAAGGAATTCTGAGAAGGCGGGATCACCCATACTGACATGCATGCAGCCAATCAGCATCCAACCAGCCCTGTGATGTCACAGCTCTATAAATAGCGGCAGCCATCTTAGATTCCGCCATTCACCAGCGTACTTAGTGCAGGGAGAGACGTGTCTGCAGGCGCTAGGGACAGTGATAGAAAAGACTTGATTGTGATGAAAAAATGATTTATAAGTGCAGGGAAAGGATAGGGAGGAATTATTCCAGAGCATTTATGTAGAACAGGGTTCAGAAGGGAGGTTACAAACTGGGTAATAGGAACAATCCTATTACACCTTGGTGCACTGACTGGGGATCCAAACTGCCATTATACAGCTCTGTAATTCCAGCAAACCGTTCTTGTTATTGGGGTGCAAGTGCTGTTTGATACAGCCATTAATAGGTTTTATTACAAGGAAATATTTCTACAGTACGTCTTATTTGCCCTTGTGCGGTTCCGTTATAGGTTTTAAAGCCCTTTTGCCGTTTATTAGTGGCAAAAGAAAAATATATTTGCCCTTGTGCAGTGCAGAGATATATGTTCAAAAGCCCAGTTTGCCGTGTATTAGTGGTGAAATAAAAAATATTCGCCGTTCTGCATTGCACTTATCTGTTGAAAAGCCTTTTGTGTAAAAGTAGAAAAAAATGAGGGCCTAATAGTTGTTTTGCAGTGCAGTGATATATTCTGAAGCCCAGTTTGCCGTGTATTAGTGGCCAAATAAAAATATATTCGCCGTCCATCGTTGCACTCATCTGTTTCAAAGCCTTTTGTGTTGTGTAAAAGGAGAAAAAAATTAGAGCCTAATTGCAGTTCTACGGTGCAGTAATATATTCAAAAGTCCCGTTTGCCGTGTATTAGTGGTGAAATAAAAATATATTGGCTGTTCAGCGTTGCACTTATCTGTTTAAAAGCCTTTTGTATAAAAGTTGAAAAAATTTGAGCCTAATTGCCGTTCTGGGGTGCACTGAGATAGTCAAAAGCTCCGTATGCCGTGTATTAGTGGTGAAATAAAAATATATTTGCCATTCATTGTTGCACTTATCTGTTGAAAAGCCTTTTGTGTTGTGTAAGTGGTGAAAAAATTAGGGCCTAATTGCCATTCTGCAGTGCAGTGATATATTCTAAAACCCAGTTTGCCGTGTATTAGTGGCTAAATAAAAATATTCGATCTAACATTTGATTATTTGATCTAACAGTTTGTCAGACAGAGAAGTGCCAGGCCCTCGACAGGGAGTAGCAGAGCCCTAAATGTTTCTGGCGCAGGCAGAGGTCGCAGCAGAGTTAGGGGCCGTGGCAGCAGGGGTCACTTCGAAAGGCCTGAGCTCCCAGTGTCAGCTAGTGGTCGTGTCATGACTAGCAACCCAGCGGTTCTTTAATGGTTGACTCGATCTTAGGCTTTTTCGCATGTGACATCAGACACCCCCAGCCAAGGGTCAGTAGGTTCATTAGACACAACCCTTATTTGGCATGGCCCGGGAGCAGGCCCTGTGCCCTCACCTGTCCTCAACCTGCCTCGGTCCTTTCCTCCACTAGGCGAGCAAGTAGTGATGAGGAGAGTGGCGTGGGAGCTGGTGTTTCGAGCGGTCAGGATCCTGACCCAGAGACCGTTGAGGAGGACACCAGGGACGTGCAGACAGTACTTTATGATGTAGCTGATCGCACTTGGGAGCCGGTTGACAAAGGGGCTTCTTTTTTTTCTTTATATAATAATGCAATATTTTAAAATCCGGTGTCTCCATGAGAAATCTGCAGCGTGGGGGCCCCGTGTGGCTTCTACACACTTTCAAAATAATCCTTAAGTGGGGCGAATAGATGCCGGATGACCGGGACGCTCCATGACATTCCGAGGAGCTGCTGTCGGGAGCAGCGGTTCATTTCTGAGACGTCCGTATAGTGCGGGGAATCCGTAGGCCCTCCCCATCTCCATGCACCACAGGATGTCCTCCTTCCCATTCATGATGACTGGGAACTCATGATGTTTTCCCTGACGAAGAGACCAGGGGCTGGTAGTTATGGTTTGAATCTTGATGAACTTTGCGACTCTTTCAGGCTCCAAGCAATCTTGAAGCTTTGTCTTCTCATTGTCTGTAGCTACTAGAGACCTATGTCAGGTAGGTTCCCCAGAATTATCTGGCTCGATGAGCAGCCGATACCGCACTTGCATCAGTCTTGACAGGATTTATCTCCAGGTGGAGAGAAATAGTTTTTGGAATGCTTACTCCATTGCAACCACATCGTCGAATAAACAGAAGACTGGCTGATTCTCTCCTGTCTTATGCAACACTTAATGTTTTTCAAATTAAATTTATTAAATATTTAATATTAAATTGAACCAAAACTTGATTAAAATTATAAGAAAGTAAACTTAAATTCGTCAATATATTATCCCAATATTCGAGGGAAATTCAAAGACAATCAATCTGCCAAGCCTTTTTGTGCTGGAGAACGTGTATTATTAATTCGTGTTTTAAGCAACACTTTATAAAGTTAAGAAATTTTAACCCTCTGTACTGTCCCATATTCCCTATAAATGAATAGACAAAGCGGCCACTCTGTGGCCTCCTCATGCTGCTGCCACCTCCGCAATCTCTCGTCTCTTAATTAATAGTTAACTTTTAATATCCAGTGAAAATAATAGCCCATTAAAAACAATAAACAAACAATCTCACACAGTTGTGCAGACGCACATAACACACAATAGTGCAACCTCAAAATTGCTGAACCATACCAATGGAGTATATTCAGAGGTAATTGACCCTTGATTTGGATATAGGTAGGGATATAAGGGGATCCACGTACTGGGTCTCTTCCCCTACAAGTCCCTACTTCAATTACTCTATTTATCCCTACACAGGGTGTGAAAAACGCTCACTCTCAAACTCTCAGAAAGCCAACCCCCCCTGTGTCACTTCTTAGATGCCCCTTCTTGTTCCTACGCCGCGCCAGTTGACTACTCAGCTTGGTCAGAGGGAAGGAAACAACCACAATGGCCCTGGTATGGATAAAGATAACTTTACCAATGCGTGTCATTGGCCTAGGGCCAACTCATCAGGGCACTCACAACAATATGTCAGCAGTTTATAAACAAACTAGAATTTCAACGACTTTCTATCAGCCCTA
Organism: Bufotes viridis; assembly: GCA_033119425.1. NCBI lineage: Eukaryota > Metazoa > Chordata > Amphibia > Anura > Bufonidae > Bufotes > Bufotes viridis. Next base: position 438,308,014 of record CM065590.1, read on the forward strand.
AATAAGAACAATATAGGCCTGAGATTCACCTCTAAAATTGCGAGTAATCTACTTCCCTTTCTGGATGTATTGATTGAAAGGGGCCCTAGCGGGGAGATCCAAACAAAAACTTTTAGGAAACATACAGCTACCAATTCTTTACTTATTTGGGAAAGCTCTATCCTAGACCACTAAAACAGGGGATCCCCATGGGCCAATATTTGAGGATGAAAAAAATTTGTTCCACACTTGGGTACTTTAAAGAACAAGCAGGGGATCTTTGTGTAAGATTCTAGGAGAAAGGGTACCCAGACTACATCTTGAGGAAAGCTTATCAAAGAGCTTTAAAAAGTGACCATACGGAACTCCTGCATCCTAATAAGATCAAAAAGGGAAGGAGTCAATCTTGATAGCCTTCTTTGATGGCTAAGTGTAAGAGATTATTTCCAAACATTGGGGTATTTTGCAACTTGACCCAGACATTAGGAGTGCCATCTCAGAAGCCCCACAGATCATATATTGGAGGGGATGGAACATACGGGACCGTTTGGTCCACAGTCACACAGACACTACAGTGACCTACAGTGCACCAAAAAAGAGTGATGGTTGGCTTCACCCAATATGTGGTTGTTATCATTGTAGTGGCTGCATAGCCTGTGCATATTTTATTCAGTGTCACACATTCACCAGTAATGTTACATCTAAAAGAGACCCCATAAAAGGTTTTATCAACTGTCGTTCCAAGGGGGTGATTAATAAAGTGAATTATGTCTGTGATTTGGAATATGTGGGTAAGACAACTCAGGAGCTCCGCAGGCGGATTGGAGAACATCTGGGCGACATGCGTCACAAAAAGGATACCCCCCTAGCGAAACACATTGATCTCATACATGGGGGAGACTATCAAAAAGTGAAATTCATGGGGATTGAGGTTGTTTCCCCATTAAAGAAAGGAGATGACTGGGAGAAGAGGATTTTGCAGAGGGAGACCTGGTGGATATTTGAATTGAAAACCACCCAACCAAGGGGTCTTAATGGACAACTTTTCTATGGCTGTTATATTTAGATTCCACCAAGGTCTCCCTCTGCATATATCCTCTCTGTCTTTCGTGGACATGCTAAAGTTGGAGGATACATTACCTCAAATAAGCCCCCATCTTGTTGGTTTCGCCGAATTGATTTATTATAACCTTTTTTGGATCTCCTTTAAGGTTAATCTGATTTCTTCCAGATCCTGATGATCATTTTAATCCTGGCCATTTTAAGTCCTGTTTAGACTAGGCAGAGTTACTACACTGTGTCGCGGTCTCCTATTAAATAAACTAGCGCTATTAACTCTTTAGCGCAGCCTTGCTAGTAGTGATGGGGATGTTTGTTGCCTGATTGGCATCCCTATTCCTGTCATACCATGCCTCTCAGTAGCTTCATCTAGTGGGTGTGTTTGATATTGGATGGATGCACTCACCCTTTCTTAATGTGATTGCTGCGCCGGCCCTTTTGAGTCACATGACAGCCCATGTGACGGTGATGTCATGGGCTTCTGGTCATGTGAAGGGTGATACTACAGGTCACATGCCAGATCAGATCAGATCAGCTTTTCATGCGCTGCTGCCATAAGCTTGGCTGGACACCATACAGCATGTGAAAACGGAGGGCCTTTTTTGTGGGAGGGGGGAATGGATGGCAACTTCCTGACTTTACGTCTGCATCCAACTGAGCCATCATATCTACTCTGAAGCTAAGTTGAACTTCTAGTTTGTTTATAAACTGCTGACATATTATTGTGAGTCCCCTGATGACTTGGCCCTAGGCCAACGAAATGCATTGGAAAGTTATCTTTATTCATACCAGGGCCCTTGTGGTTGTTTCCTTCCTTCTGACGAAGCTGGGCAGTCAACTGGTGCGGTGTATGGACAAGAAGGGCCATCTAAGGAGTCAGGAGTGACACGGGGGGGGGGGGATATCACCCCTTTGAGAGTGAGCATTTTTCACCCCCCTATATAGTAATCAAGGGTCATTTACCTCAGATTATACTCCATTGGTATGGTTCAGCAATTTTGAGGTTGCACTATTGTGTGTTATGTGTGTCTGTTTGTTTATTGTCTTTATTAAGCTATTATTTTAATTAGATATTAAAAGTTAAGTATTAATTAAGGTCACCCATCATTTTTATTTGATTTAATTGCCTAATATTGGGTACCTATTTTGTGTGTAACCACAATTGACCATTGTTTCCAATAGTCACTCTGGCCTCCTCATGCTGCTGCCACCTCTGCAATCTCTCTTCGTCACGCCACTCTGTGGCCTCCTCATGCTGCTGCCACGTCCACAATCTCTCGTCGTCGTGCCACTCTGTGGCCTCCTCATGCTGCTGCCTCCTCCACACTTTGTCATTGTGCCATTCTGTGGCCTCCTCATGCTGCTACCACCTCTGCAATCTCTCATCGTCGTGCCACTCTGTGGCCTCCTCTTGCTGTTGCCACCTCCACACTTTGTCGTTGTCTCACTCTGTGGCCACCTCATGCTGCTGCCACCTCCACAATCTCTCATAGTGCCACTCTGTGGCCTCCTCATGCTACTGCCACCTCCACACTTTGTCGTAGTGCCATTCTGTGGCCTCCTCATGCTGCTGCCACCTCCAAACTTTGTCATCATGCCACTCTGTGGCCTCTTCATGCTGCTGCCAACTCCACACTTTGTCATTGTGCCATTCTGTGGCCTACTCATGCTGCTTCCACTGCCGCAATCTCTCATCATTGTGCCACTCTGTGGGCTCCTCATGCTTCTGCCACCTCCACAATCTCTTGTCGTTGTGCCACTATGTCACCTTGCCACTCTGTGGCCTCCTGATGCTGCTGCCACCTCCACACTATGTCACCGTGTCACTTTGTGGTCTCCTCATGCTGCTGCCACATCCACAGTATGTCACCTTGCCACTCTCTGGTCTGCTGATGCTTCCGCCACCTCCACGCTGTCATTGTGCCACTCTGTGGCCTCCTCCTGATGCTGCTGCTGCCACCTCCACACTGTCCTTGTGCCGCTCTGTGGCCTCCGCATGCTGCTTCCACCTCACCACTATGCTATAGGGCCACTCTGTGGACTTTTCATGCTGTTCCCACCCTTCTACGTCATGACTGGGCTAGTATTTTGCCTTTCGGCTTGGCTGACATCATCATTTATTTGACCCTTCTTCTGATCTGTCAGAAGGAAGGAAAAATGAGATTCACAACGGATCCTGTCTGTGTAGCAACTGTAAGGCCTGCATGATCCCATCAGAATTGGCTTGTGATTTGGTAGCCAAGAGCTGGAGTGGGTAAAAACACAGAAGACATGCAAATATTCCATTCACGTGTCATCTCTGTTTTGGATCCATTCCTGTTTTTTTTTTTGTCATTAGCAATACTGATTGATTACTGACCAAATGCTGACTGAGTGAAGGCGGTTGCTCAACAGACAGGATCAGTTTTTGGTGGGTTATTGTTCTGACGGGTCAGAGGAAAGTCAAAATAATCAGTGACGCCCGATGCAAACTTACTGCTGACACCATCTCTACTCTGTCGGGGGCTCTACTTGTATAAGCGTTTAATAGAACAGGTTCTGTAGACATCTATGTGGAATCAGCTGACGATGGTGTAAAAGGATTGCACTTCTTCTTGGCGCTAACATCTACCTGTAAGGCTGAGTTCATACTTGAGTTATTTAGTCAGTTTTGGCCCCGTGACTGCCCAAATAAGTGAAGTGTACAGTGATTCTAAGAGGTACACCTGTCATCTGCATGTCATACGGACTCACAGTATTATTTCTCTACCAAAGCAGACTCCCTATGTGTGTTACTGCAAGGCACAGTGTTCTACACCACTATAATGGCTCTTTGCAGCCATGGTAGTGTGCACCTGCACTTTATTATATATTGTTTGAAGGCGTCGGTCTAATTTTATTCCATGCAGCCTATCTCAGCAGCACACAGGCAGTAGAGAACATCTATGGAGAAACTGACATTGCCGGAAAACCTGCAGCAGTGTGAGGTGGTAAGCAGCATGGCATGCTCAGGCAGCACAAGGTCTCAGTCTGGAGGTGGCAGTAACATGGTGTCTAAAAGTCTACTGAATTCAAACAGCCTGAGAAGCTGCCCAAGAGTGGAAAACAAAGCAAAGAGATGGCTCATGTGCGGCGCACCGCAACGGCCAGGGTTCCCTTTAAGAGGGTAAGGCCCCTTTCACACGGGCGAGTTTTCCGTGCGGTGCAATGCGTGAGGAGGACGCATTGCACCCACACTGAATCCTGACCCATTCAGTTCTATGGGGCTGTGCACATGAGCGGTGATTTTCACGCATCACTTTTGCGTTGCGTGAAAATCGCAGCATGTTCTATATTCTGCGATTTTCACGCAACGCAGGCCCCATAGAAGTGAATGGGATGCGGGAAAATCGCAAGCATCCGCAATCATGTGCGGATGCGTTGCGATTTTCCCGCATGGTTGCTAGGATACGATCGGGATGGGGACCCGATCGTTATTATTTTCCTTTATAACATAGTTATAAGGAAAATAACGCATTCTAATTACAGAATGCAATGTTCTCGGGCTTTAAAGGGTTAAAATAATAAAGAGTTAACTACCTTCTCCCATTGAGCGCAGAGTCTCAGAACGTCTTCTCTCTTGATAGTTTGGATGCTTGAGGACCTGTGGTGACGTCACAGGGTCACATGGTCCAATCATAGAAGCATTTGAGTGGACCATGTGACCCATGTGATCCTGTGACATCACGGCAGGGTTGGATAAAGGACCTGCCGTGATGTCACAGGATCACATGGGTCACATGGTCCACTCAAATGCTTCTATGATTGGACCATGTGACCCTGTGACGTCACCACAGGTCCTCAAGCATCCAAACTATCAAGAGAGAAGACGTTCTGGGGCTCTGCGCGCATAATGGGAGAAGGTAAGTTAACTCTTTATTATTTTTAACCCTTTAAAGGCCAGGGAACATTGCATTCTGTAATTAGAATGCGATTATTTTCCCTTATAACTATGTTATAAAGGAAAATAATTACACATACAGAATACTCATCCCGAAACCAGACTTCAGTGATGAAGTCTGACTTCGGGTCTGGGTACCAAGCATGCGGATTTTTTCACGCGCGTGCTCAACGCACTACAAACGTTAGCACACGCGCGAAAAATCGCGGCGATTCCCGCAACGCACCCAAGCATCTTATCCGGGCGTCAAACATGACGCCCGTGTGCAAGAGGCCTAAAAGTTACTTGTTTTCTCATGACGCCAGTTGCAATGAAGCAACAAGGGCACAGGGACCCTTTTAGTGATACTGTAGTAGGTGATACCCAGGTGTAGGAAGACCAGAGTGATGTAGGGTGGCCTAAATGTTCCTTTAAGGTGTTGTGCACGTGTCACTGTGCTGCTACCTAAATACTCTGGAACCCCATGAGTTGTCGTCCGAAGCAGAGCAAATAGGGTGAATAATTGAGGGATTTGAAGAAATAATTGAGTCCAGGCCTTGTATATAGTTGAACAACAACTTTATTTGAATAAACTTTTCTCCAAACTAATTGCAAGCTTTGTCTTGGTTTCCAGCAGGCTATGGCATGAAACGGGGGCAGACAAAATCCTTTCTGCTATGTCTGTTGCTCTCTGGCTCTGCTGTGCTGACAGGATTAAATAGAAATCTTTTCCTTTCTGCTGTACTTAACCTTGTAGTCTGTCTCTTAATTGTAGTACCAGGGAACTTACTTCCTGGCTTCAGAGGCTCCAAGCTTTGGCCTCCATGTCCAGCAGAGCTGAAGGTGCTCTGGCTTAGACACAGCCTTCCCCTAGCAGGGGGTACTCTATTCTGACCTCTAACTAGCTAGTCCCTTCCTCTAGAGAGAGAGCTAGAATGGAAAGAAGGTTTCCATTCTAGATAAAGTAGCTCTGCCATATATGCCGCCATCTGCTGGTGAACCAGGTACATTACAGTTAAACATAACAGTTACAAAGAAATGGGAATGCACATTTTGCAGGCCCTTAAAATAAATACATGGGATGACACGTGGTTAACCATAGGAGATAGTAGAGGGGTGCAGAAGATGGTAATGCAACTCTGGGGCGTTACACATGCACATAAACTGCAGCTAGCAGAGGCGATCCCCGCATTGGTCAAGAAAATAGAGAAACTAAAGGGATTCAAACAAATGCTGCAAATGGAGATTGACTGTGTGACAAGTTAAGGACTGCTAACCCAAAATGTGCAACATTATACCACCATAAGTTAAAGGCACCCAGCTTGGAACTTGTTGACTTGGTAAAGCAGATAGACACTGTGGGTCAACAATTGTGTGAACTGTGAATCAGAGTCTAGATTTTCTGATGCTGAACCACAGTCCAGTATTATCCGTGAGGAAACCCAGCGGGTGACAAGAGCTGTGCTGCAAGCTGCAAAATTTTCATTTAACCCCTTAAGGACTCTGCCTTATTTCACCTTAAGGACTTGGTCATTTTTTGAAAATCTGACCAGTGTCACGTTTATGTGTGAATAACTTTAAAATGCCTTTACTTACCCAGGCCGTTCTGAGATTGTTTTCTCGTCACATATTGTACTTCATGACACTGCTAAAATTGGGTCAAAAAGAAAAATTTTTGGCATAAAAATACAAAATTTACCAAAAATTTAGAAAAATTAGCAAATTTCAAAGTTTCAGTTTCTCTACTTCTGTAATACATAGTAATACCCCAAAAATTGTGATGACTTTACATTCCCCATATGTCTACTTCATGTTTCGATCATTTTGGGAATGCCATTTTATTTTTTGGGGATGTTACATAGCTTAGAAGTTTAGAAGCAAATTTTGAAATTTTTCAGAAATTTTACAAATCCCACTTTTCATGGACCAGTTCAGGTCTGAAGTCACTTTGTGAGGCTTACATAATAGAAACCACCCAAAATGACCCCATTTTAGAAACTACACCCTCAAGGTATTCAAAACTGATTTTGCAAACTTCATTATCCTTTAGGTCTTCCACAAAAGTTAATGGCAAAATTTTAAGAATTTCTGATTTTTTTGGAAAAGTTTCCAATATGATCCATTTTTTCCAGGAACAAGGCAAGGGTTAACTGCCAAACAAATATGGGTTGCCCTGATTCTGTAGTTTGCAGAAACACCCCATATGTGGTCCTAAACTACTGTTTGGCCAAACGGCAGGGCTCAGAAGAAGGGGAACGCCATATAGGTTTTGGAAGGCAGATTTTCAAAACTGGATTTACAAACTTTGTTAACCCTTTAGGTGTTCCACAAGAGTTAACGGCAGATGGAGAAACAATTTAGGAATTTCGATTTTTTGGAAAATTTTCCATTTTAATCCATTTTTACAGTAATAAAGTAAGGGTTAACTGCCAAACAAAACTCAATATGGGTTGCCCTGATTCTGTAGTTTGCAGAAACACCGCATATGTGGTCGTAAACTACTATTTGGCTAAACAGCAGGACATAGAAGAAGGGGAACGCCATATGGTTTTTGGAAGGCAGATTTTGCTGGACTGGTTTATTTACACCATGTACCCTTTCAAGCTGCACCCTGCTAGAAACTCCATAAAGTGACTCCATCTAGGAAACTACGGGATAAGGTGGTTGTTGTTTTGGGACTATTTTAGGGTAAATATGATTTTTGGTTGCTCTATATTACACTTTTTTGACGCAAAAAAATTTAAATTCTATAATTGTTTCTACATTTGCCATTAAGTTTTGTGGAACACCTAAAGGGTTAACAAAGTTTGTAAAGTTATTTTTGAATACCTTGAGGGATGTAGTTTCTTAGATGGGGGTCACTTTTTTGGAGTTTCTAGTCTAAGCTACATTAGGGGGGCTTCTAATGGGACATGGTGTAAATAAACCAGTCCATCAAAATCTGCCTTCCAGAAACCATATGGCGTTCCCTTCGTTCTATGCCCTGCCGTGTGGCTATATAGCCATTTACGACCACATGTGGGGTGTTTTTGCAAACTACAGAATCAGCGCAATAAAGTTTTAGTTTTGTTTGGCTGTTAACCCTTGCTTTATTACCGGAAAAAATGGATTCAAATGGAAAATTTGCCCAAAAATTGGTGTTTTTACACGGTTTTTATTTTATTTTTTTAACGCTGTTCATCCGAGGGGTTGGGTCAAATGTTGTTTTTATATAGTAGATTGATACAGAGGTGGCGATACTTAATATGTCTACTTTATATAATTTGTTTAGATTATACACTATATTATCATTTGAGGAACAAAAATTAAATAATCTTAGTATCTCCATAGCCCGGGAGCTACAGTATTTTTTTCCGGTTGGGTGACTAATTTAGGGGCTCATTTTTTGCGGGATGAGATGGCCGTTTTATTGGCACTATTTGGGGGTGCATATGACTTTTTGATCGCTCGCTATTTCACTTAAATTTGATGTTAGGTGACAAAAAATTGCATTTTTTTTTACATTTTTTTTTTTTTTTTAACGCTGTTCATTCGGAGGGGTTGGGTTAAATGTTAATTTTATAGGGAAGATTCTTACGGACGCGGCGATACATAATATGTCTACTTTATATTATTTGTTTAGATTATACACTATATTATCATTTGAGGAACAAAAATTAATTAATTTTAGTATCTCCATAGCCTGGGAGCTACAGTTTTTTTTTTGGTTGGGTGACTGTCTAATGTAGGGGCTCATTTTTTGCGGGATGAGATGGCGGTTTTATTGGCACTATTTAGGGGTGCATATGACTTTTAAATGGCCTTTTATTACACTTTTTGGGATCCAAGGTGACAATAAAAATGGCGTTTATCAAGGGGCTAGTTTATAGGGTATTTTTATAGAGAAGATTTTTACGTACACGGCGATGCCCAATATGTATGGCTCTCAGACTTTGGAGACACTAAGCAGGCATCCTCAAACTGCGGCCCTCCAGATGTTGTAAAACTACAATTTCCACAATGTCCTGCTGATAGCTGTAGGTTGTCTGGGCATGCTGGGAGTTGTAGTTTTACTACATCTGGAGGGCCGCAGTTTGAGGATGCCTGCACTAAAACTAATATTTTTTGGAAAAAAAAATTGTTTCCATGTCTCCAAAGTCTAAGAGCTATATTTTTTTATGTTCGCTAGGGGACTGTTGGGGATTATAAAAATGTAGTACTCCATGGAAGTGTGATACTCCCTGAAGAAACCGATAACGCAGAGGCCCGGATGATCGGGGCACGTGTCACATTGAGTGGTGGTGTCCTTCCGTATTCCCCTCTTGTGACACACTCTGCATCTTTTTTGGGTTCGTCCCTTCTTTCCAGTATGGGGGACCACACCTGGAAAGTGTTGGCCAGGGACGATCCGGGCGCCTCCAATTCCCAAGGTACTCCGACCTGCTCTTTCCCGGTCTGAAAAGATCAGGTCCTTGATTACTGCCTCATGGAATTGGAGGAATGTCCCTGTGCTGCCAGCGCTTTGGGATAGTACAAAAGCGTTGTACAAGGCAACCTGTACCAAGTAGACCGCAACTTTTTTATACCATACCTGGGTTTTCCGCATGGCATTATATGGTTTGAGGACTTGATCAGATAGATCAACTCCTCCCATATACCGATTGTAGTCGACGATACAATCAGGCTTGAAGACCGTTGCCGACTGGTCCCTACTACAGTATATGACGTGTCACTGTGTTCTGTCAGTGATTTTCCAATAGTGACAGTACATCAGAATCCCCAATTACCCTTCAATAAACCCCCCAGTCCCTGTCATCCATATCAATGACTTGTTCCGGTCAGCAACCTGTCAGAAAGCTTTTTGTCTTAGCATTAGGAATTCATTACGGTTAGTTAGGGATTTATCAGGGTTAGGCCCCTTTCACACGGCCGGCCAGTGGAAGTTTTTGGAGATGTATTTTGTTCTGCTGACAGTATTTTGTGATAGACTATGGTATTTTTTCCAGGGCCACTTTAAGTTCTCAGTCCGCCCCTGGCCTGAGCCATGACATTTAACCCGGCCCTGACACTTTCCTGCTTACGCCACTACTCTGGTTAGCAGAGCAAGGGCAGAGGCTCAGCTTTAGTTATATAGCTGCCATTGCGCAGCCCCTCACAGGTGAAGAAGTCCTGCTGATGAGACAGATCAATTTGTTAGAGTCAGTTTGCTTACCTTAACTCAGGAGTTAAGTGGGCCATCCTATTCTTTGATTGACAGTTATTTCTCTATGTGTTGAGGCAGCACGGTGGCTCAGTGGTTATCACTGGTGTCTTGCAGCCCCTGGGTCCTAGGTTTAAATATGACCAAGGACAACATCTGCATGGAGTTCATATGTTCTCCCAATATTTGCGTGGGTTTCCTACCACAGTCCATACTGATTAGGAACTTAAATTATGAGCCCCATTGGAGGACAGCGTGATGCTAATGTCCGGAAATATGCTGCAGAATACGTCAGCGCTATATAAGTGAAAAAAAAAAAAATGAACGCGCTGTCAAGATGTTGCTTTCAATTACTAAGTTAAACTGGCCAATGGATTCCTAAATAATGAAAGAGCAGAGATGTAAATGAATGAATTACAAGGTTTACTGTCTCTTTTCCCAAAACTATATCTCAATCTGCCCAGATCCTCTTTGACTATACATTGTTATCTACAGATTAGATGCCATGCTCAACATAACAGGTTCCTATAAAAAAAATTTAGACATGTAAAAAGACTCACACCCAAGAAGTTACATATGATAGAGCTACCTCATGTTAAAAAAAAAAAAAGAACAAATGAGGTCAGCACTAGCTCTACGGTCATTCTGACACCTATAGGTCGGTGAGCTGTGGAGCATCGGTGGTGCTTAGTGGTATAGAAAGTCAAGGTAATGTCCATAAAAATAGAATAATCCACGACACTCACCTAGACTGCCATAAAGACTAGGACCCACCATCATTGCAGTAAAATTGGTACTGCTGCCAGAAGCCCAACAAAATTATGGGTCCAAACTCACCTGTGGAAAGCCACCCAAAAAAGGCACTCTAGGGAGAAGTTTTACCAATAGCATAAGGATTACAGTCACTGGAGTGCAACTGGGCTCAGAGAGGAATCGGCCAGGACAGGTTTCAACCGTTTCCATGAATGATGTATATGATGTAATTAATATGTTTAAACACTAAAGGTATTCACCTCCTCCTTCTGGTCAGCATGACAGTGCCCACATCAGAAGCTGTGACGCTCCTTCTGCAGTAAACTAGACCTGGGGATATCTGCAATTGTTATGCTAGGTTAATGTTATGTATTGTTATGCCTTGTTAATGCCCTGTACACCAGCAGAGGAGGTATGGTTGGCAGCAACAGGGTTAACCACCCTGTTCCTCTCCTCCTACTTCCTGCCAGGAGGGGAGTTGAAGTCCTTGAAGCTACAGCTTGTTAGCAGAGTAAAGAGCAAATCACAGCTTTACAGACCCTGCTACAGGTGAGGGAATACAGATCAGATACCCATCATCTACGCAACATCCAAGGCAGACTAACTCAAACCTGTTTCACACAGCGGACACCTATCTCTGCAAGTGCCAGCAAACTATTGTTAGCCAGAATTACAAGAGAGAAATATCAGCAAGACAGCACATCTTAGGTGCCATTAAATTGCCACTTATCCAGCCACCATACCTCATCAGCTGGTGACAGATATTGCACTTGTACCACATAGAGATGAGCGAACTTCAAGAATTAGTTCGGCGTTCGGGTTGGGGTATCGCCGCATCCCGTTATGGATTCCACTACGGCGGACTATCCTGGCATATGGAATCCATAAGGGCGGCTTCCACGAACCCGGACTTTGGAAAAGCCGAAGGACCTGGGGTGACGTCACCGTCATGTGATCAGTGCAGGGCGTGGCTCAGCACTGGATCAAATCCAGTAGTGGAATCCATAACGGGATGCGGCGATTACCCCAACCCGAACGCCGAACTAATTTTTGAAGTTTGCTCATCTCTAGTACCACACTGTATGCACCACAAGTGATATTTTGCACTAAATAAAGAGAGACTTTTATACCTTTACTTCTGGCCTGTTTCTTCAAACCACCTTTCCACAGCACTGATTCCCATGGAGCAGAGGTCTGAAGGAATACACCATGACACAACATATCATCAGAACCACTACCACTCCCATCCTCTGCACCAGCTCCTCAGGGACTTGCTGCATTTCCCTTCAATGCCAACATCGGCCTGTGCTAACATGGGTCCCTCCACCTCAGCATCACAGTGATGGGGCTGGATCAGTGGGGGTTTAACAGGTAAAGAAATAGTAATTTTTTATTTATTGTGAACATATAATTTATTTTGAGGGTGGAAGATACATCTGGGTAGTAAGCTGGTGGGGAAGTGGAGCCATGGTCCAAACTTTACCTTAGGCCACATAGAAGTCTAGTTATTCCTGAGTTTCACATAAAAAGACAAGAACCTAATATTAATAGGTAATGATCGGCAAGCTTGGTCCCCAGCATGATGACCTTAAAGGGAAAATTACCTATTGTTTAAATCACATTTTTATGTTAAAGATTTTTGAAAGAATTTTGGTGGTTATGTTTAATTTTCTATGTCAATATCTAACAAATATATGTCAATATCTAACAAAAAACATAAAACCCTGCATAAACCATGTGGCTGCTGTCAAGCAATTTTCTTAATGCTTTGTAAGTGCTGTTAAAAATAGCTCAGGCAAGATGGCAGCCCTCATAATCATGTTCAGGAAATAGAATAAAGAAATTTGCACTCACAAAATAAAAACAAATTAGAAAAAAGTATATGTGTTGCTATCTGGTTTTACCGGCAGAAAAAACATTCGGGACACATTCCCTTTAAATTCATATAAATGTAAATTTATTCTGTGTTCCCTCACCCATGAACCAAATGAAATATATGGAATGGGTATGACAGCCTTCCCTATTTTACTCAGTTGCATTGAGAAGGGTACAAAATGGAAGCTGATAGACAGTCAACTAGATATTTCTATCAGCAGTCCTGATAAGGTTGATAATAAATGTAGGCCAACAAATGAGGAGAAACCAGCAAAAGGTGCGTCTGCCCTCCCCTACATGTAATATGAAGGAGGGTAGGAGTTAACAAGCTCTGTATCCTCCTGCACCTGGATTCTCAGCTGATGGTATTAGGCATCACCCAAAAATCCAGCAGAAAGCCTCATTTTACTATAGGAGTCCCTTTAGTTTATGTTTGGGCCTGGTCTCAGAAGCTGGCTGAAAGGTTCTATTACTGATCTATTTTGTATGGGCTTTTTGAGTGAACGGGGCATTGCTGCTTGTGTGGAGTGGACTTTGGACTGTAATGTAGCAGTAAATGCTTACGTTGCAGTCCAAGGTCTATATACATTAATATATCAGGAACATGGAGGTGAGAGAGTTCTTGAGGAACTGTTTTGCTGACATATAGCTTTGACTCTAAAGATAAGGTAACTGAAATGTGTAGCTCTGTGATTGGATAAACTTAAACATCATGTCATTGGACTACGACTATATATATCTCATGTACGTAATAAAAGGTCAGAGGGACTTTGAACTACACTTAAGTGTGTCCTGTGTCAATCTCTCTCTCCTGGCGCCAGATAAGAATCAAATCAAGCTGAATACCGAAGTCTAGTACCAGGGGTACCAATAAGAGGGAAGAAATGAATATTCCTAACAATCTGGGGGCTCTGTCCGGGATCGAGAAGGTCATCCTCGGGTCTGGTGAGAAGAGACACCAATTTTGTCCTCTGGCCGATCCGAGGGCACTGGCCACGTCTCGGAGTAAGTACAGAGTTTTTTGTATCCGGGATACATAGATACAACTCAGGGAGTTGTACACAGTTCAGGGAACTGTCAGATAGGTACTCAGGGAGTACCCAGTATTGTGTCAGGGACACATACGATACAACTCAGGGAGTTGTACATGTAGTGTACGGGAGTTGTACTGCCCGTCACTACGGAAGGGTCACTTGGTTGCTGTCGCTCCTCTCTGTTAGGAGGAGGCTGGTAAAGGTCCTATTTGTACCATGCAATGTAGATCAATGTATTTAATTCCCCTGTTACTGTGAAATGTGCTAAGTGCAGGCCGGCTAGGGATGTAATTCCAGCTCTAGTCACTAGAGGGAGCTAGGTTGCCCTAGTCTATATAAGGCTCAGTCAGGGGAAGGGAAGGGAGTCTAGAGTGTGCCTTAGACAAGTGCAGGCCATGTGCCTGTGAAGGCCAAACCCAGGCCTCACGGCCTGTGAGGAATCCACCCTAGGAAGATGGTACCCTAGGAGAAGGAGTGCAGAACCCAGAGGCAATCCCTAGAGCAAGAGGTACTAAACGTCAAGAGGAGGTACTCTATAAACTGGAGATTCAAGGATATAAGCCAGAAGTAGGGCATTGGGGCCTTGAAGCATCAATTCCAGTCAGGACGAGTCAGGAAGAAAGTAAGGTTCACCTGCAATTCCAAGTCCTGTATTATCACCCTCTGTTTAACCTTGCTGGATGTAAGACCACTGCAATTTTGATTGTCTGCAAAAGGAACTGTTGGAAAGACTGCTTACTGTATCATCACTGTCTTCAGTAAAGTTTGAATTCTGTTTTCAAGTTACCAGTCTGCACCTCTGTTATTCCTACTGTAAATACGGTGTGCCACCGCTTACTGGCACTGGCGTCACGACACATCAGGGACCCAGCCATAGGCACGTTAAACTACAACACCAAGGGCACCTCACATTCCACCTGGCTGTGTCCCTCAAGAACCCAGAGAGTGCCCCAGAGGAACAGCGTGCCGGCCTCTCCATCACTGGCATTCCCCAGGTTAGTTCCATACATTGCCCTGACTTGGGGTGCTACATTTTGGCGTCACGAACAGGATACGCACGTTTTACGGACTGTGATCAAAAACGTGAACTTTGTGCCTTAACCAGTTTGCCAAGTGACAAAACGCCTGTTTATTTGAAGTGAACTTTGCGGACCTAAAACGTACAGAAAAGTGTCCCAAAACCTCCAGAAAGCGCTGTGCAGTGTTGCGCTATCAAGAGGAAGAAAATCGCCACTTCAAAGTGCATTTTTGTGGACTCTTGTGCTGTTTTACTACCGCTGCTTGCTGTCATTGAATTGATGCATCATGGCGCCCAAGATAGCCGCCGGCGCCATTGGACTTCTTCTTGCGCCATCACTGTCCTCAGTGGCGCGAAAATTTGGCGCCAAAACCCTTCAAGAAGGAGGAGAAGACGACCTGGAGGTAACGCCTTCCCTTGAAGATTATAATATGGACACCGCCTACCCTATACTGGAATACCTAGGGGCGTGCAAGAATCGACGGGGTGGAGCCTGCAGGAACAGTGGCTCACCCTGCTACGGGGTTTCCTACCTGAACCAGAGGGATCCGGAGCCGTAGTTGGTGCAATGGAGGCGACACCAGGAGCAACTAAGGAGCGCCCTGCGCCCCAGCGTATACTCCCAGCGACATGGCCCAAACCTGTCCATGGCCACAAGCCGAGCCCTGCCGCTTTCACCCGCAGAGAGAAGGCTTCCTCCCGCGGAACCCCGCGTGGTCGGCCCTGATGGCCGAGATCCGAGTGGCGGCAACTTTAAAAACCACCACTCAGAAAAAGTACTTTGAAGAAGTCACCAAACGAATTTATGAGGACTCCAGAGACAGCAAGCCCCAGCTCGAACGCCGCACCGGAGTCGTGCTCGAGTTTGACAAGGTCAGAGGATTTGGCTTCATCCAAGAAACCGGCACCAACCGGGACTACTACGTGAATCGCCGGTCCGTCAAGCGCAGCTATCTCCCGGGCGACTGCATAATCTAGCGGTCGGAGAGAAAGTGGAGTTCACTCCGCAGAGGGCCTGCGAGGCCCATATGCTACTGCGGTGACCCGTCCAGGACCGGTACCGGAAGACTGGGAAGAAACCGAAGATCCGGTGGAGGCAGAGGACCCGCCGGACCCATCCGGAATACGTACCAGGAGAAGAGTTCCTTTCTCGGCCCGAACATCTTCTGGCAGCCGACGATCCTGGACAAGCCTCCCAGTCCTTACCCTCTCCAGAGCTGCCGCGACGAGAGAAGACAGCCGCTGATTGGGCGCGGATGGCCCAGTTCAGTGAAGCGATGGATGACCTGCGGAAGAACCGCCATGATAGAACCTCATCTGAGCCTGCTGCAAGTGTGCCGGAATCCAGCAGTGAGATCTCCGCCCTGGAGGAGCGGATCGCTTCCTTACAGGCTTACCTGGATGGCTCTGCGGCAAGTGGCAGATGCCAAGAAGACAGCGCAGCAGTCCAGCGGTGGTGAGTTACCTGTGACCCTGTACCACCCGAACCAGTAGTCCAAGGTCCTACCACTAACGCTGAGCCACCCAAGGTCCGTGTAACAGCGGATAAATTGACATATGCCAGGAGCCGAGTCCGCCGTGACGGGAGCGTTATGTCCCGGCCAGAGGAAGTGTCTACCCCAGCGCCGGCCCGTGTCCCGAGACCAGCAGCTCCTGTGTGTCCGCAACCCAGCGGGCCAATGAGGTGGGTAGGCCCAATACCGGTGATGTTTCCAGCCCATTCTTTGTGGTGGGCACCCTCCAAGTGGTCCTGTTGCATGGCCCAGACTACCTGCAGCACAGGGCTGCACTACCTCCGATGAACGGGGTTCATTTGATACGTACTCTGTGAGCAGGCCTGCTAGGCCATTTTTGCTCATCCTCACAGGGACATCATACATGTTGCAGGAACTGTTCCTTTAAGTTTGCCAGGCTGGTGGAGCTTGCTGCCAGTTCCCCACGGCCGGTGGCATGTTTGACAAATAAGTTGCCACTGTGGAACCACTGCTCCCAGCCTGCCTCTTTCTGTTCCGGGACATCCTGCCTGCTGCTAACATTGTGGCGTTAAGTACTTTATATAACTCCAAGTTGTGCTTTTATTTGCACTTTATTCCCTTTTAACCCCCATTTCAGGTTGAAAAGGGTTCTTTTATGTCAGCACTTTAAATATACGCAGGACTTGCCAGGAAGATGTTACCCTGGTATTGTCAGAGTCCTGTATTGTGATTTTATGTATGTGCTGCTGACCGTATTTATTGCTAAAACATATTTTATCTAAGTCTATGTGCCCAGAGATGGACTCCTGTGTGCGAGTCTCTGAGATATTGCTTTTATGGACTCACTCATTGTCATGGACTATCCTGGTATTCCCTAACATCCGCTGTGCCAGGTCAGCGCCCCAGTTCCACTCTTTATCCTGAAGAAAGAGAGCGACGCCCTTGTCACCGCACTTCTCCGTCAGTCAGCTGGACCTGATGACAATTGTCGATGCAGATAGAATTGAGTACTGATATGTATGTATTCTTGCATGTTTTTCTTTTGTCTCTTTCAGGTGGAAATTCCAGTAGGGCGGTACTCCTGGTAGAGTACGAGGGCGTACTCAGCTTAAAGCAGCGGGGTATGTAGTGTACGGGAGTTGTACTGCCCGTCACTACGGAAGGGTCACTTGGTTGCTGTCGCTCCTCTCTGTTAGGAGGAGGCTGGTAAAGGTCCTATTTGTACCATGCAATGTAGATCAATGTATTTAATTCCCTGTTACTGTGAAATGTGCTAAGTGCAGGCCGGCTAGGGATGTAATTCCAGCTCTAGTCACTAGAGGGAGCTAGGTTGCCCTAGTCTATATAAGGCTCAGTCAGGGGAAGGGAAGGGAGTCTAGAGTGTGCCTTAGACAAGTGCAGGCCATGTGCCTGTGAAGGCTAAACCCAGGCCTCACGGCCTGTGAGGAATCCACCCTAGGAAGATGGTACCCTAGGAGAAGGAGTGCAGAACCCAGAGGCAATCCCTAGAGCAAGAGGTACTAAACGTCAAGAGGAGGTACTCTATAAACTGGAGATTCAAGGATATAAGCCAGAAGTAGGGCATTGGGGCCTTGAAGCATCAATTCCAGTCAGGACGAGTCAGGAAGAAAGTAAGGTTCACCTGCAATTCCAAGTCCTGTATTATCACCCTCTGTTTAACCTTGCTGGATGTAAGACCACTGCAATTTTGATTGTCTGCAAAAAGGAACTGTTGGAAAGACTGCTTACTGTATCATCACTGTCTTCAGTAAAGTTTGAATTCTGTTTTCAAGTTACCAGTCTGCACCTCTGTTATTCCTACTGTAAATACGGTGTGCCACCGCTTACTGGCACTGGCGTCACGACACATCAGGGACCCAGCCATAGGCACGTTAAACTACAACACCAAGGGCACCTCACATTCCACCTGGCTGTGTCCCGCAAGAACCCAGAGAGTGCCCCAGAGGAACAGCGTGCCGGCCTCTCCATCACTGGCATTCCCCAGGTTAGTTCCATACATTGCCCTGACTTGGGGATGCTACATACACAGTTCAGGGAACTGTTAGATTAGGTACTCAGGGAGTACCCAGTATTGTGTCAGGGACACATACGATACAACTCAGGGAGTTGTACACAGTTCAGGGAACTGTTAGATTAGGTACTCAGGAGTACCCAGTATTGTGTCAGGAACACATAAGATACAACTCAGGGAGTTGTACACAGTTCAGGGAACTGTTAGATTAGGTACTCAGGAGTACCCAGTATTGTGTCAGGGACACATACGATACAACTCAGGAGTTGTACACAGTTCAGGGAACTGTCAAGTTAGGAACTTAGGGAAGTCCAGTAACAAGGAAAGTGTACTTCAGAGGGCTTGATTTCACAGAAGGTTTCACAGCTTGATTTGATTCTTAATAAGATAATTATAGAAGTTTTGAATGATAAGTTGTTTGATAATTGTAGAAGTTTTGCATGATAAGTTGTTTTGTTTAACATACTTATATAAGGGGAAGTGACAGGCTGGGTCGTAAGTGTACAGCTGTCGTCCCAAGACTAACATTCTGTTTTGTTTTTTGCTATTGCTGTTTTGAATTCTGTTTGTAAGAAAATAAGTTTTGATAATAAGTAGTAAAAAATCTAAGACAGAATGCCCTAAACTAGAACCAGGTGAAACATGTAAATAATATGTTGCCTGAGTCAGTCCTACAAATTATTGCCTTGTTAACCCATGGGTAGATAATTTGGCAGGATGGACAGAGGCAATGGAAGTGGTAGACCCCTTTCCCAGGGAAGGAGATAATAGCATATATCACATGGACATGGTCAAGGGTCTATGCTTAGGCGACACTGCCGCCTGGCTGTATTTTGAACCTGACCCTTCATGGGATATGGATTATATGCAGAAAGGAGGAAAACAATGGCTAGAGATAGCTCCTCACTGGTATGACCCCAACATGTGCAAAGGTTTAAAAAGATCAAAAGACGATAGAAAACTACATGAGATACAGACTAAGAAGGAAAATGATAAAAAACATCAGATGTATCCCCCACCTTCATATGTACATAAAATTAACTGTTTAGCGCTCAGGATTTAATAGCAGCCAGTCACATAATAGCAGGACATGCAGTTGGTAAACAACCCCCACCCCCAATTGTATCAAGATATAATTTAAGAAATAAGGGAAAAGTGGAAAAGGATAGTGAGATAAGGGGACCTGAGACATCCATGCCTTTTTTGACGGTTGGTAATCAATTGATGAAAAAGGCTTTGGACATAGATGACCTTAATAAAATTATTAAACACTGCCCCAAGCCTACTGTGGCTCCGTCTGGCACAGTGGCTTATTTAAAGAAAGCCTGTAAAGGGAGAAATATGCGAAAGACAGCAGGAAACTTTCATAGATCAAATGATAGAAGCCAAGACTTCCAAACTATGAATAACCACTGTTATAACTGTGGACAGGAGGGACATTGGGCTAGACAGTGCACAACACCCAGGAGAGACACGCAGAATCAGGGAGCACACAGCCAACAACAGCCCATGACACAAAGGGGACAGAATACAGATAGACAGGGTACGCAGACTCAGCCCAGGTTCCCCATTGATTGGAATCATCAACAACCCTACTGACGGGCCCGGAGGGAGTCACCCCAGCTTTCACACAGGTCACCACCCACTGGAAAGATACACCGATTATTTTGCTTAAAGTTGCAGGAAGGAAGGTAGGATTCATGGTAGACAGCGGCGCCACCTCCAGTGTGTTTCACAAAGACATGTACAAGGGACATGTTTGTGAAGTTGGACTTGGCAGTGACAGTAAAAATGACGGACTAAGTATTCACTCAGCCACCATGCCCATAGTGACCCCGGCTATATGTACTTTTGTTAGTTTACAGGACCACCCTGAGCTAGGAGACATAAACCCTTCACTATGGTCACAGGGCAACTATGACACGGGCCTGATTGATTGCACACCTTATCAAGCCAATCTTAAACCCGGTGCCACACCGGTGTATCAAAAGCAATACCCACTGTCCAAGGAAAAGATTGAGGGGCTACGGCCAATGATAGAAGAATTTCTGAGAAGAAATCCTCGAGGAGGTGATTGCACCTTACTCCACCCCTATCAATCCTGTGACAAAGGCAGATGGTACTACCCGCTTTGTCCAGGATTTGAGGGCAATCAACAATCTCATTGTGCCCATAGCCCCGGTGGTTCCTGATGTCACAATTCTCCTTTCCTCCATCCCCGCACAAGCCGTCTGTTTAATAAGAGTACCATTTTGATTTTTCCTTTGAGGGACGTCAACTGACCTGGGGTAGAATGCCACAGGGGTATGCTGATTCACCAGTTGTGTACAGCATTGTCCTCCAAGCCACTTTGAAACCCTGGCACCCCCAAGGTTCCATCCTGATGCAGTATGTTGATAATCTACTGTTGTGCAGCATGTCAGTGGAGGCAAGTGTAAATGATGGTATATCCTTGTTGAAATGATTGTCAGAATGTGGTCATAAAGTGTCGTTAAAGAAACTGCAGTGGTGCAAAAGCAGGTTGAATACTTGGGCTTTGTCCTCACACAGGGGAAAGAAGAATCAGTCCCGGGAGAATCCAGTCTATTGTGGGTCTGGTCACCCCACACCAAAAAGGAAATGCTGTCCTTTCTTGGTATGATAAACTACTGTAGACAATGGATCCCCGACTGTTCTTATTACAGAAATATTTTGAGGCAAGCCACTCTGGAAGAATCCCCAGAGCTAATAAGATGGTCAAAAGGAATGTTGAATGCTTTTGATACTCTGAAATGTTCATTGATGTGTAGCCCAGGATTGGGCCTCCTGATTATAACCTACCATTCCACATGTTTGCACAACAAAACTGTAAAACCATGGCAGGGGTACTCACTCAAGAACATGGGGAAAGTTGCGCCCTTGTGCCTTTTTCTCAAAGGTAATGCCTGTCCCTGTACAAGGGATGCCGGCATGTCTACGTACTCTTGCGGCCTGTGCGATGATGGTGGAATTAGCCACACCCATTACACTGGGACACAACACTGTCTTGCATACTATCCATGACGTAGTGGGACTACTCAGAGGTATTCATACGCAGCACATGTCAGCACAAAGATTGTCAGGTTATGAAGTCCTTTACTCAGTGATCCATCATTACAGATTAAATATGTCTCACATACGGCAGGACCAGCACCTATACTGAATGTATTACTAGGACTAAAAGGGACAGACCAGACGAACATGACTGTCTCAAGGTACTCGAATACGAAACCTCCCCAGACTAGACTTGTCAGCCACCCCCATACCTGGCGCACCAGAAGTGTTTGTAGACGGTTCATGTTCACGTCCACTCGATACCGTCTACTGTGCAGCATATGCAGTAGTGATGCTGCCAGATATTATCCTTGAGTCACGACCCGTTCATGTGCAATCAGCCCAAGCTGCAGAATTAATAGCACTTACAAGGGCATGTCAAATACACAAAAGCAAACCTGTCACAATATACACAGACAGCAGATATGCACACGGGGTTGTGTGGGACCATGGGGTAATCTGGCAACGCAGGGGTCTCACCACAGCTGACGGTAAGAAAATATCACTTTCCCAGCTTATAGATGATCTGTTGGCCGTCCTCCAGCTTCCCTCACAAATAGCTGTTATACATTGCAAAGCACATACTCGAGGAAAAGACTGGGTTTATCCTGTTTTGCAGAAAAATCCACACACTGGATTGGTCTGCAAAGAGGGAAACCATGTATACCCCAGCACAGCGCTGCACTTTTCATAGCACATTTTTACGGAGTAGAGCACAACAGCATAAAAAATTTCTTGTAGAATGCATGAATCGAACAGTTAAAGACAAACTTAGGAAAGCCACAGCAGGTACTTTTGAGAAATGGAAACAAACCCTACCTATTATATTGGCAGAAATAAGAATGACTCCTAATAAGAGGTTAGGACTGTCACCCGTTGAAATCCTCATAGGTAGGCCCTTTCCAACTCCTTGGGCGAGCCACCCCCTAGTGGTACAGGAAGGCGACATAGACCAGATTAGGGAAGAATATGTCACAAAACTGATTAAAGTTCTTAGTGAAACTGAAGAAAAAGTTGCTTGTAAGTCTCCCTCTCTTCCACAGGAACCGACACACTCGTTCCAAGCTGGAGACACGGTGGTGGTCAGGGTACTACGTAAAGGAAAAGATCCCAAGGAGCTGGCATTCGGACCCCCTACCACGGTGGTAGCAGTCACTAGAACGGCGATTCTCACAGAGGAGGCTCCGATCTGGATTCATGCTAGCAGAGTGAAAAGGATCCCTAAAGTTTCTTCTCCAGTGTCCAACGAAGACAAAGAGGGGAGCTCAGAAGAAGCCTTGCCACAGGCTGAAGATGAAGACCCCACAATATTCTGGGAGATTTGTTTGTCTGCTGCTGATTATTAGTCTTTGTTTTTTCTTGCCAATCGGACTCTTTACCACTTGTATTTATCATCCAGAGGAGATGAGTTTATTATGTGGTGCACCAAATAATCACACAGTTTCTACAGGAGCACAGGAGCAAGATCCAGTTGTTCCTGGCCCCTCTTATTCTGAGACCTTATACAAACATGTGTTGTTGCTGTATCCAATGTATACCCTCATTAATTAATACATTTATGAGATGTAGGCGAGTCTCAGATACACCACAAGCTGCATACATTCAGGTACCACAAGAAACCCTGGGTCTCCAGAGGATTACCAACAATACTTACAGAAATATTTTGAAAGGAACAAAATGAAAAAACCAAAAATGAAACATGTAGATGGTTTTTAAGAGGGGATTGAAAGGTTCTATTACTGATCTATTTTGTATGGGCTTTTTGAGTGAACGGGGCATTGCTGCTTGTGTGGAGTGGACTTTGGACTGTAATGTAGCTGTAAATGCTTACGTTGCAGTCCAAGGTCTATATACATTAATATATCAGGAACATGGAGGTGAGAGAGTTCTTGAGGAACTGTTTTGCTGACATATAGCTTTGACTCTAAAGATAAGGTAACTGAAATGTGTAGCTCTGTGATTGGATAAACTTAAACATCATGTCATTGGACTACGACTATATATATCTCATGTACGTAATAAAGGGTCAGAGGGACTTTGAACTACACTTAAGTGTGTCCTGTGTCAATCTCTCTCTCCTGGCGCCAGATAAGAATCAAATCAAGCTGAATACCGAAGTCTAGTACCAGGGGTACCAATAAGAGGGGAAGAAATGAATATTCCTAACACTGGCCATACATGATAATCTACCGTAGTATAGAAGTTTTCACATTAGTGGCTCCCCAAGATAACTAATTGCAAAAAGAGTAATTGTCTATTGAGTGTGTTGTCCTTATTTTAGCATAGGGCTTCAAACCAAACCCCTCGTGTGAAATGATGTAGACTGTTGGAAGGCTTCAGTGTTAAGCATTAATACGACATGGGGTAGAAGCTGTGCTTGACATAATGTTTGAAGAAGGAGAAGCTGTGACTGATTGCCCAGACAAACACTTTGATTTTTCCCCACTTTTAGTTAATAATAAATGACTTAGATCTGCGATTCTTGGATGCTAGATGCACGGAGCGCTCAGCGAGCCGAGACAGAGACTGTAAATAATGAAATGTACCATTCCGATAAAATGTATGAGAAGAAGACATTGCTCAGCTCTGCATATGATAATTGATCTAAATTAATTTACTTAAAGGGTTTCACCCAAAAAAATGTAAGTACTAAGTAAGTAATATATGAGGAAAGTCACTTATAAACTTAATAAGAGAGCATTTCCAGACATTACTGAGATTCACATTAATGTTGCCGTGAACATTTCGGAGCTGAATGGTAAAGAGGTATTTTAAAATTGTGTTTACTGAAATAAAAACTCTGCATTTCACTCCAATCATGCCTTGAGAAAACGAACACAAATCTCATTTTCTTTCTAGTCTTGGAGGTGCATCTCTTGTGTTCATTGTCGCCCTCTGGTGAACAATGTAATTTGTGTGAGCTGCCAGAAACATTGGGGAAAGTAAGGAACTGAACTACTAAATTTTCACCCCAATGTCTAACAGTATAGCTAACATAACTCTACCCCTTATATCCATCCAAGAATATAACTCTATAACCCTGCTCCTTGTACAAGAATATAATAGCTACTATAATACTCAGGAGGGTAATAATAATTTATAGGGCCCTATAGCAAAATAAGATGGGGCCCCAACACCCAATGTAAGAAAATTTAAACAGCAGCATAAGTAGCAATAAGTAAATTTATGTATTATAGCACTATACATCAGAGAACTCAGATTATAGCAAAAAGCTACCATATTCTTATTCTCTACAAAACTGTATAATGTTCTTGCACCTGACTGTGCCTCCCCTACCTCTGGGCCTCATAGCAAGTGCTATGGCTGCTATGGCTATAGGTAAGCTCATGATAATACCGCTTCTTATATACAAGTTTAATCCTATAAATATTATAATCATGCCCTTTATGTACCAGAATATAACTACTATAAAACTGCCCCCTATGTACAATAATATCACTACTATAATACTGACCTTTATGTACAATAATATCACTACTATATAATAATTGCAGTAATACTGCCTCCTATGCGCAAGAATATAATATTGTCCCTATGTACAACAATATAACTCTCCTGATGTGTGGAGAAAGCCCAGGGGGCCAACCTAGGTGGGTAAGCTTTTCAAGCAAGGGCCAGGCTTCCAGGCCTTCACTAGGAGAAAATTTTCAGGCTCTTTCCAATGTAGATGAGCAAATAAGTTTTCATAATGGAAGTAAAAGTGCAAGTAAGAAGAAGTAATGGCCTTGGTCTCAAAAGCAAAGAATGAAATAGCAGCAGCAAGTATACCTAAGAAAGGTGAGGTAAAATAGTCTGACAGTCAAGACATGCATAGTATAGAAAAGTCACTTCAAAACCTTTTGTTGGAAATATGAAAAGTGCTAATCCAAACCTACAAGATGCACAGGATGTGAGACAGGGTGCATTACACGCATCAAGTGTGCAGCTAGCCCCGTAATCCATGTTTCCAGTGATTGTATGCGTCTTTGCTAGAGATGAGCGAATCAAAGTTGACGAAGTGGAATTCCTTACGCTTCGTGGTAATGAATCACACTTTTTCCTAACATTGCTGCTGCATGTGTAAGGACATGGAGAAAGGAATTCTGAGAAGGCGGGATCACCCATACTGACATGCATGCAGCCAATCAGCATCCAACCAGCCCTGTGATGTCACAGCTCTATAAATAGCGGCAGCCATCTTAGATTCCGCCATTCACCAGCGTACTTAGTGCAGGGAGAGACGTGTCTGCAGGCGCTAGGGACAGTGATAGAAAAGACTTGATTGTGATGAAAAAATGATTTATAAGTGCAGGGAAAGGATAGGGAGGAATTATTCCAGAGCATTTATGTAGAACAGGGTTCAGAAGGGGAGGTTACAAACTGGGTAATAGGAACAATCCTATTACACCTTGGTGCACTGACTGGGGATCCAAACTGCCATTATACAGCTCTGTAATTCCAGCAAACCGTTCTTGTTATTGGGGTGCAAGTGCTGTTTGATACAGCCATTAATAGGTTTTATTACATGGAAATATTTCTACAGTACGTCTTATTTGCCCTTGTGCGGTTCCGTTATAGGTTTTAAAGCCCTTTTTGCCGTTTATTAGTGGCAAAAGAAAAATATATTTGCCCTTGTGCAGTGCAGAGATATATGTTCAAAAGCCCAGTTTGCCGTGTATTATTGGTGAAATAAAAAAATATTCGCCGTTCTGCATTGCACTTATCTGTTGAAAAGCCTTTTGTGTAAAAGTAGAAAAAAATGAGGGCCTAATAGTTGTTTTGCAGTGCAGTGATATATTCTGAAGCCCAGTTTGCCGTGTATTAGTGGCCAAATAAAAATATATTCGCCGTCCATCGTTGCACTCATCTGTTTCAAAGCCTTTTGTGTTGTGTAAAAGGAGAAAAAAATTAGAGCCTAATTGCAGTTCTACGGTGCAGTAATATATTCAAAAGTCCCGTTTGCCGTGTATTAGTGGTGAAATAAAAATATATTGGCTGTTCAGCGTTGCACTTATCTGTTTAAAAGCCTTTTGTATAAAAGTTGAAAAAATTTGAGCCTAATTGCCGTTCTGGGGTGCACTGAGATAGTCAAAAGCTCCGTATGCCGTGTATTAGTGGTGAAATAAAAATATATTTGCCATTCATTGTTGCACTTATCTGTTGAAAAGCCTTTTGTGTTGTGTAAGTGGTGAAAAAATTAGGGCCTAATTGCCATTCTGCAGTGCAGTGATATATTCTAAAACCCAGTTTGCCGTGTATTAGTGGCTAAATAAAAATATTCGATCTAACATTTGATTATTTGATCTAACAGTTTGTCAGACAGAGAAGTGCCAGGCCCTCGACAGAGGAGTAGCAGAGCCCTAAATGTTTCTGGCGCAGGCAGAGGTCGCAGCAGAGTTAGGGGCCGTGGCAGCAGGGGTCACTTCGAAAGGCCTGAGCTCCCAGTGTCAGCTAGTGGTCGTGTCATGACTAGCAACCCAGCGGTTCTTTAATGGTTGACTCGATCTTAGGCTTTTTCGCATGTGACATCAGACACCCCCAGCCAAGGGTCAGTAGGTTCATTAGACACAACCCTTATTTGGCATGGCCCGGGAGCAGGCCCTGTGCCCTCACCTGTCCTCAACCTGCCTCGGTCCTTTCCTCCACTAGGCGAGCAAGTAGTGATGAGGAGAGTGGCGTGGGAGCTGGTGTTTCGAGCGGTCAGGATCCTGACCCAGAGACCGTTGAGGAGGACACCAGGGACGTGCAGACAGTACTTTATGATGTAGCTGATCGCACTTGGGAGCCGGTTGACAAAGGGGCTTCTTTTTTTTCTTTATATAATAATGCAATATTTTAAAATCCGGTGTCTCCATGAGAAATCTGCAGCGTGGGGGCCCCGTGTGGCTTCTACACACTTTCAAAATAATCCTTAAGTGGGGCGAATAGATGCCGGATGACCGGGACGCTCCATGACATTCCGAGGAGCTGCTGTCGGGAGCAGCGGTTCATTTCTGAGACGTCCGTATAGTGCGGGGAATCCGTAGGCCCTCCCCATCTCCATGCACCACAGGATGTCCTCCTTCCCATTCATGATGACTGGGAACTCATGATGTTTTCCCTGACGAAGAGACCAGGGGCTGGTAGTTATGGTTTGAATCTTGATGAACTTTGCGACTCTTTCAGGCTCCAAGCAATCTTGAAGCTTTGTCTTCTCATTGTCTGTAGCTACTAGAGACCTATGTCAGGTAGGTTCCCCAGAATTATCTGGCTCGATGAGCAGCCGATACCGCACTTGCATCAGTCTTGACAGGATTTATCTCCAGGTGGAGAGAAATAGTTTTTGGAATGCTTACTCCATTGCAACCACATCGTCGAATAAACAGAAGACTGGCTGATTCTCTCCTGTCTTATGCAACACTTAATGTTTTTCAAATTAAATTTATTAAATATTTAATATTAAATTGAACCAAAACTTGATTAAAATTATAAGAAAGTAAACTTAAATTCGTCAATATATTATCCCAATATTCGAGGGAAATTCAAAGACAATCAATCTGCCAAGCCTTTTTGTGCTGGAGAACGTGTATTATTAATTCGTGTTTTAAGCAACACTTTATAAAGTTAAGAAATTTTAACCCTCTGTACTGTCCCATATTCCCTATAAATGAATAGACAAAGCGGCCACTCTGTGGCCTCCTCATGCTGCTGCCACCTCCGCAATCTCTCGTCATCGTGCCCTAAAATCAAACAAAAATTATGGGTGACCTTAATTAATAGTTAACTTTTAATATCCAGTGAAAATAATAGCCCATTAAAAACAATAAACAAACAATCTCACACAGTTGTGCAGACGCACATAACACACAATAGTGCAACCTCAAAATTGCTGAACCATACCAATGGAGTATATTCAGAGGTAATTGACCCTTGATTTGGATATAGGTAGGGATATAAGGGGATCCACGTACTGGGTCTCTTCCCCTACAAGTCCCTACTTCAATTACTCTATTTATCCCTACACAGGGTGTGAAACGCTCACTCTCAAACTCTCAGAAAGCCAACCCCCTGTGTCACTTCTTAGATGCCCCTTCTTGTTCCTACGCGCGCCAGTTGACTACTTAGCTTGGTCAGAGGGAAGGAAACAACCACAATGGCCCTGGTATGGATAAAGATAACTTTACCAATGCGTGTCATTGGCCTAGGAGCCAACTCATCAGGGCACTCACAACAATATGTCAGCAGTTTATAAACAAACTAGAATTTCAACGACTTTCTATCAGCCCTAAATAAGAACAATATAGGCCTGAGATTCACCTCTGAAATTGCGAGTAATCTACTTCCCTTTCTGGATGTATTGATTGAAAGGGGCCCTAGCGGGAAGATCCAAACAAAAACTTTTAGGAAACATACAGCTACCAATTCTTTACTTATTTGGGAAAGCTCTATCCTAGACCACTAAAACAGGGGATCCCCATGGGCCAATATTTGAGGATGAAAAAAATTTGTTCCACACTTGGGTACTTTAAAGAACAAGCAGGGGATCTTTGTGTAAGATTCTAGGAGAAAGGGTACCCAGACTATATCTTGAGGAAAGCTTATCAAAGAGCTTTAAAAAGTGACCATACGGAACTCCTGCATCCTAATAAGATCAAAAAGGGAAGGAGTCAATCTTGATAGCCTTCTTTGATGGCTAAGTGTAAGAGATTATTTCCAAACATTGGGGTATTTTGCAACTTGACCCAGACATTAGGAGTGCCATCTCAGAAGCCCCACAGATCATATATTGGAGGGATGGAACATACGGGACCGTTTGGTCCACAGTCACACAGACACTACAGTGACCTACAGTGCACCAAAAAGAGTGATGGTTGGCTTCACCCAATATGTGGTTGTTATCATTGTAGTGGCTGCATAGCCTGTGCATACTGTTATTCAGTGTCACACATTCACCAGTAATGTTACATCTAAAAGAGACCCCATAAAAGGTTTTATCAACTGTCGTTCCAAGGGGGTGATTAATAAAGTGAATTATGTCTGTGATTTGGAATATGTGGGTAAGACAACTCAGGAGCTCCGCAGGCGGATTGGAGAACATCTGGGCGACATGCGTCACAAAAGGATACCCCCTAGCGAAACACATTGATCTCATACATGGGGAGACTATCAAAAAGTGAAATTCATGGGGATTGAGGTTGTTTCCCCATTAAAGAAAGGAGATGACTGGGAGAAGAGGATTTTGCAGAGGAGACCTGGTGGATATTTGAATTGAAAACCACCCAACCAAGGGGTCTTAATGGACAACTTTTCTATGGCTGTTATATTTAGATTCCACCAAGGTCTCCCTCTGCATATATCCTCTCTGTCTTTCGTGGACATGCTAAAGTTGGAGGATACATTACCTCAAATAAGCCCCCATCTTGTTGGTTTCGCTGAATTGATTTATTATAACCTTTTTGGATCTCCTTTAAGGTTAATCTGATTTCTTCCAGATCCTGATGATCATTTTAATCCTGGCCATTTTAAGTCCTGTTTAGACTAGGCAGAGTTACTACACTGTGTCGCGGTCTCCTATTAAATAAACTAGCGCTATTAACTCTTTAGCGCAGCCTTGCTAGTAGTGATGGGGATGTTTGTTGCCTGATTGGCATCCCTATTCCTGTCATACCATGCCTCTCAGTAGCTTCATCTAGTGGGTGTGTTTGATATTGGATGGATGCACTCACCCTTTCTTAATGTGATTGCTGCGCCGGCCCTTTTGAGTCACATGACAGCCCATGTGACGGTGATGTCATGGGCTTCTGGTCATGTGAAGGGTGATACTACAGGTCACATGCCAGATCAGATCAGATCAGCTTTTCAT
The DNA here is from genome assembly GCA_033119425.1 of Bufotes viridis. Lineage (NCBI taxonomy): Eukaryota > Metazoa > Chordata > Amphibia > Anura > Bufonidae > Bufotes > Bufotes viridis. The sequence goes on from CM065590.1 coordinate 438,338,230, forward strand.
GCGCTGCTGCCATAAGCTTGGCTGGACACCATACAGCATGTGAAAACGGAGGGCCTTTTTTTGTGGGAGGGGGGAATGGATGGCAACTTCCTGACTTTACGTCTGCATCCAACTGAGCCATCATATCTACTCTGAAGCTAAGTTGAACTTCTAGTTTGTTTATAAACTGCTGACATATTATTGTGAGTCCCCTGATGACTTGGCCCTAGGCCAACGAAATGCATTGGAAAGTTATCTTTATTCATACCAGGGCCCTTGTGGTTGTTTCCTTCCTTCTGACGAAGCTGGGCAGTCAACTGGTGCGGTGTATGGACAAGAAGGGCCATCTAAGGAGTCAGGAGTGACACGGGGGATATCACCCCTTTGAGAGTGAGCATTTTCACCCCCTATATAGTAATCAAGGGTCATTTACCTCAGATTATACTCCATTGGTATGGTTCAGCAATTTTGAGGTTGCACTATTGTGTGTTATGTGTGTCTGTTTGTTTATTGTCTTTATTAGGCTATTATTTTAATTAGATATTAAAAGTTAAGTATTAATTAAGGTCACCCATCATTTTTATTTGATTTAATTGCCTAATATTGGGTACCTATTTTGTGTGTAACCACAATTGACCATTGTTTCCAATAGTCACTCTGGCCTCCTCATGCTGCTGCCACCTCTGCAATCTCTCTTCGTCACGCCACTCTGTGGCCTCCTCATGCTGCTGCCACGTCCACAATCTCTCGTCGTCGTGCCACTCTGTGGCCTCCTCATGCTGCTGCCTCCTCCACACTTTGTCATTGTGCCATTCTGTGGCCTCCTCATGCTGCTACCACCTCTGCAATCTCTCATCGTCGTGCCACTCTGTGGCCTCCTCTTGCTGTTGCCACCTCCACACTTTGTCGTTGTCTCACTCTGTGGCCACCTCATGCTGCTGCCACCTCCACAATCTCTCATAGTGCCACTCTGTGGCCTCCTCATGCTACTGCCACCTCCACACTTTGTCGTAGTGCCATTCTGTGGCCTCCTCATGCTGCTGCCACCTCCAAACTTTGTCATCATGCCACTCTGTGGCCTCTTCATGCTGCTGCCAACTCCACACTTTGTCATTGTGCCATTCTGTGGCCTACTCATGCTGCTTCCACTGCCGCAATCTCTCATCATTGTGCCACTCTGTGGGCTCCTCATGCTTCTGCCACCTCCACAATCTCTTGTCGTTGTGCCACTATGTCACCTTGCCACTCTGTGGCCTCCTGATGCTGCTGCCACCTCCACACTATGTCACCGTGTCACTTTGTGGTCTCCTCATGCTGCTGCCACATCCACAGTATGTCACCTTGCCACTCTCTGGTCTGCTGATGCTTCCGCCACCTCCACGCTGTCATTGTGCCACTCTGTGGCCTCCTCCTGATGCTGCTGCTGCCACCTCCACACTGTCCTTGTGCCGCTCTGTGGCCTCCGCATGCTGCTTCCACCTCACCACTATGCTATAGGGCCACTCTGTGGACTTTTCATGCTGTTCCCACCCTTCTACGTCATGACTGGGCTAGTATTTTGCCTTTCGGCTTGGCTGACATCATCATTTATTTGACCCTTCTTCTGATCTGTCAGAAGGAAGGAAAAATGAGATTCACAACGGATCCTGTCTGTGTAGCAACTGTAAGGCCTGCATGGTCCCATCAGAATTGGCTTGTGATTTGGTAGCCAAGAGCTGGAGTGGGTAAAAAACACAGAAGACATGCAAATATTCCATTCACGTGTCATCTCTGTTTTGGATCCATTCCTGTTTTTTTTTTTTGTCATTAGCAATACTGATTGATTACTGACCAAATGCTGACTGAGTGAAGGCGGTTGCTCAACAGACAGGATCAGTTTTTTGGTGGGTTATTGTTCTGACGGGTCAGAGGAAAGTCAAAATAATCAGTGACGCCGATGCAAACTTACTGCTGACACCATCTCTACTCTGTCGGGGGGCTCTACTTGTATAAGCGTTTAATAGAACAGGTTCTGTAGACATCTATGTGGAATCAGCTGACGATGGTGTAAAAGGATTGCACTTCTTCTTGGCGCTAACATCTACCTGTAAGGCTGAGTTCATACTTGAGTTATTTAGTCAGTTTTGGCCCCCGTGACTGCCCCAATAAGTGAAGTGTACAGTGATTCTAAGAGGTACACCTGTCATCTGCATGTCATACGGACTCACAGTATTATTTCTCTACCAAAGCAGACTCCCTATGTGTGTTACTGCAAGGCACAGTGTTCTACACCACTATAATGGCTCTTTGCAGCCATGGTAGTGTGCACCTGCACTTTATTATATATTGTTTGAAGGCGTCGGTCTAATTTTATTCCATGCAGCCTATCTCAGCAGCACACAGGCAGTAGAGAACATCTATGGAGAAACTGACATTGCCGGAAAACCTGCAGCAGTGTGAGGTGGTAAGCAGCATGGCATGCTCAGGCAGCACAAGGTCTCAGTCTGGAGGTGGCAGTAACATGGTGTCTAAAAGTCTACTGAATTCAAACAGCCTGAGAAGCTGCCCAAGAGTGGAAAACAAAGCAAAGAGATGGCTCATGTGCGGCGCACCGCAACGGCCAGGGTTCCCTTTAAGAGGGTAAGGCCCCTTTCACACGGGCGAGTTTTCCGTGCGGGTGCAATGCGTGAGGAGGACGCATTGCACCCACACTGAATCCTGACCCATTCAGTTCTATGGGGCTGTGCACATGAGCGGTGATTTTCACGCATCACTTTTGCGTTGCGTGAAAATCGCAGCATGTTCTATATTCTGCGATTTTCACGCAACGCAGGCCCCATAGAAGTGAATGGGGATGCGGGAAAATCGCAAGCATCCGCAATCATGTGCGGATGCGTTGCGATTTTCCCGCATGGTTGCTAGGATACGATCGGGATGGGGACTCGATCGTTATTATTTTCTTTATAACATAGTTATAAGGAAAATAATCGCATTCTAATTACAGAATGCAATGTTCCCGGGCTTTAAAGGGTTAAAAATAATAAAGAGTTAACTTACCTTCTCCCATTGTAGCGCAGAGTCCCAGAACGTCTTCTCTCTTGATAGTTTGGATGCTTGAGGACCTGTGGTGACGTCACAGGGTCACATGGTCCAATCATAGAAGCATTTGAGTGGACCATGTGACCCATGTGATCCTGTGACATCACGGCAGGGTTGGATAAAGGACCTGCCGTGATGTCACAGGATCACATGGGTCACATGGTCCACTCAAATGCTTCTATGATTGGACCATGTGACCCTGTGACGTCACCACAGGTCCTCAAGCATCCAAACTATCAAGAGAGAAGACGTTCTGGGGCTCTGCGCGTACAATGGGAGAAGGTAAGTTAACTCTTTATTATTTTTAACCCTTTAAAGGCCAGGGAACATTGCATTCTGCAATTAGAATGCGATTATTTTCCCTTATAACTATGTTATAAAGGAAAATAATTACACATACAGAATACTCATCCCGAAACCAGACTTCAGTGATGAAGTCTGACTTCGGGTCTGGGTACCAAGCATGCGGATTTTTTCACGCGCGTGCTCAACGCACTACAAACGTTAGCACACGCGCGGAAAAATCGCGGCGATTCCCGCAACGCACCCGCATCTTATCCGGGCGTCAAACATGACGCCCGTGTGCAAGAGGCCTAAAAGTTACTTGTTTTCTCATGACGCCAGTTGCAATGAAGCAACAAGGGCACAGGGACCCTTTTAGTGATACTGTAGTAGGTGATACCCAGGTGTAGGAAGACCAGAGTGATGTAGGGTGGCCTAAATGTTCCTTTAAGGTGTTGTGCACGTGTCACTGTGCTGCTACCTAAATACTCTGGAACCCCATGAGTTGTCGTCCGAAGCAGAGCAAATAGGGTGAATAATTGAGGGATTTGAAGAAATAATTGAGTCCAGGCCTTGTATATAGTTGAACAACAACTTTATTTGAATAAACTTTTCTCCAAACTAATTGCAAGCTTTGTCTTGGTTTCCAGCAGGCTATGGCATGAAACGGGGGCAGACAAAATCCTTTCTGCTATGTCTGTTGCTCTCTGGCTCTGCTGTGCTGACAGGATTAAATAGAAATCTTTTCCTTTCTGCTGTACTTAACTTTGTAGTTTGTCTCTTAATTGTACCAGGGAACTTACTTCCTGGCTTCAGAGGCTCCAAGCTTTGGCCTCCATGTCCAGCAGAGCTGAAGGTGCTCTGGCTGGCTTAGACACAGCCTTCCCCTACCGGGGGGTACTCTATTCTGACCTCTAACTAACTAGTCCCTCCCTCTAGAGAGAGAGCTAGAATGGAAAGAAGGTTTCCATTCTAGATAAAGTAGCTCTGCCATATATGCCGCCATCTGCTGGTGAACCAGGTACATTACAGTTAAACATAACAGTTACAAAGAAATGGGAATGCACATTTTGCAGGCCCTTAAAATAAATACATGGGATGACACGTGGTTAACCATAGGAGATAGTAGAGGGGTGCAGAAGATGGTAATGCAACTCTGGGGCGTTACACATGCACATAAACTGCAGCTAGCAGAGGCGATCCCCGCATTGGTCAAGAAAATAGAGAAACTAAAGGGATTCAAACAAATGCTGCAAATGGAGATTGACTGTGTGTACAAGTTAAGGACTGCTAACCCAAAATGTGCAACATTATACCACCATAAGTTAAAGGCACCCAGCTTGGAACTTGTTGACTTGGTAAAGCAGATAGACACTGTGGGTCAACAATTGTGTGAACTGTGAATCAGAGTCTAGATTTTCTGATGCTGAACCACAGTCCAGTATTATCCGTGAGGAAACCCAGCGGGTGACAAGAGCTGTGCTGCAAGCTGCAAAATTTTCATTTAACCCCTTAAGGACTCTGCCTTATTTCACCTTAAGGACTTGGTCATTTTTTGAAAATCTGACCAGTGTCACGTTTATGTGTGAATAACTTTAAAATGCCTTTACTTACCCAGGCCGTTCTGAGATTGTTTTCTCGTCACATATTGTACTTCATGACACTGCTAAAATTGGGTCAAAAAAGAAAAATTTTTGGCATAAAAAATACAAAATTTACCAAAAATTTAGAAAAATTAGCAAATTTCAAAGTTTCAGTTTCTCTACTTCTGTAATACATAGTAATACCCCCAAAAATTGTGATGACTTTACATTCCCCATATGTCTACTTCATGTTTCGATCATTTTGGGAATGCCATTTAATTTTTTGGGGATGTTACATAGCTTAGAAGTTTAGAAGCAAATTTTGAAATTTTTCAGAAATTTTACAAATCCCACTTTTCATGGACCAGTTCAGGTCTGAAGTCACTTTGTGAGGCTTACATAATAGAAACCACCCAAAAATGACCCCATTTTAGAAACTACACCCCTCAAGGTATTCAAAACTGATTTTGCAAACTTCATTATCCTTTTAGGTCTTCCACAAAAGTTAATGGCAAAATTTTAAGAATTTCGATTTTTTTGGAAAAGTTTCCAATATGATCCATTTTTTCCAGGAACAAGGCAAGGGTTAACTGCCAAACAAATATGGGTTGCCCTGATTCTGTAGTTTGCAGAAACACCCCATATGTGGTCCTAAACTACTGTTTGGCCAAACGGCAGGGCGCAGAAGAAGGGGAACGCCATATAGGTTTTGGAAGGCAGATTTTCAAAACTGGATTTACAAACTTTGTTAACCCTTTAGGTGTTCCACAAGAGTTAACGGCAGATGGAGAAACAATTTAGGAATTTCGATTTTTTGGAAAATTTTCCATTTTAATCCATTTTTTACAGTAATAAAGTAAGGGTTAACTGCCAAACAAAACTCAATATGGGTTGCCCTGATTCTGTAGTTTGCAGAAACACCGCATATGTGGTCGTAAACTACTATTTGGCTAAACAGCAGGACATAGAAGAAGGGGAACGCCATATGGTTTTTGGAAGGCAGATTTTGCTGGACTGGTTTATTTACACCATGTACCCTTTCAAGCCCCCTGCTGCACCCCTTGAGTAAAAACTCTAGGAAACTACGGGATAAGGTGGTTGTTGTTTTGGGACTATTTTAGGGTAAATATGATTTTTGGTTGCTCTATATTACACTTTTTTGACACAAGCTAACAAAAAATTTAAATTCTATAATTGTTTCTACATTTGCCATTAAGTTTTATGGAACACTTAAAGGGTTAACAAAGTTTGTAAAGTAATTTTTGAATACCTCGAGGGGTTTCGTTTCTTAGATTAGTCACTTTTTTGGAGTTTCTAGTGTAGGCTACATCAGGGGGGCTTCTAATGGGACATGGTGTAAATAAAGAAGTCCATCAAAATCTGCCTTCCAGAAACCATATGGCGTTCCCTTCGTTCTATGCCCTGCCGTGTGGCTATATAACCATTTATGACCACATATGGGGTGTTTCTGCAAACTACAGAATCAGGGCAATAAATTTTTAGTTTTGTTTGGCTGTTAACCCTTGCTTTATTACCGGAAAAAATGGATTCAAATGAAAAATTTGCCAAAAAATGGGTGTTTTTACACGGTTTTTATTTTATTTTTTTAACGCTGTTCATCCGAGGGGTTGGGTCAAATGTTATTTTTATAGGGCAGATTGATATGGATGTGGCGATACCTAATATGTCTACTTTATATAATTTGTTTAGATTATACACTATACTATCATTTGAGGAACAAAAATTAAATAATTTTAGTATCTCCATAGCCTGGGAGCTGCAGTTTTTTTTTTGGTTGGGTGACTGTCTAATGTAGTGGCTCATTTTTTGCGGTATGAGATGGCGGTTTTATTGGCACTATTTGGGGGGGATATGACTTTTTGATCGCTCGCTATTACACTTAAATTTGATGTTAGGTGACAAAAAATGGCCTTTTCTTACACTTTTTTTTTTTTAACGCTGTTCATCCAGGGGGTTGGGTTAAATGTTATTTTTATAGGGCAGATTCTTACGGACACGGTGATACCTAATATGTCTACTTTATATAATTTGTTTAGATTATACACTATATTATCATTTGAGGAACAAAAATTTAATAGTTTTAGTATCTCCATAGCCTGGGAGCTACAGTTTTTTTTTTGGTAGGGTGACTGTCTAATGTAGGGGCTCATTTTTTGCGGGATGAGATGGCCGTTTTATTGGCACTATTTGGGGGTGCATATGACTTTTTAATGGCTTTTTATTACACTTTTTGGGATCCAAGGTGACAATAAAAATGGCGTTTATCGAGGGGCTAGTTTATGGGGTATTTTTATAGAGAAGATTTTTACGTACGCAGCGATGCCCAATATGTATGGCTCTCAGACTTTGGAGACACTAAGCAGGCATCCTCAAACTGCGGCCCTCCAGATGTTGTAAAACTACAATTCCCACCATGCCCTGCTGATAGCTGTAGGTTGTCTGGGCATGCTGGGAGTTGTAGTTTTACTACATCTGGAGGGCCGCAGTTTGAGGATGCCTGCACTAAAATGAATATTTTTGGGGAAAAAATTTGTTTCCGTGTCTCCAAGTCTGGGAGCTATATTTTTTTATGTTCTCTAGGGGACTGTTGGGGATTATAAAAATGTAGTACTCCATGGAAGTATGGTACTCCCTGAAGCAACCAATAACGCAGAGGCCTGGATGATCAGGGCACGTGTCACATTGAGTGGTGGTGTCCTTCCGTATCCCCCTCTTGTGACACACTCTTTTTTGGGTTTGTCCCTTCTTTCCAGTATGGGGGACCACACCTGGAAAGTGTTGGCCAGGGACGATCCGGGCGCCTCCAATTTCCGAGGTACTCCGACCTGCTCTTTCCCGGTCTGAAAAGATCAGGTCCTTGATTACTGCCTCATGGAATTGGAGGAATGTCCCTGTGCTGCCAGCGCTTTGGGATAGTACAAAAGCGTTGTACAAGGCAACCTGTACCAAGTAGACCGCAACTTTTTTATACCATACCTGGGTTTTCCGCATGGCATTATATGGTTTGAGGACTTGATCAGATAGATCAACTCCTCCCATATACCGATTGTAGTCGACGATACAATCAGGCTTGAAGACCGTTGCCGTGGCACCTCGCACAGAGACGGGGGTGGTGCCGTTAATGTGAATTGTGGTCAGCATAAGGACATCCCTCTTGTCCTTATATCTGACCAGCAACAGGTTGTCACTGGTAAGGGCACGGGTCTCACCCCTGGGGATAGGTACCTGGAGGGTGGAGGTAGGGAGGCTGCGCTGACTTTTCCGCACGGTCCCACAAGCAGACGTGGATCTAGCGGCAAGGGACCTGAACAAGGGAATGCTAGTATAAAAGTTATCCGGGTACAAGTGGTAACCCTTATCTAGCAGTGGGTACATAAGGTTCCACACAAGTTTCCCGCTAACACCCAGAGTGGGGGCACATTCTGGGGGTTCGATACGGGAATCTCGCCCCTCATACACACAAAATTTGTAAGTGTACCCTGAGGTAATCGCACAAATTTTGTACATTTTCACGTCATACCTCACCCGCTTAGTGGGAATGTATTGGCGGAAAGCAACGAGAGACTCATCAAATGCGACCTCCCTTCCAGGTACGTAGGCCTGAACAAATTTGGCCCCAAAGTGATCGATGACCGGCCGTATTTTATACAGACGGTTATAGGCAGGATCACCTTGGGGGGGGCATGCTGCATTATCTGCATAATGCAGACATTTCTGGATGGCCTCAAATCTGGGACGTGTCATGGCCATACTGTACAGTGGGGTCTGGTAGAGGACGTCCCCACTCCAGTATTGCCTGACGCTCGGTTTTTGCACTAGACCCATATGCAGCACGAGTCCCCAAAACGTCTTCATCTCGGCTGCACTGACTGGCGTCCAGCCACCGGGTCTAGCCAAAAAGGAGCCGGGGTGCTGAGCAACAAACTGTTAGGCGTACAGATTCGTCTGCTCCACCATCAGATTCACAAGTGAGTCACTGAAAAAAAAAACTAAAAAAGTCCATTTCAGTGAAGCCCACTGGGGGAATCTGGATTCCTGGATTGCCAACAAAATCCGGGCTCAAAATCCACTGGGGGACACCAGCTAAGTTCACAGGTAGGGGGCTCCGGTGGCCTTATTTGGTGGGCCGGGAAACCAGTACGAGCCCCAGGGCTGCTCGTACTGGTGTGGGCCACAGGGTCCCCAGCATGTGGGCCCCCTGGCTCCGCCTGGCGGCATCTCTGCCGCCTTGGGTGCTTATCGTCATCAGATGAGGAGGATGCGGATGACAGGAGAAATGTGGGGTTATCCTCATCCTTTCTGGGGCTCTCGGAGTCGGAGAGCATTATGGGCATATGCCTGCTACACCGAGAACATCTGGCGGGCCATGGGTATGTGTGTGTGCGTGTGTATGTGCGTGTGTGTAAAACTTTATTGTATGTGTGCGTGGGCACGGGTGTTCACGTACTAAAAAGGTAAAGTAAAAAAAACAAATGGACAAGTATTAGAAAAAAAAAAAAAGTTCAAACTTGCTGATCAGCAGTACAACGCTGATCAGTGGTGGGGCGGGCGATGCGCTAACAGTGGCAGGACGCTAAGAGTGCCGGCCATGGTCAGAGCACGCAAAAAAAAAGGGGGGGGGCTGGGGGCTTGGGTCAAGTGGCAGCACCGCTGGGTGGGTCTAGGGTCTCACAGCTAAGTGCTGTGGACCCCAACCACCACAGACAGTGCTGAATCTGTTGTTTTTTTTTCCCCTAAACCTAACAACCTCTAACTCTATCCCTTCCTAATGGTACCTCTCCCTCACTGACCCTAACCTACCTAATGGGTGCAGGAGGGTGATGGGGGTCGCTGGAGCTGGTGCTGCACGATTTTCACAGCACAACCGCAGCAGCAGGAAGAGGAGGGGAGAGAGGAGCGCCGGGAGTTTGAATCTCCTGCCTCTCTCCCCATACCAATCACAAGCCAGCGCCGCCACCACTGTCCCCAATGCAAGAACAGTGATTGGTGGTGTGTCACCGGAGACCTGAATGGACCGGAAACGCAGCAAACCACAGGTCTTAAATGAGGCGTTGTGACAGGATGCCCGCTGAATGATTTCAGTGGACATCCTGTACCTATTAACCCCCGCCGTGCCGCACTGTTGATTTAAAGATATGACGTACCGGTACGTCATGGGTCCTTAAGGACTTGGCAACCATGACGTACCGGTACGTCATAAGTCCTTAAGGGGTTAAAAAGGGAGAGATATGCAAGCAGGAAAGTGTTAAAACAGCAAAAGCAAAAATCTGCAGCTATCCCTGAGAAGGAGGAACATGGATCTCTGATACCAGCACTCCAAGTCCCAGGAGGCACAGCACAGAAGCAGGACAATAGACATGTCTCTATGCATCCAAGTGATGGGGTGACACAGCATATCTCTACTGCTGGGACAGAGAATATCTCTACTGCTGGGACAGAGCATATCTCTACTGCTGGCAATGATGGATGGTGGACATGTACTTGAGGAGTCAGTGGCCGAGGGGAAAGCACAATCTACATGGGATATATCTGAGGATGGGATAGAGTTGGATGGGGTGGAGAAATGTCTGTAGTGTAATGAGGTTGATTTTCCCCCTTTACGTACAAACACAGTTGTGAGCAGTCCCCCAAGTCAGCTCCCTGAGCTCCACCAGGTTCCCCCCCAGCATTGCCTGAAGCTTTTGTGAACCATCTTTTTCCTCCAGAGCTTACTATACAGGCTAGGCCTTTAAAAGGAGAAATGTAGAGAGATTTAAAGACAGAGGCGCCAAAGAAGACCTCCCTGATCGAAGGTTTATGGTCTGGAAACTCCTATGTCACCAGATGGGGTTTGTGCCAGCAGACATCTTAGCAGTAATAAATCTCCCAGACAGACAGGGCTATGATGTCAGATTTAAAGTTACATCTAATCCTGAGAGATTTTGGGCATATTTCCCCAGTTTTAGAAACACTGATGCGTGAAGTAAATGTATTTTTATTCCAAATTCCATGTCAGATACCGTTACAGTTAACATCATCTTCTGGACTCAAACTGTTCTTCCCCAGGGTATTATGTAGCTCAGGAGGCACTGTGACATGGTCTGTGATCTTACTAAAAACAGGAGCAGGCAGTGATCGGAACAAGGTACCTGCTGAAATCATTTAGCAGGTACCTTGTTACAATGCCCAGGGGGGTCCTGTGACCCCCTGTATCGGCGTTCGCTGCAAACCACAGGTCAATTCAGACCTGCGGTTTGCAGCACTTTCTGCGGTCTCTGATCAGAGACTTACAACGTGCCTAAACTGTTAAATTTAACCCCCACTGCAGCCCCCAATCATATTGTGGCGGCAGGGGTGCAGGCGGGGGGGTGGTTGCGGGCGGTGTGGGAGGCGGGATCGCAATTGCCTCCTCTGTAATAATTGTTGGTGGCATAGTGGTTTTAGCAGAGTCTCAGCCCATTGCTGACACTCTGCTAAAAACTGCTGACATCTGTGTTGCAGATGTCAGCAGTTTAACCCCTTCCATGCTGCTGTCCGTACGGACCTCTGTATGGAAGGGGTTAACAGGGTGGGAGCTCCCTCTCGCATTGGGGGATGCTGTGCCCTTGCAGCCCCCGATTCTTGATGGGATCGCAGAGGGAGGGAGCTCCCCTCCCTCCCCATCACCCGCTGCTCTGTTCTGGCAGCGGGTGATGGTTACCATGGCAGCAGGACGCTTTCAGAGGCATCCTGTTTGCCATGGTACTGTAAGTCTGATCTGACTTCTGCTAAAGGCAGAAGTCTGATCAGACTAGTAAAAAATTAAAAATACAGTACAGTACACTATATAATGTACTGTACTGTATTATACTGACATTAAACCCACTGGATCTTCAAGAACCAAGTGGGTCTGGGTAAAAAAAAATGTAAAAAAGTGAAAAAAAACAAAAAAAACATCACTGAATAAAAAATAAATAAATAAAATACACTACACATATTATGTATCGCCGCGTCCGTAAAAACCTGCTCTATAAAAATATCACATGACCTAACCCCTCAAGTAAATACCGTAAAAAAAAACTAAAAAATAGTGTAAAAAAAAGCAATTTTTTGTCACCTTACAAGTGTAATACCAAGAGATCAAAAAGGCGTATGCCTCTCAAAATAGTAGCAATCAAACTATCATCTCATCCCGCAAAAAATGACCCCGTATATAGGACAATCGCCCAAAAAAATAAAAAAAATATGGCTCTCAGACTATGGAGACACTAAAACATTATTTTTTTTTCTAAAATGCTGTTATTGTGTTTAAAGTAAAATAGATAAAAAAAAACAGTATACATATTAGGAATCGCCGCGTCCGTAAAAACCTGCTTACATCTCAAAAAGTGTAATAGCAAGCGACCAAAATGTCATATGCACCCCAAGATAGTGCCAATCAAACCTACATCTCATCCCGCAAAAAATTAGCACCTACATAAGAAATTCGCCCAAAAAATAAAAATAAACACCCCCTGCTTCCTGACAGAGCCCCCCACCAAGGAGCGGCCTTCGGACGCGACCCGGGGAAGGCCTCTCGGGGTGAGCCTGATGGAACGCCTGCACCTTGGCGGCTGCATGGACATTCCCCGAGGGCTCCCAGGAACGCTCCTCGGGACCGTAAACCTTCAAGTGGACGAGATACTCCAGGACCCCACGCCGGCGGCGGGAGTCCAGGATCTCCTGGACTTCGTACTCGTCATCATTATTCACCTGGATGGGAGGTGGTGGAGCAGGCGCCCGGCCGGGAACAGGTTGGCACGGTGTGGTTTCAACAAGGACGTGGAATACCGGGTGGATTCCCAGGGAAGAAGGCAACTGGAGTTTGGCTGCAACGTTGTTGACCATACTCACGATCTCGAAGGGACCAAGGTAACGATCCCCCTCCTTGACACGAATGAGATTGTAGGTCCCCCGGGGGTCGATTTTGGTGAAGAAACCGGCATCCTTGCCTTGTCCAGCAAGTCGGGAATGAGGAGGAGCGGGTACCGGTTCTTCTTGGTGATGTCGTTCAGGGCCCGGTAATCGACACAGGGCCGGAGACCCCCATCCTTTTTCCCCACGAAGACAATGCAGTGGGGCTCCAGGGAGCAGGTCAATGGGGCAATCATAGGGCCTGTGTGGCGGAAAGGCGTCTGCTCCTTTTTTTTCCAAAAACGTCAGGCATAGTCCCGATATTTGTAGGGTAGTCTGTTTTCAACGGTGCCCAGAACCGTGGAAGGGCTTGGAGCTGGAGACGCGTGAACAGGAAGACCGGAGGGGGGCGTCAAGGTGATGGAGCCAGAGGTCCAGTTGATTGTGGGGTTGTGTCTCCTAAGCCAGGGAATGCCTAGAATGACTGGATACAAGTGGGAAGGCACGATGTCCCACACAATCTTCTCGGAATGATGAATGCCGACGCGGAGGAGCAAGGGATGGGATTCCATGGCGATAGTTCCCGTCTTTAGGGTGCTGCCATCCACCAGATGCAGCTGGGATGGGTTCTTCTTAGAGCGCAACGGGATGCTTAGTTGGGAGGCCAGATCCTTGTCCATAAAACAGCTGCTTGCGCCTGAATCAATGATGGCAGAGAGATCAATATTGTTGTTGCCCATCTGCAGGGAAACAGGGATGGTGACATGAGACGAGTTGTTATACATAGGTAGGTTAATGCATACCGTGGGTGTCTCCGGCCTACCTGTAGGGGGTTTTATGGGACAGTCCTTCAGGAAATGGCCCGGTTTTGCACAGTATAAGCACAGATGCAGGGTTCGTCTCCTGGTTCTCTCCACCGTGGACAGGGTACCCCGAACAGCCCCGATCTGCATCGGCTCCTCCTGGTTACCGTCTGCCGCCGCAGGAACAGGAACCATAAACGGTAAGGACTCCGACCGGCGCACTGGTGGAGGCAGGGACTGTTGTCGCTCCTGTGGTCTCTCCTGGAAGCAGCGATCCAGGTGGGTCACTGAGTCCATCAGGCCCCCCAAGGAACCCGACACCCCGATGCGGGCGAGCTTATCCTTGAGCTGCTCGGACAAGCCGATGCGGAACTGGTCAATAAAGGCCACCTCGTTCGAGCCCGTATCCGGGGCTACCTCATGGAATTCCATGATGTAATCCTCCACTGGACATCTGCCCTGGTGGAGGGTGCACAAGGTCCCCCTGGTGGTTGAAGAACGCAGGGAGTCATCATAAATTCTTTGCATAGCTGCGGCAAAAGACTCCCAAGATGCCAGCACTGGGTCATCGGCTTGTAGGAGTTGGTGCACCGAGGTCTGAGGAGGCCCTGAGAGCAAGGAGATCGCCGTGTGTACCTTGACGAAGTCCGTGGCATATGTACAAGGTTTCAGGGAAAACAACAGCTCGCAGGAGATGATGAAGGAGCGGTACTTCCTCCGATCGCCTGAAAACCGCTCAGGGAGGCTGACTGACGGCTCGCTAGAGACCACTTCCAGGGTGCGCGTCGGCGTAGGGGAGGCGAGGGTGGTAGCGCGGTGCGCTCTGCGATGCGTTGCTCCTGTGTGGCAACCCTCTGCAGCAGGTGCTCATGACTGGCCTGCATCTCCTGGAAGGCCTGCGTCATGAGGTTAAGTTGCTTGGTCAGGGCCGTCATGGGATCCACCGCTTCTGCGGGTTCCATGGTAGGGCTGAGTTATTATGTCAGACGTTCCAGGGAGCCAGTAGTGAGATGAGGAACCCACTGGCAGTAAGCAGCTGACAGTCCAGGAACGCCGTACAAGTGTAGGGGTAATCCAAGAGGGGTAGTCAATGTCCAATCCGGATCGAGGCAGGCAGCGAAGGTTCAAAGGCGGAAGACAGTCCAAGGGTCAGTATTCGGGAAGGATACAAAGGGGCAACAGGCAATAGTAGGATCCACAGGGAGGCTAGGTGTTCACCATAAGAACCTAGATAGAAGGTACCAGACCGCGTTTCATTGCAAAACACATTTTTATTACCATATTAAAAGGTGCATATAGCACATACAATTAAAATACATAAGGGGGGTGCATAGATGGGCGGCATCCAAGAGGAGAGACGGAGGGGAGAAGGTCCGATAGTCACTTTGTCACTGCACTCGGCACTCTTTTTATCTTCTTTTTGTTGTACACATTTATTTTGTTTTAAGCATAATGCTATCACAGTCACTCGCGTACTAGTATAATTTTATTTTGCATTTATTATTATTGGTTGTAACCTATTGTAGGTGATAGCGCTTCTGGAGATTATATATGGATATGTATGTTCTATATTATGTGCATCTATTTGTGCCTTATAATGAAGATTTTTCCGGCCGAGACATGGAGATGAATATTATCTGTTAGGACCTGCGATCCGATCATGTGACCTCGGTGGTCACGTGTTCCGGTCACATGATTATATGGCTCACGTGGGCTGTGATGCAGATGGATGCGTCACTGGGAGGTATCGCTATTTGAATTAACGGCGATTGATTGGTTGATGCACTGCATAAATATACTGTCCCCGATGATGACGCCACCCCCAGACGAAGGCTTGTGCCAAACGCGTCGGGGTTGGCGCCATCCCGGAGGAGAGACACAGTATGGGTATGATGTGATTACTTCCTTGATTGTATGCACTTGCACTTTGTACATTTGACCTGTTTATCGGACCTTCTCCCCTCCGTCTCTCCTCTTGGATGCCGCCCATCTATGCACCCCCCTTATGTATTTTAATTGTATGTGCTATATGCACCTTTTAATATGGTAATAAAAATGTGTTTTGCAATGAAACGCGGTCTGGTACCTTCTATCTAGGTTGTTTTGATTTATGTGCCATAGGCGTTGTGTTATACAGTTGTGATACTTGGGCTCATGGTGGCCCAGTACTGGCTATAATCTTTGGTGATTTTTTTTTTTTTTTTTTTTGTGTTCACTATAAGGTAGAATAACTCAGCAATAAGCCAGAGCTCAGGCCAGGTCTTTATAGCCAGGGGAGGTAGGACCACGCCCTGGTCATTAAGGCAAGCCAGATGATGCAGGAACGCTATGCTCCTGGGGATGCGCGCAGCCTGCGTACTGCGCATGCGCACTCGCCGCGTGACTCGCGCACCCGCACCTCGGGCACCAGGTGTTCTGCGGAGCTGAAGGGGAACCCGTGCCTTGCGCCGTGCCCGCTGTCCCCGAGTAGGGATAACATCCCATGCTTCCTGACATACACTGCTCATTTCCATAGTTAAAGCCACCCTGCATTCCATCGGCGATGGCCGGGCTTGCAGGCTTTAGTAAAAAGCACTAGCCTATGTGTGCTCCCACGGGCCCGGCCACCAGAGAGGCCAGCATTTTTTCCTATAGTGTGCAAGCACGAGCACCACTGACGAATTGCAGTGTGGTCGTAACCATAGAAATGAGCAGCGTATAATGTGATAAGCTAATCTTTCCCAGTAAACTATAGGAGGATCGCATGGCCTACAATATTGGACACACGTACTTGGCATACTAGGGGCTTTCGATAATGAGAAAGAGTACCCCTTAGACGATGCATATATATTGTTAAGAAACACACATTTGTGTTCTAGTCTCTCTCTTTTCCTGTCAGGCTGCTCAGGCATATCATAGGTAGGATCACATCAGTACCATCTACTGTTGGGCAGTGTAGCGTGTGGTGAACCCCCTGACCTGTCTAGGCAGCTCTGCAAGTGGAGGCAGCCAGTCCTGCAAACATTCTAGGGCAGGTTGGTGGCAGCCATTGTAAATTGTTCCTGGAGAACTCTGGTCTCTAGAAGTCCAGAGTCCAGAAAGACATGCACTCACTATCTTAACATCAACTAGAGAGAGTGGATTTTTCTGACAACATGGCTGATCGGTGAAGAGATGTCAAGGAGGATATCAGATCTCTCTTAAGGAGACTGTCATTTAGGAAAGGGACGAGTTAGTACAGCCAGTATCTCAAGCTGCGGAAAGAACTGGAGTCACTATATTCAACAGATGAGGGAACCAAAGAAAGACTGACCGACTGAAATCTGAGATAAGGCAGTATCAATACAGAAGGTATACTGTACAGGGTGTTTTGCAGGACTCTCCTGGGAGTGGTGAGATCTTGGAATGCTGACTTATTTCAAGGGAAGGTTTTGAGTAGAAAGAAGACTACTCAGTTCTTGGAAGCAATTCCAGGACCCGATACTAATGAGTTAGACTTTTCTCCTTTAACAGCAGAATTGACAGTGGAGTAAGTTAAAGTGGCCATTGATAAATTATATCTAAAGAAGTGCAGCGATCCACATAGCACTCATAGAAGTTGTAGTGGTGCACATGGTGGCTGTCCTCACTTCAACGCTTCCTAGGGCTGTACAGTGAATGGAGTTAAAATTAACCAATAGACCTGACAGAACAACAGAGGTGAGGGTTAATGGTCTGGACACCTTGGAAATAGTGATCATAATATAATAAACTTCCGAATGTTATTCAAAAGGGTGTTTTTTCAGGGAGGCACAAAAACACTGAACTTCAAAAAGCAAACTTTGACCAGCTGACAGAGTAAATCAGCCTAACAAACTGGGACAATGTCCTTAAAATTAAAAAATACAGCCACAAAATGGGATATTTTTAAAAGCATTCTAAACTCTCATTGTAAGAGATACATACTATATAGGAATAAAAGGGTGAAGAACAAGAAAAAAAAACTATGTTGATAAATAGGGATGTAAAGGGGGCAACAAATGACAAAAAGAAAGCATTACAATTACTAAAACTGAAATGTAGCGAAGAGGCACTAAAAAACTACAAGATAAAAATAGAATAAGTAAAATACAGATAAAGACAGCCAAGCTGAAGACAGAGCGGCTCACTGCCAAAGAGAGTAAAACTAACCCTAAAATGTTCTTTAGTTATATAAATAGTAAAAAGTTTAAACCTGAGAGTGTTGACCCTTCAAGGATAGATAATAAAGTTGTAGAGGATGAGGAAAAAGCTAATTTATTAAATACTTTTTTATCCACTGTATTGACTGAAGAAAATGAACAGCCAGATAAAATGCAGAGTGTCCAAGTAAACTCCTCATTAAATGTGGCCTGTCTGACCCAGGAAGAAGTGCAGTGGCGCCTTAAAAAGATTAAAATAGACAAATCACTGAATCTTATATCTAACAATACTTATACCTGTGGGTAAACTGATTTTCTAAGATGCTATCCCGGAGTATCTCAATGAAAATAAGCATATACTGCCGTTTCAGCATGGATTCATGAGAGATCAGTCCTGTAAAACTAAGGCTACTTTCAGACCTACAGCACAAAGATACAGCCGCCGAATCCAGCAGATAATGCCGGGAATCGGTCTGACACAAACCGCAGCGCACAGCGGTTGGTGTCCAACTGATTCTCCGCATTTTTTTGGGGCCGAAGGGAATTTCATTTGTATGTGGCAGTGCCAGATCTAGAGAATTCCGGAAGGCTGTTCTGTGCCGTAACAGCCTTCCAGAATTCACACCACAGGTGTGAAACTAGCCTAATCTAATCAGTTACTTTGAGGAGGCAATCTCAAAACTTGACCCAGGTGAGTCTAGATGGATGTCATATATCTTGACTTCTCCAAAGCATTTGACACTGTACCACTTAAAAGGTTAGTATATAAAATGAGAATGCTTGGACTGGGGGAAAATGTCTGTATGTGGGTAAGTAACTTTCTCAGTGATAGAAAAGAGGATGGTTATTAACGATACACACTCAGATTGGGCAACTGTCACTAGTGGGGTACCACAGGTATCAGTATTGGTCCCTATTCTCCAATATATTTATTAATGATCTTGTAGAAGGCTTGCACAGTAAATTTTTTGCAGATGACACTAAACTGTGTAACGTAATTAACACGGAAGAGGACAGGATAATGCTACAGTATATACTAAATGGTAAAACATTTGGTAACACTGAAATGGAAAAGGACTTAGGAATTTTAGTTGACAATAAACTTACAGTGCCTTGAAAAAGTATTTATAACCCTTGAACTTTTCCACATTTTTCCATGTTACACCCACAAACTTAAATGTATTTTATAGGATTTTATGTGCTAGACCAACACAAAGTATATAAATTATATATGAAGTGAAAAGAAAATGATACTTGGTTTTCAAAATTATTCATGAATAAAAATCTAAAAAGTGTGGTGTGCATTTGTATTCAGCCTCCTGTACTCTGATACCCTAAATAAAATCCAGTGTGACCAACTGCATCGTGCTGTGGGGATGCTTTTCCTTAGCAGGGGCAGGGAAGCTAGTCAGAGTTAATGGGAAAATGGATGGAGCTAAATACAGGGCAATCCTAAAGGAAAACCTTGTAGAGGCTTCAAAAGACTTGGGTGAAGGTTCACCTTTGAGCATGACAAGACTCTAAACATAAAGCCAGAGCTACAATGGAATGGTTTAGATCAAAGCATATTCATGTGTTAGAATGTCCCAGTCACAGTCCAGACCTAAATCCCATTGAGAAATCTGTGACAAGACTTAAAAATTGCTGCTCACAGACACTTTACATTCAATCTGACTTAGCTTCAGTTATTTTTCAAAGAAGAATGGGCAAAAATGTCAGCCTCTAGATGTGTATGCCACACTTTAAATTTTTTAAATTTTTGAAAACCATGTATCATTTTCTTTTCACTTCACCCAATAAAATAGATTTAAGTTTTGTGGGTGTAAAGTGAAAAAATGTGGAAAAGTTCAAGGGGTATGAATAGTTTTTCAAGGCACTGTAACAGTAGCAACCTGTGTCAAAGAAGGCCAATAAGATTATGGGGAGCATCAAAAGGGGCATAGATGCCCGTGATAGTCCTGCCACTTTACAAATCACTATTCAGACCAGACAAGGAGTATTTTGTATATTTCTGAGCTACTATGCACAAGAAAGCCATATCAGAGCAGGGCAAGTACAGTAATAACTGGAATGGGTGGACTATAGTACCCAGCAAGATTATCAAACTTAAGGTTTTTAGTTAGAAAAAAGACAACTGTGGGGAGATCTAATAACTAGGTAAAAGTATATTGGGGGTCAGTACAGAGATCTCTCCCATCATCTATTTATACCCAGGACTATGGTGAGGGGACATCCTCTGGAGGAAAGAAGTATTCTTTACAGTAAGAGCAGTGGGACTATGGAACTCTGCCTGAGGAGGTGGTGATGGTGATGGGTATTAGATAACACCTTAAAATATTTCAAAGGATAAAACACAGATTTTCTTGGTTTTACATTGTTTTTATCCTTTGAAATGTTTTAAGGTGTTATCTGATACCCACTATGCATGTGGATTCTTACTAGACATTACTATATTCTCTTACTTATTTTTATTCATATACAACGTTACAGTATTGGCGCCCTCGAGTCGGGCTGGGCCCACTTTTTCTCTCTTTTTCAAAATATACGTTATATCTAATAAATATACAGTGAAGAGAAGGCAGCACTCGTTTGAGTGTTGAGTGAAGCAAAGGGTTAGAAGCAGAATTCGGTCCAAAGTTTAGAAAAACTTTGATTCACAACCAATATAAATTTCCTTGCCTTTTGTGGTTAGCAAATCAGGTTTTCCTAAAATGGCGGCTGCACATGTTACAAAGCGAAACTAAGTGTAGAGGAGACAAACCCGGGAATGTGAGGTCACCCATTATGCCATCAAGCTAGCCAATCCACAGATACCCATCCCCTGTGATGTCACAGCCCTATAAAACCATCATTTGCGCAGTCTCCGTCATTGTCCTGTGAGCTGAGCATAGGGTGAGACGTTGCAAGCGCTCATGCGTTAGGGACAGTGTTGCTGAAAATTATTAATAGAAGAATATTGGAGAGGGCGAATGCAGGGAGAGTGTAGAGCAAATGCAGAAAGAGTTATTCTGTGTGAGTTTTATTTATTTATTCCTACATTTACTTATTCCCACATCAGCCATAAACTAAGATATGTAATTCAATACCAATAAGATGGAGGCCTTTATTATTCCGGTGCCAGCGTGCCAACCAATACCATCCAGTCTGCACCCCTTAGGGGGGCCAAGTCTTAATGATGACCATCCTCATCTTTTGCTGGCTTTACTTCTTCCAAATCATCCTTCAAAGTCTCCATGTGACTGTCCTAGAAAATTCGGCAAGATGCAGAGAGAGGAGGAGCTGGATGTTCCTGATGACATATTCTCCTCAATATTAGATGATGTGAAAAAGAAGGAAAAGCAGATGGTAGAAGAAGGGCTCCCACCTGTAGGGCAGGAGAGTGCTGTGGTTGGAGAAGTGGGTACAGTCCCTGTTTAAAGGTGGATTAAAGGTGCCGCACGGCCATTGACAATGAAGACCACAATTTATAGTTGGTCTTCATTGTCAATGACCACACGGCACCTTTAATCCACCTTTAAACAGGGACTGTTTAAAGGTGGACTATTAAATGAAAGGCAACTGCAGGCTAATTGGCCATGCGGTTCTTCACCGCAGCATGGTCGCTGCTCCATGTGGCCATACCCTGCCCCTTATGTACAAGTATATAACTACTATAGAACTGCCTTCTATGTACCAGATTATAACTACTATAATACTGTATCCTATGGACAAGATTATAACTACTATTACACTGCCTCCTATGTATAAGAATATAACTACTATAATGCTGCCAACTACATTCAAGATTTGAACTACTATAATACTGTCTTCTATGGACAAGAATATAACTACTACAATACTGACCCTTGTGTACAAGTATACAGCTGCTATAATACTGCCTTCTATATGCAAGATTATAACTGCTATAATATTGTGTCCTATAGACGAGGATATAACTACAATAATATTGCCTTTGTTTATAAACAGCATTGATTGTGTGCCTGGGCCACTGCAACCAATCTCTAATCACTGTTCTCAGCAGGCAGTGATTGGCTGTAGCGATCATATGTCATATTTTAGAATATTACTGTGCATCTTACCGACTCTGTGAAGTGTACAGTAATGTGCTCGGATGATCCACCAGACCTGTCAGTGATTGACTGAGGTGTTCATGTGCCATATAGCAGCATCTTCCTGCTGTTGTTTGCAGACAGACAGTGGCTGAAGATTTGGACCAGCGCCACTTAGGAGAAAGGGGTGAGCATAAGGCTTATTTTGAGTCTTTTTAGGGCTTGTCTAAGATTGTTAATTAAGTAGGACAACCCGTTAAGATGTGGTCTAATTGACTAAGGGTCCTATATGTCTAAAAAGCCCTGTCAACCCTGGCCCTGCCTATTGACTTTCTGCTTTAGGGTTCCAGTTTGCTGCTCAGGTGTCACCTAGAGTGGAGCTTCTTCTTGGGCTTCAATCAAAGAGAGATCGACTTCCTCATAGGGTTTGGATGAAGAACAGGAATTTATTTTTCACTCTATACAGAAGTTAAGGAATATAGAGAGTCTATGGAGAGACAGAATGTCCACATCTGCGCACAAGATGCCTCCATATGTCACAAGCCTTGTTTTTATGCATCAGAATCTCAATACTGGTTGATTTATGGATGTCGTATTTGCATACTGTTATCTTTATGTAAAATTCATCTGCTCAAAACTACGATGGCAGAACCCTATGAAAATTCAGTAATGGTTCCCTGGGACTTAGCGCTAGGACTGTGCAGGAGTTTACAGCCCCTCAGGGGTTTTAGTGCTACGCTGTGTACTTGACTGCCTAATACTTTATTTGGGTACAGGCTGCCGCAATGGTTACTGACATTTGTTTTGTTTGTGTTTAGGGAAATTGTGCTCCTCTCTCTAATGCCAAATGAGAGACAGAGAGATATAGTTCAGAGCCCGGCCATTAGCCGTAATAAGGCGATTATTTTAATGAGCAGTCTAAGAGATTTATACAGCACTTACGCCTCATACAAAACAGCTAGACTAAAACAATAAGAGCTGTCTCGCTTGTAAGACAGTCTTTCATATGCTGAAGCCTGATGCAGACATTTCCAAGAGTTCAATAAAGCTTAAGGATCTGAATATTTAGCAAACTGCATGAGAGGGATTACAATCTAAGATTATATGAGGGTGTAATGTCCATCCAATCGTCCACTGTACTAGTTAATTAATGTTTCAAATGGTCCAGGAATCAGGATCAAATGCATTTCCAGATCTGCCAGGTCCATAACTGTAACAACATCATATGCTTGTATAGGGGCCAATGGAGGAGTCTAATTTGCCCCATTTCCATTCCATATTGGCATCTGTGGATCATCATAAAACTGTCTCAAATCTGCAGAAGAGGACACCCTGACTGGATTAATGGTTTCTGGGGAGGGAAATTCTGCCTAGACCAGAAGTTAAGTGGTGTGCTTTTGGCGCTGTGCTGTAGTACACGTGTGAGAAGCGCGCAGGTGAGTGGGTCAGCCAGAGCAACCAAAGAGGATAAGTCTTCAATATGGGGAAAGAAGAACACCATGTAAAGGATTCATGCTGTAAGCACAATTGAAATCTGATCAGTCCTATATTAGGTGTATCTCTGAAATCTGACCATGTGTTTTTTCCATTATGCCATTTTTAAAGTGTACCAAGCATAAATATGAAATATTTTTTTTTTTTTTTGTGAACATAATTTTTATTAAAGTTTCTCATGTAATCAGCAAAATTGCATATATAAAGAGGGTCACAGGGGAAAGTGTACAGTAGGGTTATGACACATAATCAATGCTAGTGACCAACTGTAGAAGTATACTCAGAATGTATATGCAATAACATAATACTGAACACATCAATATAAAATATATGACAACAAGAGACAAAGCATAAGTTGAACATAATCAAAAATAAACCTAGTTATGGTATAGTAGGAATTTAGTTAAAATCTAAAAGCAAGTCTCAACCGCGTCTGAAGATAGAAGCTTCTCGAACATAGCCAAAGAAAAACAGAGAAGGACAATTGCGTTAAGTATGTATTTATTAACACCTGTAAGATGTCACGTGCGGACTTCTGAGTTCGGGTCTATCTGACATAGTGGGCTAGAGAGCCAAATATCCCAATTACTTCTAAACTGGGGCTTCTTAAGTTTAGTAGACGCCCAAATATTTTCATATCTGCAGTTGATATCTACAGATCTATAAATACGTCTAATATTAGGTAGGTCATCAGATCTCCATGCCAAAGCTATTTTGTTGCGGGTAGCAATAATAATATGAGCTACTGTAGTTTTCATGAGGTTGGGAAAAGAATTGAGACCTATCAGAAGCAAAGCTAGTGCCGGGTCGGGTGGAGTTTGAATTCCAGTGATAGTAGATATGTCTGAAAAGACCTGAACCCAAATACGCCTAATAGGAGGACAATGCCACCACATATGTAAATATGAGCCGGTTTCATTCTTGCATCTCCAGCATAGTGGTGAGAAATCTGGAAAAATATTATGTATGGATAGAGGGGTCTTGTACCATCTGTACATAATTTTTCTAGCTGATTCCAGATGATCTACACATCTAGAAAACTTAGAAATGGAGGTGAACACCTCCAACCAGTCCTCATCTGTAATAGTTATTGCCAGGTCTGATTGCCATAGATCTAGAATTCTAGTTAGGGGATGAATAGGAGTGGATTTCAGTAGTTGATATCCCAACGTGATACCTTTACATAAGGGATTCGTGGAAAATATCCAATCATGCAGCCTGCTATCCACCGGCGAGCACACAAAATTACGTCTGGAGGTTAAAAGATGTCTGATTTGGAGGAATTTGTAGAATTCAGTATGCGGAATTTTGTAAGTTTTATTTAAAAAAATAAAATCTGAAAATGAACCTTGATTCCATAATTGTGAAATTTTTGTGAGACCAACAGAGGTCCATAGGTTAAGAGAAAGGTGTGGAATTGCTAGCTCGCATATGGATAGAGGAGCATCCATTAGATTTATTGGAACTCTTCTCTCTGTATTGGCAATATTGCGCCATGTCTTAATAGTGGCTTGAAGAGTGAGAAAGTTTAGAGAGTTAGAGAGAGAAAATATACTGTTTGCTAAAAGATGAGAATATATATCATATGGGGAAAGAACATGTTGTTCCAGTATCACCCACTTCTTAGAGACATCATTCTGAAGTAACCATTTGAGTTCGGCCAGGATCGTAGCTTTATAATAGTGGGAGATGGAGGGAAAATTGAGACCGCCTTGTTTAGTAGGCTTGTATAAAATAGCTGCTTTAACTCTAGATTTTTGCTTGTTCCATGAGTATAGGTTAAGCATGGATTGTATCTTTTTCAGAAAGTAATCTGGAACCCATATTGGGACATTCCTAAACACATACAGGATTTTTGGCAGGATTACCATTTTTATAGCTGCCATTCTTCCTAACCAGGAAAGTGACTGGAGGCGGAGATTATCAAGGCTTCTCTTAATTTTTTCAAGAATGGGAATATAATTATATTTAAAAAGATTACTGGAGGGGTAGGTGAGTTGGATACCCAAATAAGTGAGAGACTCCTTCGCCCATACAAAGTCTTGGGATTTAGAGATTTCTGATATGGATCTTTGAGGAAGACCTAAACTGAGCATTTGTGACTTATTCACATTCACTTTGTAATATGATGCTTCTCCAAATTTATGTATGACTTTTTTAATAAGACGTTAAGGGATTGGAGGAAATGATAAGTACGTCATCTGCGAAGAGTCCTATTTTGTGTTCTACAGTACCTGTCAGAAGGCCTCTAATATTCGGATGACCTCTAATATGTTCTGCAAATGGTTCCATAGAAAGGGCAAATATTAGAGGGGACATAGGACACCCTTGTCTGGTACCATTTGTAATGTTGAAAGGGTTTGATAGAAAACTAGATGTATAAACCGAGGCGCTAGGTTGAGAATACAGCGCCATCGTTGCATGTAAGAAAAAACCACGAAAACCAAACTTCTTCAAGGTTTCTCTGACATAGCTCCAGTGAATTCTATCAAACGCCTTCTCCGCGTCCAGGGATAGGATCAGAGAAGGCGTTCGAGACACCCTGGCCACATCCAACAAATCTATAAAACGTCTCGTGCCATCAGAGGATTGTCTGTTAGTTACAAAGCCAATTTGATCACTAATGACTAAAGTTGGGAGGATTACCGCCAATCTGTCAGCTAGGATTTTAGCATAAATTTTTATATCGGAGTTCAATAGAGATATGGGTCTA
Organism: Bufotes viridis; assembly: GCA_033119425.1. Lineage (NCBI taxonomy): Eukaryota > Metazoa > Chordata > Amphibia > Anura > Bufonidae > Bufotes > Bufotes viridis. The sequence goes on from CM065590.1 coordinate 438,364,222, forward strand.
AAGTTAGCAGGGGAATCATTCGATTTACCCGGTTTAGGGAGCGTGATAATGAGAGCATGCAACATGTCTTTTGGGGCAGATTCCATGGAAGCTATGTGGTTAAAGGTACGTGCCAAATAGGGGGACAGCAGAGATGAAAAGGTTTTATAATATTCGTTTGAGAGCCCGTCCGGACCTGGGGTCTTATTTAGTTTCAGTGTAGAAATGGCCTTATGCACGTCTAGCTCAGAAATTTCCCTGTTCAGTTCCGCTAACTGATCCTCTGACAATGAAGGGAGGTTTATTTTTCCAAGGAAGGAGGAGATTGAGTCCAGATTTGGCTGGACAGTATCTGGGGAGTCTTTTAGATTGTATAAGTTAGAGTAAAAAGATGCAAATTCCTCAGCTATTTTCTTAGGGTTGAGTATTTTTTCACCTGAGGGATTGAACAAGTAAGGGATTCTGGTTTTGAGTTCCCTTTTTTGATTCTATTAGCTAGCAGTTTGGATACTTTGTTTCCTTGGCAAAAATGTTCTATGTTTAGTCTGCGAAGGTGGAATTCATATTTGTTGCGACAGTGTAAATATAAGTTATGTCTAGCTGTTTTCAATTGGGAACCAACAGAAGGGTCCAGAGTGGCCTTATGTTTCTTTTCTAGCTCTTTAATCATTACAGTCAGGTTATCAAAGGTCTTTTGACGTAGTTTTTTCTGGTGTGAAGCATGCTTAAGAAATTGACCCCTAATGTAAGCTTTATGTGCACACCAAAGTGTTGTTTCCGACACTGAATTATTGTCATTTAGAGAAAAGTACTCCTTAATCGAGTGAGTAATATTATCTGATATTGATGCAGATTGAAGAAGCGAATTATTCATTCTCCAAGGGGAGTATATATAGTTAGAGTATTGGTCTTTAATAGTCAGAGAAATGGGAGCATGATCTGACCAAGTAATGGAGTGAATGTCAGAAGACAGGATTTCCTGAAGTAACCATTTATCTGTAAGAAATAAGTCAATCCTTGAAAATGAGTTGTGGGGATGGGAATAAAACGAATAGTCTCTTTCGTTAGCGTGTAGCACACGCCAAGTATCAAATAGACCTTCGCTGTGCAAATAATCTTTAAATAGTGAATGGGTCTGAATTTGTGTGGATTCTGTATTTCTGTCTAGGGAAGGATCTGGACATAAATTAAAATCGCCACATACTATCAGGGAACCTTGTTTGTTTTCCTGGGCTAAGCTGATAGACCTTTTGATAAACCTAAGTTGGTGTTTGTTAGGAGCATAAAGGTTGAGTATGGTGTAGCGGGTGTTGTTTATGTCACAAATGACGATAGCAAATCGTCCGTTTTCATCTAAAATAGATTTATGTAACACAAAAGAGATTGAATTTTTAAAACCTATCAGCACTCCGCCCTTCTTATTCGTCGCAGGTGCTAGAAACATAAAAGGGAAGTCCCTATGATGAAGACGGAACAAATCCGAGGAGTTGAGGTGTGTTTCCTGGATACAAATGATATCACTTTTCATTTTTTTAATCTCTGACCATAATTTAGAACGTTTAAACGGGCTATTAAGCCCCTTAGCATTGAGTGAAATTTAATACCCATAATGATTATACCAGTAAGAGCTGTATGGTATTTCCCAACATGAAAGTCTTAGAAAAAGCCTTCCTGCTGGTAAACACATAGAGCACATATCCCTATAATGTATAAATGCAATGATAAAGCCAGTACTATACCAGATAGATTGTAAAAGATGAGTAGATCTCTGATATGAAGGTGGTCCAAGTTTCACGGAGAGACGTGTCCTACTATACCAAGAACATAAAACAGAATAAAGAACAGAATATAAATATGCAAACAATAACATTAAAGGAGATCTAATGATCTCAAAGGTTGCAACGCAATAAGGTATATCAATCTAGGAGGTGTATATCAGTATGGATCAGAGAACCCTGAATAATATGTGTATTCAGGAGCATCCACATAGCACACCCGGCTACTTAAGCCTAATAAGGACTATAACAAATGTCCCAGCAAGGTAAATACTACAACAGATAAGTCACTCATCTGACCACCGACCAATCAAGAGAAAGATTAGAAATTTTCTTCCTGGGCGGTGAAGGTGCTGAAGAAGCTCTGTCAGGAGATGGATGACGTTGTTTCACAGGATCCAGATTCCATTTAGAGATGAACGAAGCCGCCTCTTGAGGGGAACTCCACACGTAGGAAGAGTTGTGGAACCTCACTAGCAATTTTACTGGGTATCCCCATTTGTAAGGAACGTTATTGTCCCTCAGTATCTTTGTATGTTGTTGAAATTCTCTTCTTCTAGCCAGGGTTGCTGGAGATAAGTCAGTGAACAGAGCAATATCTTTAAATCTTTCTGGAAGATCAGATCTCTTTGAAGATGTTTTCATTATCTCTTCTTTAATGCGGAAGAAGTGGATCCTTGCCAGGACATCTCTGGGAATAGATGGTGGTAGTGATTTAGGCTTGGGGACCCGATGTGCTCTATCAATAGTTAATTCACTGGCGGATGCTTCCGGTAAATAGGCCGCCATTAAGTCTGTCAGAAACTCAAATAGTTGCGCATCTGAAATGGACTCTGGAATGTTCCTGAATCTTATGTTGTTTCTCCTAGAGCGGTCCTCCAGGTCCGCCAACTTCAGTTTTATACTAGTAATGTCCTCTTCTATGTTATTGTGGACATCTACAAGCAAGTTATGGGCAGTGACAAACTCCTCCATTTTATCCTCTAAATGTGCCGTTCTCTCCCCAATGGCCACGATTTCAGCATGGATCGTGGTAATGGTTTCTTTAAAGTCCAAGTGTATAGATTGTTTGAGTTCAGTGAGCATATTTTGCATAATTGCCACTGTAATGGTGGAATCTGAATGAAGGGTAGGATCTGCATTTAATGTAAATGGCAGCGATTGTTGTACAGAATCACTCACCCTTTTTATCTTGTTTTTGTCTTGCAGGGGAGATATTGGAGCCTGATTCCTTGGCAGCAGAAGAGGAGGACTGGAACTAGCTGAGCCTGGTGAAGAAGAGTGAGGAGACTCTGCAGCGTGGCGGGAGCCGGCGCCATCTTGTGCACCTGGCTTAGCTGAGGGAAAGAAGGCCGTCATTTTCTGCGGGCCTGGGGCTTTCTTCTTGCCCCTGGTCATCATCGGAGGGACCCTCGGGAGGTAAGGTGAGTATAGAGTTAAGTATTTACCGCCTTGTGTCGCTGTATGACGATCCTGTGAGCCGCTTTGTAGCCTGGGTGAGCGGAGCTCCTCAGCAGTGCGGCTCACTCGCTCGGCATCCGGCCACGCCCCCTATGAAATATTAATCCTTTCAACCAATAAGTAATTTGCTAGGTGTCCTCCAATTTAAAATACTGGCATTTGAGACCCAAGCAGCTCCTAGGTTCACTGATTACAAGACCATAAATTATTTATTTTAGAAAAACATGATTTATGGCAAGGATGCTTTTGAAGTATCTTTTTTGGGGGTCTAGGATATATATGTAGCATCCCCAAGTCAGGGGAGTATGAGGGACTGACCTGGGGGATGCCAGTGATGGAGAGGCTGGCATGTGGATCCTCTGGGGCACTCTCTGGGTTCTTGAGGGACACAGCCAGGTGTAGTGTGAGGTGCCCTTGGTGTTTGTAGATTAACGTGCCTGTGGCTGGGTGTCCCTGATGTCCGTGACGCCAGTGCCGGTAACGGTGGCACACCGATTTTATAGGAGGAATAATTGAGGTACAGGCTTGGATAGTAAACCAGAACTTCACTTTACTTAACAGTAATAAACAGCATACACTTTCTTGACAGTTCCTCAGAAGACGATTGGTTTCAGCAGGCTTTAAGTTACAGTACATTAATGGCAGGCTTATATTTAGCAAGGTGATGACAGAGGGTTAAAGCAGGACTTGCAGTACAGGCGGCTTGCACACTATTCCTGACTGATCCTGACTAGGAATATATTCTTCTCCAAGGCCCCAATGCCCTCTCTCGGCTTATATCCTTGGGATAAAGTTAGCTTTAAGTACCTCCTCTGGTATTTGTAGTACCTCTTGCTGTCTTGGTTACTGCTCTGCCTTCCCTCAGCTCACTCAGGCTGGTGACCAGTGATGTTCCGGCTGGGATCCTTATCCTGTTTGCAGCTTGACTAAGGAGGCAACACTTCTCCACTAGTCCTAGGGTCTGGACTGCTCCTCCCAGAGAATGACTCTTCCTAGGCTGGACCCTCTCAGGTTATAGGGCCTGGGCTGACTTCAACAGGCTCAGGGCCCGAACACTGAACACCTTCACAAGCTCATGGCCTGGACTGGACTGCCTTCAACAGGCTCAGGGCCTAAACTGCCTAACTCCTCCCCCGACTGGGCTTATATTAACTAGGGCTCCCTAGCTCCCTCTAGTGGACATAGCTGAGATGACACCCCTAGCAGGCCTGCACAATGGCACATAATAGCAGTAACAGGTGATAGGATATATAAATAGGCATTACATTACATAGCATTTACTGAAAATGACATTCACCAATCTCCCCACAAATGAGGGGAACGTACGCACTCTAGTGACCCTTCTGTAGTGTCGGGCATCACAACTCCCGTACACTACATACCCCGCTGCTTTAAGATGAGTACGCCCTCGTACTCAAACAGGACCCGCCCAACTGAATCTTTCACCTGAAAGACAAAAAGAAAATGCAGGCATACATAGACATAATCACCTGCATATATAAGAATTATATCAGGTCCAGTTGGCAAAGGTGAAGTGCGGTGACAAGGGGCGTCGTTCTCTTCTTACAGGATAGCGGTTTGGAACTGGGGCGCTGACCTGGCACAGTGTATAAATTGGGAAAACGCCAAGATAGTCCATATGAGAATGCATAAGTCCACAATAAAACAATATCTCAGAGGCTCGCCCCTAGGGAGTCCATCTCTGGGCACCTTGACTTGAATTAAATAGCAATAAATATAGTCAGCAAGACACATTACTTTTCTTTACATCACAGGACTCTGACAATACCAGGGCCAAGTTATCCTGGCAAGTCCTGCGTACCCCTAGAACGCTGACATATAGATTGCCCTTCAACCTGAAATGGGGGTTAAAAAGGGGATACAGTGCAATATAAAAGGCACAACTTGGATGAAGAAACCTTTTAAAACAGGCAGGGTGTCCTGGAAACCAATAGGGCAGGCTGGGAGCAGGGGTTCCACAGTGGCAACTTATCTTCACAAAAATGCCACCGGCCGTGGGGAACTGGCAGCAAGCTCCACCAGCCTGACAACATATAGGACAGCTCCTGCAACATGATAGATCCCTCTGTAGCTTCTGGTAGCTAGCAGGCCGGACTACAGGTAAGTGTCATAGGACCCTTGCTCATCAGATGTGGTGCAGCCCGGTACTGCCCGCAGCCTGGGCCATGTACCAGGGACACCTGAAGGTTGTGCCCACCAGACAGAATGGGCCGGTATCATCATAGGAACTGGGCCTATCCATCCAACAGGTCCGACAGGATGGGAATTAACAGGAGCTGTAGTTATTGGGACACTGGCCGGCACTGGGGCAGACACCTCCGCTGGCCGGGATAAGGAGGTCTCCTCATGCCGGTCTCGGCTCCAGGGGTATTTTAATTTAACCGCGTCCCCACCAGTTTTTGGGCAGTTCATTATTATGCACAGGACCCCTGGCTACAGGTTCGGGATGCACAGGGGACACGGGTGACTCACCACTGCTTGGCTGCTGCGATGCTGCACGGGAACTTGCCACTTGACGCAGGCCGTCCAGGTGAATTTGTAACCTAGCGATCCGCTCCTCCAGGGCGGTAATCTCGGGTGTTTAGTGCGGCGGGGGCCATAGTTACCCCAAGGAGAATTTGCCTGTCCACCTCCAAATGCGGAGAAACTGACCTTTTGTCAAGATGAATCAGGCGTGGATGAGCCAGGATTTCCACCCACCAATTTCTGATGCATATGATTAGATCATCCATGCCGCCTCACCCAAACCTTGAAAAAAGAGACCGGTTTCTTCTGGCTACGTGCCTGAGCTACTACTCTGATGCTGCCACCCGCCTGAAGCCACACATCTGATGCCAAGGGCTCCTTCTTTCACCCACCTTCATCAGTGGGTATTGGTATTGCCACCCACCGCCCCCCTCTGTCACCGGGTCACTTTGTGGTCTCCTGATGCTGCTGCTGCCATCTCCACACTGTCACCTTCACACTCTGTGGTCTCCTGATGCTGCTGCTGCCATGTCTACACTGTCACCTTCACACTCTGTGGTCTCCTGATGCTGCTGCTGCCATCTCCACACTATGTCACCTTGTCACTCTGTGGTATCCTGATGCTGCTGCCATCTCCACACTATGTCACTAGTGTTTATCACGAATATTCGAATTGCGAATTTCTATCGCGAATATTGGCACTTCGAGAATTCGCGAATATTTAGAATATAGTGATATATATTCGTAATTTCGAATATTCGAGATTTTTTAGACAGTACACATGATCCCTTCCTGCTTCTAGCTTGTGGGCCAATAAGAAGGCTGCAATATCTTTGATTTTAGGAGTAGTGTTGAATACGAATTTTGTAATGCAAATTTTCGTAATGCAAATTTTTAAATTGCCGTTTTCCGCAATCAAGAAAATAATGACTGGAGATAACCAATTTTCGAATTCGCGAATATTCGCCCAAATATTTGCAAAATATCTCGAATTTGAATATTGCACCTGCCGCTCATCACTATATGTCACCTTGCCACTCTGTGGTATCCTGATGCTGCCACTATCTCCACACTATCACACTATGTCACCTTGGCACTTTGTGGCCTCCTCCTGATGCTGCTGCTGCCGCCACCTCCACACTCTGTTGTTTGGCCACTCCATGGTCTCCTCATGCTGCTGCCACCTCCAGACTCTGTCATTATGCCACTCGGTGGCCTGTTCATACTGCTGTCAACTCCAGACTCTGTCATTGTGCCACTCGGTGACCTTCTTCTGATACCGCCACCTCCAGACTCGGTCATTGTGCCACTCGTTGGCGTTCTCATACTGCTGCCACCTCCAGACTCGGTCATTGTGCCACTCGGTGGCCTTCTCCTGATCCTGCCACCTCCAGACTCGGTCATTGTGCCACTCGTGGCCTCCTCATACTGACTCCACTTCCGTGCTCTGTTATTGTGCCACTCGGTGGCCTCCTCATACTGCTGCACAGGATCCGGTTTTTGTGGGTTATTGTTCTGACGGATCAGAGGAAGGGCAAATTAATCAGTGACGTCAACACAAACTTACTGCTGACACCCTCTCCGTTCTGTCAGTGGGGCTCTACTTGTATAAGCGTTTAATAGAACAGGTTCTGTAAATATCTATGTGGAGTCAGCTGGTGACGGTGTAAAAGGAGTGCACTTCTTCTTGGCGATGGCGATAACATCGACCTGTAAGGCTGAGTTCATACTTGAGATATTTTGTCCGTTTTGGTCCCGTGACTGCCCAAATAAGTGAAGTGTGCAGTGATTTTAAGAGCGATTCCTGTCATCTGCATGTCATACGGACTCACAGTATTTTTTTACTACCAAAGCAGACTCCCTATGCGTGTTACTGCAAGGCATGTTTTTTAACGTAATTCACCGAAAATATATTCGGAACCGGCAAATCAAATTTTTAAAAAATTTGCTCATCTTTACAACACCTGTGTTATTGAACTCATTACTGCATTGGACTATGCAGGTCAAAGACATCTTACTACAAACATTGTATTGTTATGCTTGTGTTATTGAACGCATAGTTCAAAGACATTTTACCCAAAAAATTGCATTATTACCTAAGTAAATTGTCAATAACAGTGTGCAATGTGTTTGCAGAAGGGAAGAGACATTTAAGTGTGCCTCTGTCAGAGATTACAGAATTATAGAAAACACACATGCAGTTTTGCTAGTGCCATATAATAATCTGTCTAGTAAACCCTTGACTTTTCATTTATAGTAAACTCGTGACTATTAATTTATACACCTAACATAATAAAATGTTTAGAAAATGCAAAATGAAAGACTCAGGCCTTGTTATCCAAGATTCAAAATGCTGATAGTAGCAGCATAGCAACATGCTGCCTCAACAGTCCTGCCTGGACTATGGCCTTTCTTTGGCACATCTCATGTTCCCTGACCCCATGCACTTCTGGGCAGGCAGTTTGGAACAGTGGCAGAAACTGGCCCAGTATGCTCTTTATGTACTGTCTTGCCCAGCCTCCAGTGTAATCACAGAGAGGGTTTTCAGTGTGGCAAATGCCATTGTGACACCCAAATAAAGTTGTCAAAATGAAAGAGGCATGGATCCATGTGGATTTTCACGCTCATCTGGCTGAGGCAAATGAAAATATCTGCCCTTGCTAATAGTGTCCCTTCATGCCACTGTCTGCCTGCCTACAATAATGTTCTGTACCATATGGATGCTGCTGCCCCATCATGCCACTGCCGCTGTCTGCCTGCCTACCATCATGTTCTGTACTGTATGTGTGCTGCCAACATCATACCATGGCCACTGTATGCTTTGGATCAATTTGGATACAATTTGAATTAAGGAGTTCGCTCATCTCTAGTAAAGACATTGCATTAGTTATAAGTTGTAATAAGAACGGGCACAGTCTACATACAAGCCACAACCTGGTCACATGATTATTAGCGCAACTCCCATTGGTTATCAGATTTGCATATTAGATGCTATGTGCTCCATGTATCATTATTGGGCTGCATATATAATTCTGTGCTCCATATCTCACTATAGTCTACATAGTTATGGTGCTCCTTGTCTCACTATAGGACTATATCTAATCTATAAAGCTGAGTGTATGCATGTATGTCCACTAAAGGGATACACACCATCACATTTACAATCACGAAATTTGGCACAGAGATACATCAGTTGTCCAGGAAGGTTTTAGACAGGGTCTCAGCTCTCTAGCACGTACTATTCCTGAAATATTCCCCACAAAATGCAAATATGGCACATCACATGACCTACATTAGCCAATAGAAGCCTGCAGGTATTTCTCTTCATATCCCAACTGCCATATACACAGTTACATGACCGTTATCAGCCAACATAAGCTCGCAGGCGCTTACTCTCCACATACACACAGTTTTACACCAGGTTTTCATAACAACCCAGCCATTTTCCTTCACTGCTGCAGGTCAGCTTTAAAGGGGCAGGGGGCTGTGGATGACACTGTTAAGGGAGCGGAGTACCATGGAGGTCGCAGTTCAGGGGGCAGGTAGGGTGGCCATTCAGGCCACCCTCAAAATATGAACTTAAAAACCCTGCCCCCAGGACCTGCTAAGCCATGCCCCTGATCTAGTTAGGTCACACCCCCTCGCACTCTGCAGCCAATGGGGATTGAAAAAATGAAGGTAGAAATCAACTTCTGTCAGCTGCCGGGGAGGGACAGCTGCAGGGGTGGGAGGGTGACTTTCTCCCTGCAGCTCACGTTCAGACAGCACAGTGCTGCTGTCTGAGAGTGATCTGTTCAAAAGGACATCCCTGCGTCCGTCCAGACCCTGTGCCGGACGGAGGAAAGGAAGTCTGAAAGCCAGACTGTCCGGCCTAAAACCGGACCTCTTGCTACCCTAGGGGCAGGCTGCTGTGGAGGTCACAGTGAAGGGGATGGTCTGCTATGGAGGTCAGTGTTAAGAGGCATATTGCTGTAGAGGCCACTGGTAAGGGGGCGGGGTGTTGTGGAAATCACTAATAAAGAGATGGGGTACTGTGGAGGTCACTAATAAAGGGGCGGCGGCTGTGAAGGTCACTGTTAAAGGGGCGGGCTGCTGTGGAGGCCACTGTTAAGGAGGCGGGATACTGTGGTGGTCACTGTTAAAGGAGTGGGCTCTGTGGAGGTCTCCTTTAAGGGGGCAGGGAACGGTGGAGGTCACAGTTAAGGGGACGGTCCGCTATGGAGGTCAGTGTTAAGGGGCTGTGTGCTGTAGAGGTCACTCTTAAGAGGGCGGGGAGTTGTGGAGGACACATTTAAGGGAACGGAGCTCTGTGGAGGTCACTGTTAAGGGGGTGGATTATTGTGGAACTCACTGTTAACGAGATGGGGTACTGTGGAGGTCACTAATAAAGGGACAGCGGCCACTTTGGAAGTCACTGTTAAAGGGGAGGGAACTGTGGATGCTACTGTTAAGGGGACAGGCTGCTGTGGAGGTCACTGTTATAGGGGCTGGGTACTGTAAATGTCACTGTTATAGTGGATACTGTCGATATCTTTTAACAACACACACAAACATTAAATGAAATAGATGAAATATACCTGTTTGAAGCCAGATCATTGTGCTAGTATGTAATAACTGGGCTCCACGTATTACAGTAGGGCAGGCTCGAACTGGCCCACAGGGGAATCCCCCGGTGGGCCCCTAAGAAAAGTTAGTCCCCTGTCAACCAGCACAGCATCTCAAATAACCTATATCCAGGTTATTATTATAGACACATTGGAAGGTTAAGATGGCCTATAGGAATAGAGGCAAGCCAGTCAGTATCCTCTTCCCTAGGATCCACCTTTTGAAGTTGTTGCAGAGACCCCCTTAATCAATCATCTTGTAGCGTCTTGTTGCTGTCTGCCTCTGTATGAGCAGATAATATTTGCATGTCGCTGTACAGTGGGCCCCCAGAATGAATTTTACTGGTGGGCCCTAGGCATTCCAGTCTGACACTGCAGTAGGGCTATATATAAAATTATGGTGTTCCATATTTGACTATATATCTACATATAAGGGTCTTAAAGGGAGCCTGTCACCTCTACTATGCTACCCTCACTGAGCATTTCTAAATGTTTATTGTGTTGCCCTAAACATATAAATTACACTTTTAATTTAATCTGCAACCAAATTAAATAAGTATGATGCATTTTGTACTTCCCACCTTTTATGCAAATTAACATAAAAGAGTCATATCTTACTTGTGTGACCAGAGAAGAGTCATATTTTCTCTAAATCAAGCTCCTCAGCTCCGCCTAAGAAACGCCCCTATAGATAAAATCTAGCAGATTCGCTGTTAATCAAAGTCTAGGGGAAGGGAAATAGGCCCTGATGGTGTGAGGGCAAGGAATTATTTATGCAAATGAGCATAACGGCGGGAAAAAGATTTAGAGGGTGATATAATAGGACATGTTAGTCCTGAGAAGGTTATGGATGGATCGCTGGTAACTATCAAGGTAGACAAACTTGAAGGTACATTCAGTTTTATATGTGAAAACATGGTGACAGGTTCCCTTTAACCTCTTAAGGACGCAGGGCGTACATGTACGCCCTAGCGTCCTGGTACTTAAGGACTCAGGGCGTACATGTACGCCCTGAGAAGTTCCGATCACCGCAGCGCTGCGGGTGGTGATCGGAACAGGATGCCTGCTGAAATCATTCAGCAGGCATCCTGTGACAATGCCGAGGGGGGTCATGTGACCCCCCCGTGTCGGCGATCGCAACAAACCGCAGGTCAATTCAGACCTGCGGTTTGTTGCGTTTCCGGGTACATCGCGTCACCTGTGACCCGATTACCCGGAAATGACGGTGATCGGATGGCGTGAGGACACCATCCAATCACCGTCATGCATGTCTGCATGCCCTGTGATTGGCTGCCGGAGGGCCCCTGTGATTGGCTGCCGGGGAGGGAGGTGGCTGCTGCGGCGGCAGATTCAAATCTCCTCCTCTCTTCGAGCAGCTTCCTTTTGGTTCCTGCTCTTGGAGAGAGGAGACGTGCCCAGCAGCCCCCAGCAGCCCCCAGCAGCCCCCAGCAGCCCCCAGCAGCCCCGATCTTCAGGGTAAGTCAGGGACAGGGTTAGGTCAGGCAGGGTTAGTTCAGGGACAGCTTTTTTTTTTTTTCCATCTTATTCATTTTTTTTTTTTTGCAGGTAGTTGGTGTCTGGGGTCCACAGCACACTCAGCTGTGAGACCCTAGACCCTGCTGTAGCCCCCCCTACCCCCTTTTTAGTTGTGCAAGTTTTTTTTTTTTTTGTGCACTAATTTTGGTCGGCGCTCTTTAGTGTCCGGCCACTATTAGTGCATCGCACAACTGACCGCTGATCAGTTTTCTACTGATCAGTGAGTTTGACTTTTTTCACACCTCCCTTTTTTAGTTAGGTTTTTTTTTCTTTTTAGTGGTACATTTGTTCGTGAACACCCGGCCCCACACACACGCACACTAAATAAAGTTTATTTTACACGCACGCACACACACACACGCACAACACACACACCCATGGACCGCCGGCTGTTCACGGTCGAGGAGGCATACGCCCAGATGCTCTCCGACACCGAGGCGCCAGTGAGGATGAGGATGACCCCACCTTCCTCCTGTCGTCCTCATCCTCATCATCATCATCTGATGATGATGAGCCCCCAAGGCGGCGGAGACGCCGCCAGGCGGAGCCAGGGCCCTCACGCGCTAGGGACCCCGTGGCCCATCCCAGTACGAGCAGCCCTGGGGCTCGTACTGGTTTCCCAGCCCACCAAACAAGTGCACCGGAGCCCCCACCGGTGACCTTAGCTGGTGTCCCCAGTGGACTTTGAGCCTGCGATTCCGGATTTTGCTGGCAATCCTGGAATCCAGATTCCCACAGTGGGGTTCACTGAAATGGACTTCTTTAGTTTTTTTTCAGTGACCCGCTGGTGAATCTGATGGTGGAGCAGACGAACCTGTATGCCCAACAGTTCGTCGCTCAGCACCCAGGCTCTTTTTGGCCAGGCCCGGTGGCTGGGCGCCAGTCAGTGCAGCCGAGATGAGGACATTTTGGGGCCTTGTGCTGCATATGGGCCTGGTCAAAAACCCAGTGTCAGGCTGTACTGGAGTGGGGACGTCCTCTACCAGACCCCACTGTACAGTTCAGCCATGACACGTCCCAGATTCGAGGCCATCCGGAAATGCCTGCATTATGCAGATAATGCAGCATGTCCCCGAACTGATCCCGCCTATGACCGGCTGTATAAGATACGGCCGATCATCGATCATTTCGGGGCCAAGTTTGCACAGGCCTACGTGCCTGGAAGGGAGGTCGCGATTGATGAGTCTCGTTGCTTTCAAGGGAGACTCGTTTTCCGTCAATACATTCCTAGCAAGCGAGCGAGGTATGGCGTGAAGCTCTACAAAATTTGTGAGAGTACCTCAGGGTACACTTACAAATTTCGTGTTCTGAGGCGAGATTCCCGTATTGAACCCCCAGAATGTCCCCCACTCTGGGTGTTAGCGGGAAAATCGTGTGGGACCTTTGCACCCACTGCTGGATAAGGGTTACCACCTGTACGTGGATAACTTTTATACCAGCATCCCCTTGTTCAGGTCCCTTGCCGCCAGATCCACGTTCGCTTGTGGGACCGTGCGGAAAAATCAACGTGGCCTCCCTACCTACCCCCTCCAGGTACCTATCCCCAGGGGTGAGACCCGTGCCCTTACTTGTGGAAACCTGCTGTTGGTCAGGTATAAGGACAAGAGGGATGTCCTTGTACTGACCACAATCCATGGTAACGGCACCACCCCAGTCTCTGTGCGAGGTACCACGGCAACGGTCCTCAAGCCCGATTGTATCGTCGACTACAATCGGTATATGGAGTGGAGTTGATCTATCTGATCAAGTTCTCCAACCATATAATGCCATGCGCAAAACCCGGGCATGGTACAAAAAAGTTGCGGTCTACATGGTGCAGGTTGCCATGTACAACGCTTTTGTACTGTTCGAGCGCTGGCAGCACAGGGACTTTCCTCCATTTCTATGAGGCAGTCCTCAGGGACCTGATCTTTTCTGACCGGGAAAGAGCAGGTCGGAGTACCTCGGAATTGGAGGAGCCCGGGTCGTCCCTGGCCAACACTTTTCAGGTGTGGTCCCCCATACTGGAAAGAGGGGACGAACCCAAAAAAAGTGCAGAGTGTGTCGCAAGAGGGGGATACGGAAGGACACCACTACTCAATGTGACACTTGCCCCGATCATCCGGGCCTCTGCATTGATGGTTGCTTCAGGGAGTATCACACTTCCATGGAGTTCTAAATTTTTATAATTCCCGACAGGCCCCTAGAATATATATAAAAAAAAGTATGGCTCTCAGACTTTGGAGTCACATAAACAATTTTTTTTCCAAAAATATTAGCTTCCTCAAACTGCGATCTTCCAGATGTTGTAAAACTCCAAATTCTGAGAGGCACACTTATTGGGCATTGCCGCGTCCGTAAAAATCTTCTCTATACAAATACCCCATAAACTGGCTCCTCTGACAAACTCTGTAAAAAAATAAAATAAAAAACTATATAAAAAAGCCATTTTTATTGTCACCTTGAATCCCAAAAAGTGTAATATCTAGCAATCCAAAAGCCATATGCGCCCCCAAATAGTGCCAATAAAACCGCCATCTCGCCCCGCACAAAATGAGCCCCCACATTAGATAGTCGCCCAACTAAAAAAAAAAAACTGTAGCTCCCAGTCTAGAGATAGTCAATTTTTAAATTTTTGTTCCCAAAATGATAACCTAGTGTAAACTCTTAAATAATAAAAAAGTAGACATATTAGGTATCGCCACGTCCGTAAGAATCTTCCCTATCAAATTAACATTTGACCCAACCCCTCAGATCTAGAGCGTTAAAAATATGGAATAAAAATGGTGCTAAAACACCCATTTTTGGCAAAATTTCCGTTTTAATCTATTTTTCCGTTAATAAAGCAAGGGTTAACAGTCAAACAAAACTAAATATTTATTGCCCTCATTCCGTCGTTTGCAGAAACACCCCATATGTGGTCGTAAATGGCTATATGGCCACACGGCAGGACATAGAACAAAGGGAACGCCACATGGCTTCTGGAAAGCAGATTTTTATTTTTGCACCATGTCCCATTAGAAGCCCCCTGATGTAGCCTAGACTAGAAACTCCAAAAAAGTGACCCCATCTAAGAAACTACACCCCTCAAGGTATAAAATTACTTTACAAAGTTTATTAACCCTTTAGGTGATCCACAAAAATGAATGGCAAATGTAGAAACTATTTTAAATTTTTAATTTTTTGTTAGCTTCCCTCAAAAAAGTGTAATATAGAGCAACCAAAAATCATATCTACCCTAAAATAGTCCCCAAAAAACAACCACCATATCCTGTAGTTTCCTAGATGGGGTCCCTTTTATGGAGTTTCTACTCAAGGGGTGCAGCAGGGGTCTTGAAAGGGTACATGGTGTAAATAAACTATTCCAGCAAAATCAGCCTTCCAAAACCCATATGGCGCTCCCCTCCTTCTATGCCCTGCGGTTTGGCCAAACTGTAGTTTAGGACCACATATGGGGTGTTTTGCAAACTAGAGAATCAGGGCAACCCATACTGAGTGTTGTTTGGCAGTTAACCCTTACTTTATTACTGCAAAAATGTTTTTATTGGAAACTTTTCCCAAAAATTGAAATTTCAAAATTGTTTCTCCATCTGCCATTAACTCTTGTGGAGCACCAAAAGGGTTAACAAAGATTGTTAACCCAGTTTTGAATACCTTGAGGGGTGTACTTTCTTAGATGGAGTCACTTTTTTGGAATTTCTATGCTAGAATGCATCAGGGAGGCTTGCAATAGGACATGGTGTAAAAAACCAGTCCTGCAAAATCTGCCATTCAAAACCCATATGGCGCTCCCTCCTTCTATGCCCTGCGGTTTGGCCAAACTGTAGTTTAGGACCACATATGGGGTGTTTTTGCAAACTAGAGAATCAGGGCAACCCATACTGAGTGTTGTTTGACACTTAACCCTTGCTTTGTTCCTGGAAAAAATTGATTATAATGAAAAATTTTCCAAAAATCGAAATTCTGAAATTTCATCTCCATTTTCAATGAATTCTTGTGGAAGACCTAAAGGGTTAACAAAGTTTGTACAATCAGTTTTGAATACCCTGAGGGGTGTTCTTTCTAGAATGGTGTCATTTTTGGGTGATTTCTATTCTGTAAGCCTCACAAAGTGACTTCAGACCTGTACTGGTCCATAAAAAGTGGGATTTGGAAAATTTCTGAAAAATTTCAAAATTTGCTCCTATACTTCAAAGCTATGTAACATCCCCAAAAATAAAATAGCATTCCCAAAATGATGGAAACATCAAGCAGACATATGGGGAATGTAAAGTAATAACTATTTTTGGGGGTATTACTATGTATTAGAAAAGTAGAGAAATTCAAACTTTGAAATTTGCTAATTTTTCCAAATTTTTGTTAAATTTGGTATTTTTTTATGCAAAAAATTTAACTTTTTTGACCCGATTTTAGTAGTGTCATGAAGTACAAGATGTGACGAAAAAACAATCTCAGAACGGCCTGCGTAAGTAAAACCGTTTTAAAGTTATTCAGACATAAAGTGACAGTGGTCAGATTTGCAAAAATGGCCAAGTCCTTTAGGTGAAATAGGGCTGAGTCCTTAAGGGGTTAAAGAGATGTTCCATTGTATTGTTTCATTGGCCCTACCAAAGCCCAATGTGGCCACAGCTGATGGCTTGCTGGCCTCAACTGTTTGTGTTAATGTTGCCAATTTAGATGATCTTACTATACAAGGTCACTTTTAGTCTATATAAGGACCACGTCAAGTTCCCAATCTGTCCCTGGTACTGGAACAACTTCTGATAACGTGACACAAGAGAAGGATATTGGTACAGATTCATTAATCTTTTAAATTCCCTAAAACATAACCTTTATATATCTACTAAAACTTAACATTTAATAATGGCATAAAAAGTATATCATATACCCCAATATAAACCCACCCTAGTGTGTTCCTAAGTTATCCCTGCCTAGGGAGCAGAACTGCCGTCCTGACAAGAATGATCCCACTGTCTTCAAAGCTGCCCCTAAAATGTCCTAGATTACATTGGGTATAGCACAGCAGAATAGACAGTGGGGTCATACTCAAGGAAAAATAGCATGAATCAGGTATAGTCACTGCTATAGCAAAAGAGTAGGTGTAACCCTTAAGCGAAAGAGTAGGTGTAACCCTTACCATGATCAAATGAACCACCATCCATTGACCTGATACCAATTACAACCCAGTGCATTTCCCCCCACTAATGGGTTTTTCAGGGTCTATGGTGGTAATAAAAAAGGATGAAATCCCTTCTCTGACTGTAAACATACTCCCTTTGAGATAGAATACACAACATGTATATAGTACCAGTAGTGTCATTAAATGGAGAACACAACATGCATCAGAAAAAGAAACACAATACACCCACTAATGATCTTATAATATCGAATATCCACCAAACTGATGAAAAAGCTAATGTAACAATAATAATAAAAGAACAGCTTATCTTTTGACGCTGAAACAAGATGTAATGTCCTATTAATTGACACTGCACTACAATTCCTACATGGAAAGCATCTGCATATGGATGCGGCATCCAAATAGAGATGACCACCAGAAGTGGCCGCCAAACTCATGTGTAGTACCTCAGATTAAGGTACTTGCAAAGTTATTTTATTATGTAATGTTAGTTCACATTATTTGATGTATTGCATACCCATTATAACTTTATGATTCAGTCGTTTTTAACAGTTCTGACTCTGCGATGGAATTAGGTCTGCCCCTAATTCAGTCAGTTTCTAGAAGTGAGACAAGCTACATGTGCTCGCTCCTCAGAGGACTATTTCGTAGACATCCACAGAGACAAAACTATCTGTACTTTACAATACTGCAGAGAGAGAAAGAAAGAACTAGAAGGTCCAGAGTTAAAAGGGTTTTCCAACTCTTTACAATTGATGACCTATCCTAGGTCATTGGTAATCAGTGGGGGTCCGACACCCAGGACCCCTGGAGATCAGCTGTTTGAGATGGAATCGGTGCTCCTGTGAGCTCCACGGCCTTCTCTCAGCTTACCAAGCACAGTGCCGTACATTGTATAGTGGCTGTGTTTAGTAGTAACGCTCTGCTCTGTGCCTAGGCCACGTAACTGATGAACGTATCATCACTGGCCTAGGAAAAGCTGAGAGAAGGCCACAGCACTACTGTGAGCGCTGCTGATTGGTGTGGCTACTGGGTGCCAGCCCCCACCGATCAGATACTGATGATCTATCCTGAGGATAGGTCATCAGTTGTAAAGAGTTTGAAACCCGCTTCAAAGACAACTACAACCCCCAATCTTGCTTTTAACCATACTTCACTATCTGGGAAGGTACGCACTGTGACTTGTTTGGAACTGTGTTTTATACCTTTCGGATGTAATATTTAGCTCCCATTCTGCACTTTAGTAAAGAGAGACTTGTTCTTTTTCTACAACTGGCCTGGTTACTGAATCGAGCACCATTCACCGGCCACAATACCTACATCTTCTCCTGCCTTGCACCCGTACAACACTCATAGTACCAAGAGCAGCCCAACTATGTACAATGAGACAGGAGTCCCAACATCAGGGTGTGCCTAAAGGAAGTAAGTGTGCGCCCTCATGTCACTGCCCAGCCCTAGGGAGCATGGGTGGGAGGATTGCCGCTGTGAGTAACTGTTGCAGCCAGAGCCTCTGCCACTCTTATCCTCCTCTCTGCTCCTCTAAAGCTTGCAGCACGTGTACTAAGCTGGTACAAAACTTTAAATGCAACATTAACCCGGAAGTTGTGGCAAGACCAATGACTGGCTTACCACGTGAGAGGAGGTGGGACTCCAATTATAATGGTCTCACATCTGCTCGAAAGCACCCAGGGAACTTTAAATATGGCCGCCGCTATACATGTAAGGGCCTATGTGCAATACGTCAGCTAATGTGCAAAGTGACATCCTAGAGGGTAAAGCAGCTCATCTCTCAAAGAGGTAGTGAGTAGGTCTTAGAATGTGTCTTCAATGTAACAAGTGACACCACCAAAGTATGTGCCAAGTGACATCCTAGAGGGTAAACCAGCTCATCTCTCCAAAGAGGCAGTGAGTAGGTCTTAGAATGTTTCTCCAATGTGACAAGTGACACCACCAAAGTATAGTTCATTTTAAATCAATAGTCCCAACATATACTAAGATACACTGGCCAATAGAGTCAAAGAAACAATACCTTAATAAATACAATGCTAAGCATCACCATCAAACAGTTTAACTGGGGAGAGTGAAAAAATAAATAAAAATCAAGTTCTGGTATCAAAATGCTAAGGGGAAAAGGAAAGGGGGGTAGAAGGGGTACTATTAAAAAAAGGAGGTAAAAGTACCACCCCCTGATATCGTAGAACAGAAAGGAAGCATTGGATGCTAAGTACTCCAATGTAGTAGGCACATAAAAATGTGTAGAACAGGGATCAGCAGCCTTCGGCACTCCAGCTGTTCTGAAACCACAACTTCCAGAATCCTCCTTTCATTTCTATGGGAGTTACAAGTACAGCCAAGTAAGTAGACATGTTGGGAGTCAGGCGCGTACATACAGGGCCCGCCTGTGGACCCCTGGCCCCTGCACTAGTGCTGTATGTACCCGGGGACCAGTGCTAACATAGTAACATAGTATTTAAGACCGAAAAAAGACATTTGTCCATCCAGTTCGGCCTGTTTCCTACAAGTTGATCCAGAGGAAGGCAAAAAACCCCTGTGAGGCAGAAGCCAATTTTCATCACTTAAGGGGAAAAAATTCCTTCCCGACTCTAATCAGGCAATCAGAATAACTCCCTGGATCAACGACCCCTCTCTTATAGCCTGTAATATTATTACACTCCAGAAATACATCCAGGCCCCTCTTGAATTCCTTTATTGTACTCACCATCACCACCTCCTCAGGCAGAGAGTTCCTAGTCTCACTGCTCTTACCGTAAAGAATCCTTCTCTATGTTTGTGTACAAACCTTCTTTCCTCCAGACGCAGAGGATGTCCCCTCGTCACAGTCACAGTCCTGGGGATAAATAGATGATGGGACAGATCTCTGTACTGACCCCTGATATATTTATACATAGTTATTAGATCTCCCTCAGTCGTCTTTTTTCTAAAGTGAATAACCCTAATTTTGATAACCTTTCAGGGTACTGTAGTTGCCCCATTCCAGTTATTACTTTAGTTGCCCTCCTCTGAACCCTCTCCAGCTCTGCTATGTCTGCTCCTTGTTTCCGCGCGGCCCGCCCCTTTAATAAACTTCACTGTCCTGAGCGCGTACAGTGCCAGGACGTAGTGCGCGCATTATGACCTGACGCTGCACGCTGTCAGGTGACAGGGCAGCGCCAGTTGGGAAGACAGAAAGGAGCGCGACTTCTGCAGAGCCTGGAGAGGAAGAGTAGCCGCAGCGCAGAACAGGTAAGTATGTTGGGGCCTGGCCTGGGCCCTGCCGCTAATTGATCTGAGCCGATGGGGGCTGAGTGGGGGTCTTTGGGCTGATCTGAGATCTGATGGTGGTGGGCTGACTGGGTCTGGGGGTCTTTAGGCTGATCTGAGGTCTGATGGGGGCTGAGTGGGGGTCTGATGGGGATCGTTGGGCTGATCTGAGGTCTGATGGGGGCTTACTGGGGGTCTGGGCTTATCTGAGGTCTTATGGGGGCTGAGTGGGGGTCTTTGGGCTAATATAAGGTCTGATGGGGGCTGAGTGGGCTGATAGGAGGTCTGATGGGGGCTGAGTGGGCTGATATGAGGTCTGATGGGGGTTGAGTGGGCTGATATGAGGTCTGATAGGGGGCTGAGTGGGCTTATATGAGGTCTGATGGGGGCTGAGCGGACTGATTGGGGGTCTGATGGGGGGCTGAGTGTGCTGATCTGAGGTCTATTGGGTTGGTTGATATAAGATCTCTCTGCAGTGGCAGAGAGACTCACTGAGGCCAGCAGCAGCCATTTTAGTCATATTACAGTCACTCTGCAGCTTTGGCTCTAATCTGACTGAAATGGCTGCTGCTGGCCTCAGTCTCTCTGCCACTGCTGCTCCTAATGTGGCCAGACGTCCGGTTTTAGTTCTGACAGTCTGGTTTTTAGACTGACGGCCAGAAGTCCCCCTTTTTTGTTGTTATGGATGATGGGACGGCGGGTCTGGCTCAGGCATGGTCAATTTAAGTACCAATGGCAGGGGGCAGGACCTGGAAGCATGTCCGGATCACACTGCGTGCTTACATGACATCACAAAGTTATCAGCGCTGCAGGTCTGGCAGGAAGCTGGGAAAAGAGGAGCTCGGGAGCCACTGCTAGTCTGCCACTGCCCACTTGCCCTGTATGCTGACTCTATACTACAGTCACTCACACAGTTATTTTTTAGAGCATTTTGTTCCAATAATTCTTGAAGGTGGCGCTATCTGTGTGTAACTAGTGTTTTCAGGGGGTTTACCTGTTTCCACAGTATAGTTTTGGGGGCACAGCATCTCAGTATTAGTGATGAGCGGGAGGTGCCATATTCGATTTCGCGATATTTCGCGAATATTCGATTGAATATTCGTCATATATTCGTCGAAATCGAATATTCGTCATGATTTTATATATTGCGAATTTTACGCGAATATATATTCGCGTCGCGAATGAAACTTAGATCTGAGTTCCTAATGGTTAACTTGTATTGCTAGAATTGACAAAGATAACGAATATCTCACGAATATAGCACTATATTCTCAATCTTCATTATATTCTAGCAATACAACCATTAGGAACTCAGATCTAAGTTGAATTCGCAATGCGATTAATACAGGTTATATTAATCGCATTGCGAATGAAACTTAGAGCTGGGTTCCTATTCTCAATCTTCGTTTTATTCTAGCAATACAACCATTAGGAACCCAGCTCTAAGTTTCATTCGCAATGCGATTAATATAACCTGTATTAATCGCATTGCGATTACTAACTTAGATCTGAGTTCCTAATGGTTGTATTGCTAGAATATAACGAAGATTGAGAATATAGTGCTATATTCGTGAATTCGAGATATTCTCAATCTTCGTTCTATTCTAGCAATACATCCATTAGGAACTTAGCTCTAAGATCAATTCGCAATGCGATTATATGTTCGCCTCGCGAATGAAACTTAGAGCTGACCGAGTTCCTAATGGTTGTATCATGCTGGAATATAGACGAAGACTGAGATATACTGTATTCCAGCAATACAACCATTAGGAACTCGGTCAGCTCTAAGTTTCATTCGCGAGGCGAACATATAATCGCATTGCAGATTGATCTTAGAGCTAAGTTCCTAATGGTTGTATTGCTAGAATAGAATGAATATTGCAATGCGAATAATTCAGGTTATATTAATCGCATTGCGATTACAACTTAGTCAAATTTGTGAGATCGTGATTCTCACATCCGACAGTACATTTTAGCATGGAGGCGTTCCCATGCACATGGGAAGTCAGCAGAAGTGGCAACGGGCAATGACTGAAGCGGGCAGGGAGCCAGGAATCCTCCGGACAGGTAAGAACAGCTTTTGGGAAGTGGGAACTGGGAAGACAACCAGAGAGCAACAAGAATTAACAACTAAAAAAAAAAAAAAAATGAATATTCGAAATTGCGAATATATAGCGATATATTCGCAATATTCGCGAATTATCGAAGTTGCGATATTCGCGATAAAAATTCGAAATTCGAATATTCGCGCTCAACACTACTCAGTATTGGAGTGCATGATGGGATGTTGGGAAGGTGGGAGGAAAAGTAGGAAACTAAGATGTGTCTGTCTGTCAAACTGCAGAGCTAAGAGATGGCTGAAAGAAATCATCATGGTGGTCTGGTCTGAATGGAGAAGATGAAGAAAGAGAACATCTACATCAAAGGAGACGTCACTGGATGTAAGAGGTATGGGCACGATATATGGGTGTAGCTGTGGCTGGAGAGTGGCAGGGACACAGGGGCCCCATAATCTACTATTGCCCGAGGAAGTACCCCTCCTGAAACTAGGCTCTGGATCCGCCACTGGGGCGGCGGTGGGGAGCGGGCGGCAACGGTGGGAGTGGGGTCCCATGGATCAGTTTTGCATCGGGGCCCCATAGATTGTGCGTACGCCACTGCTGGGAGTTTTAGCTTCACAACAGCTGGAGTGCCGAAAGTTGCTGATTCCCATTATAGAAGCTGCCACCATATCCATTCTGCAATTTTAAATCAATCCGGACCAGCAATTAATTTCGGTCTCAGACGTGGAAAATACTGACATATATGGTCTTTCTTCTTTTCTATCTAAAGACCATCTATCTTGTACTCAGGGGCGTAGCTAGAATTGACTGGGCCCCACAGCACATTTTTGTAACCCAGGACCATCCTGGCATCACGTGTGCATATCTAAAAGTGCCCAAATAAGCAGTAGTAGATGGCAGAACAGTGATCAGAGAGGGAAGGCTGCCATGTATCGCATGCTTTATTACAGAAGGCTGGCACAGGAAGTAGTAGGCAGAGGCTGGGATGGCTACCTGGCAGGTAGCCATCCCAGCCTCTGCCCACTCCTTCTTGTGCCAGCCTTCTGTTCTGTATTATAGCAGAGATGCATATAATACAGGAGGCTGGGGTGGCTGTGGCAGCTACATTGCCTGCAATCTGCTGTACCTGGCCTACTTTCCTCTACTCTTGCAGTCTCATACAGAGTCCAGGACTCCACAGTCTCTTCTACTCCACCCTCCACCCTGCCCAGTGCCCTCCCTCCTCCTCATGCCCAGAACTTAGCTGCAGGCAAGGGCAAGAGGGGGGTGGGGCAGGTAAGAGCCAGGGGGGTGCAGGCAAGGGCCAGGGGGGCACAGGCAGTGTGCACATACCTGAAAAGCCGAGTGATGTGCGCTGCTGTGCTGCTCCTTTTTCCTGCCCCGCTGCTTCTTACGCCTGTCGATCCCTCCTTCTTTTGGTGAGGAACTTGGTCGGCAGGCTTAATTTGCATAGAGCGCTGTGCCTGCCGGCTTGTACTTTTCTCTAGCTGGCGGCGGGGTGTGCTATATAGGCACTGTCTGGCAGTGCCAGTAAGGAATCAATCTAAGGGGGTGGGGTGTATTGGGAAGCCCTCTTTTATTGAACGGATGATGGACAATAGGCCGGGCGCGGGCCCCCAATGTGGACGTCAACGCACAGTATGTGAAGGGCCAGGCCCAGCCTGGATCTAAGACTGTATGTTAAAGAGGACCTTTTATGGATCCATCCTTTATTAACTAAGTAGCAGGACATGTAGGGCATACATGGGGGATGTCCCTGCATTCACTATTATTTCTGGGAATCGCTCCGTTGCGCTGCTGTGGCCTCCGTTACAGTCTCCCACACTGTATGCTAAGTAACAGCATCGGAGCAATGGGGAGGAGACATCAGCTTTTCTCCATGGGCGTTCCTTCTCCCTGGCTGTAGCGCTGTCTAATTGCAGTGCAGAGCGTCACAGCCAGGGAGAAAATACCTCCCTGGCTTGCACACTCTGCGCTGCGATTGCACAGCGCTACAGCCAGGGAGAAGGAGATGCAGACAGAGAAAGACTGCGTCTCCTCCCCATTGCTCCGATGCTGTTACTCAGCATACAGTACAGCGCGGGAGACTGTAACGGGGGACACAGGGGCGCGGTGCCCAGAAATAATAATTGCAGGGACATCTCCAATATATGCCCTATATGTCCTGCTACTTAGTTAATAAAGTATGGGCCCATGAAAGGTCCTCTTTTAGTTGTTTGAGACACTGCTCCTGGGCGGCCGAGACCCTTGTCAGCCCGGGCCCCGAAGCAGCCACTTCCCCTGCTTCCCCGATAGTTACGCCACTGCTTGTACTCCAGTCCAACAAATGAAGGTAACATTTAATCAAAGCTACAAATGACAGTGTCAGCACTAGAAAAATTCAGGTCCATGAATCCTGGAAATAATGGTGTGTATTAAAGCTGCAAGGCCCCAATAAAGACGAGACAGACAAGACAAGAAAAGCCTTTACCCGATCTTCTCAGGGTTCTTCAGTGACACCTGCTAGAATGTTTAGGATCATCTTTTTAATTGTGTGTCAGTCGGAATCACCCTCAAGGCACCTTTGCGTTTCATGACATTTATGGAGTAAGGAAGGAAAGGGCTGCTTTGAATCAGCTCACAGAAAAGACATCTTATTATATTTAATAACATTCATTATAATTTGTGTTTCCTTCGTTTATTGGAGGGGGCTGTCACCATTACCCAGAGATGTGCTTAATAGCAGATGCCTTTTTTGTAAAAGTCGAATAGATAAGACAAGCAATAGCTGCCAACTTGTCAAGGAGTGACAAGCTGACAAATACCAAGTGTCTCTCCATGGCCGGCCCATTACTTCTGACTTGTACTTTCCCATAACCCACTGACTTATCAGCGACTCTTTGCTACTGTTCAGTTAGTCAGTGGTGATTATTGTTAATTTCAAAATGAAGCAAGTTAACCTCTTTCGAGACATTGGTATGTAGCTGGTCTTCAGAAAGAGAAGCCTTTCTCAAATGAGTCACTTTTTTGACGGAACCAGTTCCCTTGAAAGACAAATCATGTTGACACCTAGGGCAATACAACATGGCAGGTTGTTAGATATCATAGTTTCAAGGCACCTTTTGGGTACAAATAAAACTCTATCCAAAGTAAACAATATTTGCCATGGACATTTCCTCATTAATAGTCAACAGATGCAGTTGTCAATCACCTAAAAAAATTTCAGGAGGCCCATGGATATCAGAAAAAGTAGGGTCAGACTTGGGTATATTAGGCCCATCAAAGGGAAAGTTTATGAAGGACCACCTTTCCCCAGTCAGATACATGCTCACTGGCATTATGTATACTTAGATGTCATGATGAGGCTATTATGTCATGAAATGCGTTGTTGGAGTTATTTAAAATTTTCCCCCTCATTAATAAATGTAATATTAATGATATTATTCTATGTTCACTCTTTTTCCAACTGTACTCAGCACTGCATCTATGGTCTTCCTCCCAGTATTTGTACACAAGTTGGTGACATAGAGGTATACAGCAGCTGACCACTGCAGCCAATCACTGGCCACTGGATTCTCCGTCATTAAGATGAGGCCCACTCAGTCCTTAACATGGGGTGCATATAAACAGTATCACAACTTGTACCAGGCATAAAATGCAGTTTACAAATTACTGTAGTTTTTCACTTAGAATACTGACTCAACTCTACAACCCCTTTTCATATACCTTATTACGCCATGTCAATGTCATAGGGCCCACTGTGAGGGATTTTGCATTGACATGTATTATACCCACAAAATCGGAATGAATGCCATGCGATACTACTGTTACAGCAGTGGTTGTGAGCCACCTCTGCCCTACTTACCTCGCCCCGTGGCCCATAGTCATCTTCTGCTGACTTCTTCCCAGCAGATCTGGTCACCAGGTCTGCTTTGTCTCTCCATGCAAGCTTCAGCCTGCTTGCTGGCAAGTGTTCTCCTTCTCTGCCCATAGAACATGCACGCATTCCCTCTGACTCTTAAAAGGACAGTGCACACACACCATAATCTTTACAGCCAATGGCTAACAACCTTGGGTTACTTAAGGCACCTTCCCTTTTGAGCAATAGGTTCCTTAGCTTGCTAAGTCCTTGAAAAAGTATGCTGCATGTTGTTATCTGCCTGTGTACTGACTCTTTGCTCATTTACTGGATTCTGTTGCTTAACATGATCTGTGCCTGACTTCGATATTAACCCTTCACTGCCTGCCCTGAACTCGGGCTGTTTATTGTTTTGCTCATACTCTGACTGCCCCGACCTCGGCCTGTCCCTGACTATGATTTTGCAGATCTCTGTAGAGCGTTAAAGGGTCAATACCAGGGGCCTGTCAGGATAACGCCCTTAGGTTTAGTCCAAAACCAAATCTGTTGGATGACACAGTGGTTCCACACGCATTTGCTGTAACAACTACATTTCTCATGCAACAACACCTACAATAGAAATTTATGGGCAGCACAGCTTTCCCCACTGATATCAGCTGATAGCTGAAGGACAAACAGTACAAATTGACTCCAACAAGTCAATGAATTTCATCATGGTACTGGTACAGGCATTGCATGCAAGTGCCATGCTGGAAGTCAATAAGCGTAACTGATGACCCATTCTTCTATATCTGTCTAAGGGGATTGAATGAGGATTAATAATATTAGAATTCACATACTTTTGATCATGCGATTTTGTTTTTGTCAGAGTCTTCTAATAGTTTGATAACCCATCCTGATGTTTGATTGGAATAAAATAAAGTATATGGGTACATGTGAGAGTCGGAGCACCCGCTATTTGTGGAAATGACACGATGGAAGACATAGGTGCTTGTAAAACTGTGAGCAAGCGTTCAAAAATACCAACCACTGATTTCAGTGATAACGCAATGGTTAATGAGCCGTATTCTCAATGAAACACAGCATCGAATAGTACATCCGCTTTGCCTTTTAAAACCTTAATTGCCTTCCCCTGCTCCTACAGCATCGAGCCGTGTATCCTAATTATTCCAAACGCTTTTCTCATTATCCTCTCACAAATAACATAATATTATGACAGCATTTTAATGCGCAAAATAATAAGTGAATGGCGATTGTCATTGTTGTTTCACAAAGAACTCTATGGGAAGCCTTTATGGCGCTCCTTGATTATTACCCCACAAAGTCACATTGAGAGGAGCCAGCATATGGTTCTGACACTTCCATCTATATGAGGAATAGGATTGGCAATAAATAAATAATAAAATAAATAAATAAATAAAGGATTCTCTAGCTTTCACAAGCAACTTTATAACTAGAGCATCACCATTGTTATTTATGGTACAAATTATGTGTATGAGTGATTTACCATGACAAATCACACACAAATGGCTGAACCCTGAACAAAGCAATTTATCAAATTGTTGAATGGTACAAAAAGTCTAAAAAATATTATAAGCCTCATACATAGGAAGAAAAAGGTAGTTGTGCTGCCTGTAGTGACCAAAGGAGCACAATGTGAATTCTGATTGGCTGTTATGGGCACCCATTTTTTGAATGAGGGTGGACTACTTTATCAGCTACATCTGACTACAATATGATAAAATAAAATTTGGTTGTGTGATTCGGAAAAGTTTATTCTCTATTGGGTAATGCGAAAGTTGAACGCAAAGGAGTGACTTGAAGCTCCTCGGTCTCAAAGTCATATTTATAATATTGACGAGTCTGACGACTCTTTATGTGTCAGGAGGTCTTTTGGACCCCATCATGCACCAGGGCCTGGGTGTAACTGCACTTCTGGTTGCACATTTGTGAGAATTTTGCTGCTTATAGAAACAAAAGAAAAAACCATTGCAGAAGAAAAATTGTAAAACCAGATTTATACACAAGTACAGTAGTATGTACTCAAGATCAAATTGGCCAAAAAGGGAACCAAATGATCCTCCAGTAAGCTTAGGCTTTGACAAAACCAATGGACCTTTCTACAACATGGCTCATGAGGTCCAGTAGAAGACAATCAGTCCAATTTGAAGGAGACTTTAGGGAATTTCAAGTCTATTGCTTTCTTGCTTAATTTGTAAATAATCTGTTAATCTGTGATGTGGACTTTTTGTGCAATAATATTGACAAAAGTTTGCCATGTAGATATGGAAATATTCTGTTTAGCTGGAAGGTTGCCCGTCTAACAGCCTCACACGCTACCCCAGTCTGACATTAAAAGTACATGATGTTTATATGCTCCTTTTTTCCCTCTGATGGTGAATTTTACATTGAAGATCACTGTGACCTCTTTGTTGTGGACCACAGTGAAGGTTCCAGCCAAGAACTTTGACAAATCAGAAGATAAATTAAGGGGGTGTTCCCCTTTAGGTCTTTCTGATCTTTTTTAGCTACCTAATCCTTTTTCCACTCGCACTCTGTGGATGTACTCATTAATATCAGCCCTAGAGTCATCCTCCTCATCTTAAGTTTTTCTTTGCCTATTCATTAATAGATGAGGAAAGTATCATACCAGCGAGCACTGCTCTTTATTTTTTTGTAAATGTCATTTCACAGCTATTAGAAAGGGACTTAGACATGAGTCCTGTGCTAAATGTGACCATCTCATTACAGTCTGAGATTTCACCAAGGCATCAATGAAACTACCCGCTGGTTTTGTTGTCTGAATCATTTACCGCCTAAGAAAGTTAAGTGTGAACATTTTTCCTCAACAACATGATATTTTTGCTTAAACAGTTGAAGTCCCTAAAACCTCTCCTTCCAGGAGATAATTGGCCTCGTATTTCATCCGTTTAATACAGTTCAGATAACCTTTATTTATCAGGGCCAGATCAAATCTAGACATCAAGCTTCCCGACTTACTAACACAGGAATAGGCTCTTTTTCCTTTGAATAGGTATTCCCAGACATCCACAAGGCCCACCTCCTGGCAAAACCGAGCCAGCAGGGACCCCTGGGCCAGGGGGTACCTATTCCCTCCTATAGAAATCCTGTCGACCTCTGAATTCATCACACAGTTGAAGTCCCCGTTGACTATAACCTAACAGAAGGGAGGGGGAATATAAATAAAAGCCAAAATACATAACTTCCCATCAAGCCTACCATGAAGAAAAACATATCTCCCCTGCTTATCAATAGAGGATGCCAAGCATAAAAAATGTATCTGTTTATGAATTAATACTGGGACTCTTCTAGAGTGGCTAGTATACGTGGAGTGATTAACCTGGGTAGCCCACCTCCCCCCAAGTCGGGGGAGCGTGTCCTGGGTAAAGTGGGTTTCTACCAGGCTAACAATAGCGGGTAAATGTCTCCGTATCAAATTCAAAACCCGCTTGCCTTTTTATCTTCTCCCCAAGGCCCTGAACATTCCAAGTAAGTATTCTTAGTTATAATCATTAATTAACCCTAAAGTGCCTGAGTGCTAAATTCTTCAAGCTTTACTCCGCTCCCCACCTCAAAAGATGACGCATCGCAACCCACAAACTAAAACAAGAACTAAAATATCAGACAGGCATATTTTAAACATTATTCCTATCTAACCAGTCAGTGGCCATATCTGGAGTATCAAAAAAGAGTACTGTTCCATTAAACACAATGCTTAACTTAGCAGGTTACAGGAAAGAGTACTTGATGTCCTTGCCCTGAAGGCGTTTACACCCGTTATAAATAATCAGAGGTAAATCCGGTGCTCGCATCAGGATCATATCTCTATCACAGGCGGCTAGCATCTTGATTATTACGGTCCTTGGCTGCCTCCCAGGAATCGATTTACCACCAGGGATCCGATGGGCCCTTTCGATTAGAAACAATGATGAAAAATGTTCCTTCCCAAAGTTATCAAAAATTATAGATTGTATAGTTCCTGCTAGATTTTTTTCATCAGAAGCCTCTATAAGGCCTAGGATTCGTACATTAGATCTTCTTGATCTATCCTCCAGGTCCACTGTTTTATTTTTTTAGATAGTTATAATCTTTTTCACTGTGGTGTTTTCAGCCTTTAGTACTTTTACTTCTTGCTCTAAGTTGCTCACTGTGTTTTCTAATTCTGTCACGAATCCTTATCAGATCGTCTTTTATAATAAGCACATCTGACTGTACTGACCCCAATTGAACAGCAATATCTTGTATCGCTTTTCCATTATTTTTAACAATCGATAGGATCTCCTCTAATGGAGAGAAATTTCCTGCAGGCATCTCCTCGTCTCCAATACGAGGGTCTCCCTCAGGTGACTCCTCCAATCTGGGTTCAGGAGTGTTTTTTCTTATGTTTATATCCTGCCTCCCCTTTTGTCCAGCTCTTCTGCTTAGGTTTGGTGATCTCAAAAATTTATCAATTTTAGGAGACTCTAATGGTTTCTGCCCTTACTTAAGCAAGGTCAGTCCGTTGATAGTCTGTTTTGTTTGGGGCCATTTTCTTGATTTTTTTCTTTTTTTTTTCCTTTCCTTCTCTCTCTTCCCCTTTTCTTTCCTCTTCTTCTCCTCTTTTTTTTCTCTTTGTCTTCTTTCCCTTTCTTCTTTCCTTTTTTTCCTTTTTGCCTTTTCTTTCTTTCTTAACTTAGACTGTTCTTTTCAATCTCTTCGATCTCTCTCCTCACCCGCTCTTTTTTCCCCGCTTTTTTTATTTTCCTCTTCCTTCCTTTTCTTTCCTTTTATATTTCTTTTATATATATTTTTTCTCCCTATTTTTTTTTTCCTTTCCCCCTTTAACTCTTTTCCCCCTCTTTTTCCCCCCTTAGATCACGGTTTAGTTTTTATTATTTATTTTCCCCAGATCCGGTAGGAAACAATAAGGGGTTATTAACAAGTCGACGAAACTAGAGGATAGGGATTAGGATTCTGATTAGCTGAGGAGAAGAGAGCACAAAAAAGAACCGAAGCAGGGGACGACGAAAAGGATCGATCTCACTGGTCCAGGATCTTCACACTCTTATTCAGCTCACCCACAAGTCCCAAGTCCCAGAGAGCCATAGAAGGAAGATGTCGAGCCAAAAAGGTATTCCACACAATGCGGCACCCAGGAAGACAGAGAACATCAATCCCAGCAGCACCAGCAGCATCAATACCACAGGAGAGAAACGGCTAGGCAGCAGATCACCCCACTCGAGCTAGAGAGCATAGGAAGGAAACGCCACAGCACATGGAGCGGAGGAGCAGCGTCTCGCTGTCGCACTCTCACTGCCCGAGACAGATAAGAGCTTCAGACTCCCCGATGTGAATCCCGATGTTCGGGGACCGGCAGAAGGGATCAGCACACATTCAGAGGCCGCGATCTGGCCAGGCATTCACTTCACGCAGCGGCGGAGGAGAGCTGGCAGCGAGGGAGGAGGGAGAGAGCGACGCTACTTGCTCACGTCATCACGTCCTCCTTCCTTCCTAACTATTTCCATCCTAAGTGCAACCCCCTCATCACTGCACCAGCCCTAGGAGTGAGGGGAGTTTGGTGGAGAGAAGTCCAGCCAGTGAAACACCATGACTACTCGGCTACTCCCGATATCCTGTCTACCTACTGTTATCCTCTCCACACTCCCCCTGGGTTGCTGCAATGTGGCACTCACCATTACTTTACTATTCTCAAAACTACCATATACTGCATCTCTCTCTCTTTATGCCTGTGAATGAATTCATTTGAGAATATTGGCAAAAAAAAAAAAGGGAATAAAAAAAATCTAAGTAATTATTTACATATGTGCAATATCCCTTTAAGCAAAGTAACTGGCTGCAACAGGAAGTGGCCCTCAGCACGCTGGACTGCACCCAGTACTTAATTCCAGTCCTATATACAAATATTCTAATCATCCTCTGCACAAGATTTGTAGCTCCAGTTCATAGGAACGTTGAATTTGGGCCCATTTCCCAGTACAGTATGTGCATCCAGGAAGGAACATTTGCTAAAATTAGCCAGCTCCTTGTCTCAGACACGCCAACTGATTAATACCCCTGACCGTTTGGAGCAGGATACACAGTGCTTGAATTTTTAGCAGGCATCTGTCTACACTTAGCTCAGCCTCTTGGATGGGATTTCACTGTGCAAGTACCAGAGAAGTGTTTTCTTTTACATAATTAATTTTCTTTCCAGGGGTTTGCTGGCTGTCCACGCATTTCAGGTCAGCTTTCATCAGATTTCCAGCCGGGCTGGAGAAGAATTTTACAAATACAGTACTTGTAGATATGAGTCTGCTAGGAGCAGGGATTCCTGTAGGGCAGCTATACGTATAGATTTCCAGGTCATTGAGCTTTACTGGTCAAAAGGGCTTTTAGTCTGTAAATATTCAAGACTGGTAACGAAACTGAAGTAATATGTATAATTTTCTTAGAAATATACTATTGTACACATATTGTACACATATTGTTTTTATGAGGCATGTAACCTCTCCTAGTTTAATTATTTTCATTCCCCATGTACTCTATGTTGTGCCATTCCTGGATTATTTATTCTAGAAGTCATGCTGAATTTGCAATGAATGTCCAGATAGGTGTGACCAGTTGAGTGTGTGTCCTTTTGCAGTGACCCACTGGTTCACTGCTAAAAGGTTAATACTATGAGTCACTGTTAACGTTATTAAAATGCTTTCTCAGATGCTAATTTTACACCTACACTGGTGCAAATTGCAAATGTAACTTTACTAGGCACTATGTATTTCAAAGGGCTGAATATGGATAGGAAATAGTCAACTGGCACTCCTAAGTAATAGTTGCCAGGTGGTAGGCTGGTCCCACTCGTCCTTGTCTAGTGATTAGTTCCTGGAAAGCCAGCAAAAAGTAAAGATGTTCATACCGCTATTGGTGTGTAATCCAGACAAGCTGCCAGAAAAGCAGCATGCTAAGGACCAACCTCTGAGAAAAAAAAGCTTTGGACTATTGCAAAAGGTTCAGGATCATTTAAGGGCTATCCTTGAAAAAAGTCAGTAAAGGTGATGCATGCAAGCGATTTTAGACTTTACTGCATGTGCTTTGGGTTAAATTGCATAACGCGCCCACCACACCACTGAGACAGATTGGCCATCTGATCTAAGACCATACCCTGTTGTTGGGCATTGCAGAGCAATATTGAGAAATTGCACACCTTTGTTGATTTTAAGATTTCATGTACCTACATAGAGATACCCATGCAGAGCAAGCATGATAGCCACCTCCTATACAAAGCCTTTGGGAAAAGTCTACTTGAGAACTGTGCTTACTGCTAGTATTTCTACTGTGAACCCCATCATCTATTCAGTGAAGAAGAGACTTTATTTTATTGAAGCCAAGCTGGTCTGGTTATTGGTCTCCATTCCCAAATGGAACCACAATCCTCATGTCCTGTTCTCCTGCCTTGCACCCCACTTCTCGCACAACATCAAGGGCACCCCACTCATTGACAGGCAGGAGACCCCAAAGTACAGGTTGTGCCCCTAGGGGAAGAAGGGTTTCACAACTCATCACTGCACATGCGGCTTGGAGAGAGCTGGAGCAGGGTTAGCCATGTCAGGATGACGAGTACTCTCTATACCACAAATACTCCCATCCACCTCTCCACCCCACACCTTCCCTGGGGCTAGTGTGCTGCACCTACACATTTTAACACTGGGTAGTCAGTGCCGCCACTGTCATATTGTGCAAGGACACACTCCCCACTGGTAACACCCAACTGGACCTTCACTGCAAACTGCTAGCAATTCATTCATATCTTCTAGCAGTAATAATAAAGGAATGGCACATCATAGAGTAATAACAATATGTGCTCCAGAACTGGGGAACTTAAGTATTTACTAAAACAGATATGTCAGAAGAGGTCAATTGAGTGTTACCATTCACCTTGTCCCTACTAGAGATGTCGCGAACGTAAAATTTTCCGTTCGCGGACAGCAAACGCGAACTTCCGCAAATGTTTGCGAACGGGCGAACCGCCATAGACTTCAATAGGCAGGCGAATTTTAAAACCCACAGGGACTCTTTCTAGCCACAATAGTGATGGAAAAGTTGTTTCAAGGGGACTAACACCTGGACTGTGGCATGCCGGAGGGGGATCCATGGCAAAACTCACATGGAAAATTACGTAGTTGACGCAGAGTCGGGTTTTAATCCATAAAGGGCATAAATCACCTAACATTCATAAATTGTTTGGAATAACGTGCTTTAAAACATTTTTTTTATCTGCAAGGTACTGTGCCACCCTATATGAGTGGTGTGCACACAGTACAGTCTGTGGGCCTGCGGCCTTTCATACACGGGCAGGCAACTGCAATATATATATATATAGAAAAAATAAATAAAAGCAGACTGATGTACCAGCCCTAAAAAGGGCTTTTTGGGGTGCTGTAAGGACGCTGTTCTTACAGCAGATAAGTCTTTGAGGACTAGAGTGGACACAGAACACTAGTAGCTAACGCTTTCCCTAGAATCCCTACATTAATTCAGCAGCAGCAGCACTCTCCCTGCTCTAACTAACTCTGCAGCTTCAGAATGAATCTAAGATGGATGCTGTCCTTGCTTTTTGATAGGAGGTGGGAGGGTCTGGTAGGGAGGGTATGCTGATTGGCTGGAATGTTTCTGCTGACTGTCTGTGAGGTACAGGGTCAAAGTTTGCTCAATGATGATGAATAGGGGGCAGACCGAACATCGCATATGTTCGCCCGCCGCGGCGAACGTGAACAAGCGATGTTCGCCGAGAACTGTTCGCCGGCAAATAGTTTAACAAGATCTCTAGTCCCTTCACAGTGTGACAGTCTCAGATCACAGATTGGACAGTGTCAGCACATGTAGGCATGTGCCCCATAGACAAGGAGAGCAGAAATATAGTTGCAAATTCATTCACATATTTCCACCAGGAATTAGGCTCCATTCACACGTCACGCGGAAGTGCGGACCTGGAAATGTGCATATAGTGTGCCGTCCGCATCCATTCCGGCCCCATTGAAAATGAATGGGTCCGCACTTGTTCCGCAAAATTGTGGAAAGGATGCGGACCCATTTTGCGGACATGTGAATGGAGTCTTAGGGAGGAACAGCACTACGCAAAGTTTTAAGATGCTCTAGCATTGCTATTTCATGGAGAATACACATTGTAGTTGCTAAAACAGAGAGCTTCCTCTTTAACCCCTTGGAGGCCTAATATGTTATACATTATAAATCTGTAGGCTATACTTGAGAGACCTGTGTCTGTAGGCCATGTTTTAGAAATAATGTTTCTGGTAACCAGGGCATAGCTTTGGCAAGGTCTTGGCTTGCACAGGATGCCAAGGAGCCAATAAGCTTCAAGTGATGGTAAGCCTGGCTATGACTCGGCTGGAACCAGGTACATGAAGGATGTTCTTCACTCATGCATGCGAACAGTTAAATATGAGCTATTTACAGCAGGAGCAGTAACCACTAGAGGGAGCTCAGGAGCTTTCTGCATACTGCGTTATTATAGTGTTCAATATATAAACAACATTCAGTAAGCTCCTACACGCCCTCTAGTGGTGGCTCCAGAAATTTGTCATTTAATTATACAGTATGTCTATGCAGGGGATGTGGTGCTATAAAGATATGTTAATAAATGAATCAGGCCACAATTTTGAACCTATGCAGATAAACAATAAAAAACAGTCTGGTGTTCAAGGGTGGACATTCACTTTTAGAGGATTTATGAAGTAATTGGAATATACATGTTCCCTCCCTATTAGCCCTAGTGTCCTTTTCAATATAATTTTATGGCACATGATTAAGTGTGTTTCAGTCATCTTGTGCTCCCTGTAATTGAATGTCACTCACCTGATGCCATCCACATCTCCGCAAGGCCGTCCTCAGCTGGCTGGAAATTCTCATTCAAAGTAAAGTGTCTTTTGTCCTTTTTTGGTGCCATTAAAACTCTCAGCGCCCCCCTTCCCCCTGGCATCTCTGTGATAGCCACACTCAGCTGTCACCACCTGCTTCGCAGCAGCAGGTTTGATCTGTAATTCTTTTTGAAGAAAAACTTCACAAAGAGAAGTTTCCTGGTTCTCAGAGTGCTGACAGAGAACGCCTAAGGGATAGACTTTCGGCATTAAAACATCTCAACTGTGCCTCCAGTGTTAAAAGAGTTAATAGTTTGATTGTTTTTTACTGTGTTCTATAAACATTTAAGTTTTTATTATTTTATTAATTTTTTTAACTCAAGGAAGTGACATCACATTTGGGTTATTAAAAGGAATCTAATCCGAGTTTGATTTATCCAAGATCCAATGGTCTGGCATTTTATATGTCAGCTAGAGAGGGATGCGTCATACTAATGAAGAGGCACGTGCTCACCCATGCTGCCCACGCTTCATCCCTTGCTGTCCACTTTTTAAAATTTGTTGTAGTTTTGTTGTAGTTGTAAAAATTATGCCTTGCACCAAAGTCAAGCTTGCACCAAAAGTTGGTTTTATAGATGTGCATGGATAAGTGTTAAAGAAAGTATTTATTTAGCTACAGTACCATTATGATGTAATCTCCATAAAAAGTTGAGTCCCCTTGTGCATAAACAGTGTCTCAACCAGCAGAATAGTGAGTGCAGCTCTGGAGTAAAATAGAAAGTATAACTCAGGCTCAGTATAGGATAAGTAATGTAATGTATGTACAGTGACTCCATCAGCAGAATGGTGAGTGCAGCTCTGGACTATAATACAGGATGCAACTAAGGATCAGTATAGGATAAGTAATGTGATGTATAAACATTGAGACTCCACCAGCAGAAAAGTGAGTGCAGCTCTGGAGTATAATAAATGATGTAACAGGATAAGTAATTAATGTATACAGTAACTCTACCAGCAGAATAGTAAATGCAGCTCTGGAGTATAATACAGGATGTAACTCAGGATCAGTACAGGATAAGTAAAGTATGTACACAGTGACTTCACCAGCAGAATAGTAAGTGCAGGATGCATCAGGATGTCTTCAGTTCAGGACTGGAACGTTTTTTGGCCGGAGAAAATACCGCAGCATGCTGCGCTTTTTGCTCCGGCCAAAAATCCTGAACACTTGCCGCAAGGCCGGATCCGGAATTAATGCCCGTTGAAAGGCATTAATCCGGATCCGGCCTTAAGCTAAACGTCGTTTCGGCGCATCGCCGGATCCGACGTTTAGCTTTTTCTGAATGGTTACCATGGCAGCCAGGACGCTAAAGTCCTGGTTACCATGGTAAAGTGTAGTGGGGAGCGGGGGAGCAGTATACTTACCGCCCATGCGGCTCCCAGGGTGCTCCAGAATGACGTCAGAGCGCCCCAAGCGCTTGGATCACGTGATCCATGCGATCACGTGATCCATGCGCGTGGGGCACCCTGACGTCACTCTGGAGCGCCCCGGGAGCCGCACAGGTGGATCCGTGGATCCGCAAAACACACATGGACGTGTGAATGGACCCTTACAGGGGCGGGCACTGTGGAGGTCACTGTTAAAGAGGCATTCACTGTGGATGTAAGGCTGGGTTCAGACTTGCGTCGTACGCGCGTTCGTGTGATTGACTACTGTGGCGTCAATCACAATAAGCGCAACAGTAAGGAGTATAATACAAGATGCAATTCATGATTAGTACAGGATAAGGGCTCTTTCACACTTGCATATTTCTTTTCTGGCATAGAGTTCCGTCGTTGGGGCTCTATGCTGGAAAAATCCTGATCAGGATTATCCCAATGCATTCTGAATGGAGAGAAATCCGTTCAGGATGCATCAGGATGTCTTCAGTTCAGGACTGGAACGTTTTTTGGCCGGAGAAAATACCGCAGCATGCTGCGCTTTTTGCTCCGGACAAAAATCCTGAACACTTGCCGCAAGGCCGGATCCGGAATTAATGCCCGTTGAAAGGCATTAATCCGAATCCGGCCTTAAGCTAAACGTCGTTTCGGCGCATCGCCGGATCCGACGTTTAGCTTTTTCTGAATGGTTACCATGGCAGCCAGGACGCTAAAGTCCTGGTTACCATGGTAAAGTGTAGTGGGAGCGGGGAGCAGTATACTTATCGCCCATGCGCTCCCAGGGTGCTCCAGAATGACGTCAGAGCGCCCCAAGCGCTTGGATCACGTGATCCATGCGATCACGTGATCCATGCGCGTGGGGCACCCTGACGTCACTCTGGAGCGCCCCGGGAGCCGCACAGGTGGATCCGTGGATCCGCAAAACACACATGGACGTGTGAATGGACCCTTACAGGGGCGGGCACTGTGGAGGTCACTGTTAAAGAGGCATTCACTGTGGATGTAAGGCTGGGTTCAGACTTGCGTCGTACGCGCGTTCGTGTGATTGACTACTGTGGCGTCAATCACAATACGCGCAACAGTAAGGCTGGGTTCAGACTTGCGCGTTTTACAGCACGTTCAAATGCGCTGTAAAACGCTCAAGTGAGAACCAGGGCCATAGGGAAGCATTGGTTTTCATGTGTTGAGCGTTTTACAGCGCGTTTGAACGTGCTGTAAAACGCGCAAGTCTGAACCCAGCCTTACTGTTAAGGGGGCTGGCCGCTGTGAAGGGCACTGTTAAAGGGGCAACTGCTGTGGAGGTCACTGTTAAGGCAGCAGGGTACTGTGAGGTCACTGTTAGGGCAGCAGGGTACTGTGGGGGGGTCAGTATTTAGGGGTGGGGGACTGTGGGGTTCACTGCTAAAGGGGCGGGGTGCTGTAGAGGTCACTGTTATGGGGGATCCTGTCGATATCTTTTAACGACACACACAAAAATTAAATGAAATAGATTAAATATACCTGTGCAAAACCGTGTCCTTCTGCTAGTGTAATGTATAAACATTGAGACTCAACCAGCAGAAAAGTGAGTGCAGCTCTGGAGTATAAGAAATGATGTAACTCAGGATGAGTACAGGATAAGTAATGCATGTACACAGTGACTCTACCAGCAGAATAGTTAATGCAGCTCTGGAGTATAATACAGGATGCAACTCAAATCACTGCAGGATAAGTTAGTGATGAGCAGCATAGGCAATATTCGTTTTCGTGATATTTAGCTAATTTTTCACATAATATTCGCTATAAATCCGCTAATTCTAGAATTTGCAATATCCAGTCATTATTTTCACGATTGCATAAATCGTCACTAATGATGCACATTTTTTGTGCACAATACGTGTAACTTCACATTTTATCAGGTCTGAGTAGATATTACTGATTGGTGCACTAAGTATTGTTGCGACATCACAGCCCTATGTCTGTAGCATGTATGTATGGACAGCAGAGAAACAGTAATTCCTATCACATTACCTAACACCCTGCACTGGAACCTATCAGCCACACTATATCACTATCTAACCTACACTGACTATCTCCCACCAACTATCTGTATTATATATATATATATATATATATATATATATATATATAAGCTAACTAACTAATGTAATTGAACTATTCTAATGTAATTGAATAAGGATCCAGATGACTCAGCAAAGCACAGAGCACAGCAATGACACTGCTGTCTCTCAGAACTGCAAAAAACAGCAGAAAATGGCTGCTGGGGAGTTTCTTATATAGTAAGGGGCAGGCAACTTTTCTATTGGTTGCTAGGGATGTTGCTAAGCTCTGACAAAGATATTTCAGCCTTCTCATTGGCCCACAAGCAAAAAGCAGTTGTACTGATAAAAAAAGAAAAAAATAGAATATTCGCGATTACGAAGATATAGCACTATATTCTAGATTTTTCGCAAATTCGCGATCAACACTAGGATAAGTAATGTATTAAAAAAGTGACAAATTATATCTAGATTCATTATATTTGAAAACCAAATAACTAAGTGATGTAACTTGATAATTAAAATGACATCTGTTGGTTTAAAGGGAGTCTTTCACCTAAAATCACCATTATAGAACACTAACATCAGGATCTACATTCCCCATATTATAATGTTACCTTTCATATTGCTGTCCATCGCCTATTTTCTCAGGAAAACGCTTTTATTCCATATGATAATTAGCTTCTGAAGATGCCCAGGGGCGGCGGTCATGCGGAGGTGCCCATGCCCCTCGCCGCTTTTCAAACCAAACACCTCCCCTTTCACCCCTCTGGCCCGCCCTAGGTTCTTCTGATTACCTCCTCCCTTCAGTGAGAAATCCAGCACCTGCGACGTTCAACAGAATCTCCACGCCTGCGCACAGAGCGTTTAATGCGCATGCTCCGGGATCGAGATGTACAGGCATTTTCGGGTCTCCCCAGAGATGTTCAATTGGGTTCAAGTCAGGGCTCTGGCTGGGCCACTCAAAGACATTCACAGAGTTGTACCTAAGCCACTCCTATGTTGTCTTGGCTGTGTGCTTAGAGTATTTTCTTGTTGGAAGGTGAACCTCTGGATCAGGTTTTCATTAGAAATATCTCGGTAGTTTGCTCAATTCAGCTTTCCCTCAAAGTCAACGTGCCCCAGCAACTGAAAACACACCCACAGCATGATGCCGCCACCACTATGCTTCACTGTAGAGATAGTATTGGGCAGGTAATGAGCATTGCCTAGTTTCCTCCAGACATGATGCCTAGAATTGAGGCCAAAAACTGCAATCTTTGTTTCATCAGACCAGGGAATTTTGTTTCCCACCATCTGAGAGCACTGACGGATCCATGGGGGGTGGGGGCAACTGAGCAATTGTCCCCCCCCCGAGAATGTGGGCAGCAGTGGCGGCGGTACAGATGGCTGTGCTGTGGCAGAGGACGGAGAGGCGTCTCCCTTCCCTGTTCCTCTGGGCCTTGTGCCGGCAGCCTACCGATGCAGGCGGCGCGATGATGTCATTGCGCTGCCTGAGCAGTACAGAGCGAGACACAGGCTGGAAGAGGCCTGTATGTAAGTATAAGTGTTTATTTATTCTATTATTGGGGAGGGGGGCAGAGAGGAGACTGGCACATGATGGGGGGGGGGGAAATAGCACTTATTACTGGCACATGGGGGGCAGAGAGGAGACTGGCACATGATGGAGGGGAGAGTGGAACTTATTATTGACACATGGGGGGCAGAGAGGAGACTGGCACATGATGGGGGAGTGGAACTTATTACTGGCACATGATGGGGGGGGGAGTGACACTTATTACTGGCACATGGGGGAGAGGAGACTGGCACGTGATGGGTGGGGCACTTATTACTGGCACATGGGGGCAGAGAGGAGACTGGCACATGATGGGGGAAATGGCACTTATTACTGGCACATGGGGGCAGAGAGGAGACTGGTACATGATGGGGGGGAGTGGCACATTACTGGCACATGGGGGAGAGGAGACTGGCACATGATGGGGGAAATGGCACTTATTACTGGCACATGGGGGCAGAGAGGAGACTGGCACATGATGGGGGAGAGTGGCACTTATTATTGACACATGGGGGCAGAGAGGAGACTGGCACATGATGGGGGAGTGGAACTTATTACTGGCACATGATGGAGGGAGTGACACTTATTACTGGCACATGGGGGAGAGGAGACTGGCACGTGATGGGTGGGGCACTTATTACTGGCACATGGGGGCAGAGAGGAGACTGGCACATGATGGGGGAAATGGCACTTATTACTGGCACATGGGGGCAGAGAGGAGACTGGTACATGATGGGGGAGTGGCACTTATTACTGGCACATGGGGGAGAGGAGACTGGCACGTGATGGGTGGGGCACTTATTACTGGCACATGGGGGGCAGAGAGGAGACTGGCACATGATGGGGGGAAATGGCACTTATTACTGGCACATGGGGGGCAGAGAGGAGACTGGTACATGATGGGGGGGAGTGGCACATTACTGGCACATGGGGGGAGAGGAGACTGGCACATGATGGGGGGGGAATGGCACTTATTACTGGCACATGGGGGGGCAGAGAGGAGACTGGAACATGATGGGGGGGAAATGGCACTTATTACTGGCACATGGGGGGCAGAGAGGAGACTGGCACATGATGGGGGGGAGAGTGGCACTTATTACTGGCACATGGGGGGGTAGAGGAGACTGGCACATGATGGGGGAGAGAGTAGAGTGGCACTTGTTACTGGCACATGAGTGGGGTGGGAGGAGACTGGCACATATTACTGGCATATGGGGGGGGAGTGGCACTTGTTACTGGCACATGATGGGGGGAGGGGAAGAGGCACTTTTTACTAGCACATGATTGGGGGGCACTATGGGGACATCTACTGACACAAAGAAGGGGTATTTTATATGGGGATCTGTGTGGTACTAGTATAATCAGGGGTATTATCTGTTTCTGCAGTATCATATTGGGGACAACAGCGGCACAGTATTGGGGGTAGTAGGATGAATTGTCCAGAAGATGGGAGGATGATGGAAAAGTAGTAAACTGAGTTTTTTTTTTTTTGCTGTCAAACTGCAGAGACGAAAACTGGTGGTCTGGTCTGCAGGTCTGAAAGGAGAAGATGAGGACAGAGAACGTCTACATTAAAGGAGACGTCACTGGATGTAAGCAGTAAGTGGGGCGCTGTATTTCTGTAGTGATCAGAGCAGGGGCGTATCGATCGCCGGAAGTGCCCCTCCCGAGACCAGGCTCTGGATCCGCCACTGTCTGAGAGTCTTTTAGGTGCTTTTTGGCTGTCTCCAGTGGTATGTGTTTTTTTTTTTTTACTGAGCAGTGGCTTCCTTCTGGCCACTGCTGTAAAGCTCAGAATGGTGGTGTGCTGCAGTGATGAGACCTTCTGAAAGTTTCTCCCATCTGCACACAGGATTTTGAGCTCAGCCAGAGTGACCATTCGGTTCTTGGTAACCTCTCTTAACAAGGCTCTTCTCCCCAGATTACATAGTTTGGTGGGGCTGCCAGCTCTATGAAGAGTTTTGGTTGATCCAAACTTCTTCCATTTAAGAATTATGGAGGCCACTGTGCTATTGGGAACTTTGTAGGCAAATTTTTGTTAGCCTTCTCCAGATTTGTGTCTACACACAATTCTCTCTCTGAGCTTTACAGGCAGCTCTTTCCTCCTTATGGCTCAGTTTTTGCTTTGATATGCAGTGTCAGCTGTGGGACCTTATATAGACAGGGGTATGTCTTTCCAAATAGTTTCCAACTGAATTTACTAAAAACCAAGCCCTCACACAGCTACTTTGGTCGAAAAATAAAAATTTTATGGATGTTAGTATGTGGCAATGCTAAATATAACTTATTTTTAGTAAAAACTGATTTTATGCTGCAAAAGTAGTAAAACGTGAAAAAACAATATAATTTTGTTATTGCCATAACCGTATTGACCCACAGAACAAAGTTATCATATCATATATACCACATGAGGAACCCCATAAAAATAAAAAACAGACAGAATTGCAATTTTTGCCCATCTTCATTCCCCAAAAATGTCATATGTACTCCAAAATGGTATCAATAAAAATTACAGTACATCCCGCAAAAAAACAAGCCCTAACACAGTTACATTGGGGATTTTTTTTTATATAGATGTTAGTATATGTCTATGCAAAATAAAACGTATTTTTAATAAAAAGGTGGATTTTTACTGCAAAAGGAGTAAAACTTCAAAAAACTATATAAATTTGGTATCACTATAACTGTATTGACTCATTTATCCCTGTCTTAGGCCGTTACAATCATAATGGTACCTTAACACAAGCTGATTTATCATGTATATTATCGTTAAATTGAACGAAACTGCATGATTATCAAGCAGTATAAAAGCAATGAATGACAGAATGACAACCGACAAATACGATTTTGTGAACGATAATTAAAGATGAGCAAATCAAAGCTGGCGAAGTGGAATTCGATCTGAATTTCAGGAAAAATTCGATTTGCAACAAATGCGAATTTCTTCACACTTCATGGTAACGAATCACATTTTTCCTAAAATGGCTGCTGCACATGTGAGGACATGGAGAAAGGAAGTATAGGAAGGTGGGATCACCTAGACTGACATGGATGATGCAGCCAATCGGCAACCAGCCAGCCCTGTGATGTCACAGCCCTATAAATACGGTGGCCATCTTAGAATCAGATAATTTCCAGCGTTCTGAGTGCAGGGACAGATGTGAGAAGGCACTAGGGACAGCAATTGGAAAAACTTCATTGTGAAAAAAAAATGAAACAACGATTTATAAGTGCAAGAAAAGGTAAGGAGGAATCATTTCACAGCATCTTAGTGCAGGGAGAGACGTCAGAAGGCGCTAGTGACAGTGCTAGAAAGGCGATTTACAACTGCAGGGAAAGGAAAGGGAGGAATCA
Source organism: Bufotes viridis (assembly GCA_033119425.1). Taxonomy (NCBI): domain Eukaryota; kingdom Metazoa; phylum Chordata; class Amphibia; order Anura; family Bufonidae; genus Bufotes; species Bufotes viridis. The sequence goes on from CM065590.1 coordinate 438,408,602, forward strand.
TTTCACAGCTTCTTAGTGCAGGGAGAGACATCAGAAGGCGCTAGGGACAGTGCTAGAAAAGCGATTTACAACTGCAGGGATAGGATAGGGAGGAATCATTTCACAGATTCTTAGTACAGGGAGAGACATCAGAAGGCACCAGGGACAGTGCTAGAAAAGCGATTTACAACTGCAGGGAAAGGATAGGGACGAATCATTTCACAGCTTCTTAGTACAGGGAGAGACATCAGAAGGCGCTAGGGACAGTGCTAGAAAGGCGATTAAAAGTGCAGGGAAAGCATAGGGAGGAATCATTTCACAGCTTCTTAGTGCTGGGAGAGACATCAGAAGGCGCTAGGGACAGTGCTAGAAAGGCGATTTACAGCTGCAGGTAAAGGATAGGGAGGAATCATTTCACAGCTTCTTAGTGCAGGGAGAGACGTCAGAAGGCGCTAGGGGCAGTGCTAGAAAGGCGATTTACAACTGCAGGTAAAGGATAGGGAGGAATCATTTCACAGCTTCTTAGTGCAGGGAGAGACATCAGAAGGCGCTTGGGACCGTGCTAGAAAGGCGATTTACAAGTGCAGGGAAAGATAATTTGGGGATCCAAATAGCCATTATACAGCTCTGTCATTCCAGCAATTTGTTCTTGGGGTGCAAGTGCTATGTTGGAAAGACTTTAGTGGCTTATATCTGTGGAAAAAGAAAAATATATATGGAGTTCACTTCTGCAGTTATATGTGGTGAAAGCGTTTAGTGGCCTATTTCAGTACAAAAAGAAAAATATATTCTCAGTTCACTTCTGCAGTTATATATGTTGAAAGTGTTTAGTGGCCTATGTCAGTACGGTAAAAAAATATATACGCACTTCACTGGTGCAGTTATTTGTGGCAAAAGCATTTAGTGGCCTATTTCAGTCGAAAAAGTGTCCTATTTCAGTCCAAAAAGGAAAAAAATGTACGCACTTCACTGTTGCATTTATTTGTGGTGAAAGAGTTTAGTGGCCTATTTCAGTACAAAACGAAAAATAGATACGCATTTCACTTCCACAGTTATTATTTCAGTACAAAAACTAAATATATTCAGCGTTCATTTTTTCAGTTATATGTGGTAAACCTTTAGTGACGTATTTCGGTACAATAAAAAATATATTCAGCGTTCACTGTTGCAGGTATATGTGGCAAAACGTTTAGTGACGTATTTCGGTCGAAAAACTAATTTTATTCAGCGTTCAACGCTGTAGTTATAGGCGTTAAAATCATTTGTGATGTATTTTGGTCGAAAAAATAATTTAATTCAGAGCTGCAGTTATACTGTATGTGGTAAAATCTTTATTGAAGTATTTTGGTGGAAAAACAAATTTTATTCAGTGTTCAGCTCTGTAGTTATATGTGGTAAAATCCTTATTGACGTATTTTGGTCGAAAAACAAAATTAATTCAGTGGTCAGCGCTGCGGTTATATGCGGTAAAATCTTTATTGAAGTATCTTGATGAACTTCGCAACTCTTCTGGGCTCAAAGCAATCTTGACGCTTTGTCTTCTCATTGTCTGTAGCTACTAGATCTCCTGATGCTGCGGCCACCTCCACACTCTGTCATTGTGCCATTCTGTGGCTTCCTCATGCTGCTGCCAACTCCAGACTCGGTGGCCTTCTCATGCTGGTTCCAACTCACCACTATGTCATAGGGCCACTCTGTGGACTTCTCATGCTGTTCCCACCCTCCCCACTTCATGACTGATCCACTATTTTGGTTTTTGGCCTGGCTGACATCATCACTTCTTGACACTTCTTCTGATCTGTCAGAAGGAAGGAAAAATGAGAGGCACAATGGATGGTACAAAACACAGAAGACATGCAATATTCCATTCACGAGTCATCTCTGTATTAGATACACTCCTGTTTTTTTGCCATCAGCAATACTGATGGATTATTGAGAAAATGCTGACCGAGTGAAGGCGTATGCTCCACAGACAGGATCCGTTTTTTCTGGGTTATTGTTCTGACGGATCAGAGAATTGGGAAAATTAATCAGTGAGTTGATACTTGAGTTATTTGGTCAGTTTTGGCCCCGTGACTGCCCAAGTAAGTGAAGTATGCAGTAATTCTAAGAGCGACCCTGTGATCTGCATGTCATACGGACTCACAGTATTATTTCACCACAACATCAGACTCCCTATGTGTGTTACTGCAAGGCACAGTATTCTACACCCCTATAAAGGCTCTCTGACGCCCGGAAATAGCCGTTTTTTTAACGCGATTCACAGCAAATAAATTTGCATCGAAGTGAATTTTTCGGAAAAACTGGGCAAACCGGCCGAATTGAATTTTTGAAAAATTCGCTTATCTGTAACGATAATCATCAAGTCTAAAGGTTCATTGTTGAAATGTGAATTTTCTTAGCTACATTTGGAATATTTTTCCTAATCCCTCTGTCATTCATTGGTTTCATAAATCCATACATAGATCTTCCATGAAGACTGCAAGTTAGCAATAGCCCCAGGGCCTCACCTTACTTATTAGGAGTCAGGACTCAGGACCACTGAAAAAGATAACAGTTCCTTCTTCTGAAGGGAGGATGATCTATGATGATGTCTAACTCCAGATATGTATCAAAGCCTAATCTTATTTCCTAATGGACAACATCATAATGTAATCATCTGGAGCATAACATAAGTCAATAATAGGGTTATCTTGCTTCATGTAAATAATCTTATTGGGGTTGACCCATCTCGCACTATCCTAGCGATATGCCACCAATGTCTGTTAGGTATGGGTCCCACTTCTGGGCCCCCCACCTACACATAGAACAGGGCCTCCAAAGCGAAGGAGAGTGCACCACCCATGCTCGGTGTGCTCTCCACTCATTTCTATAGGAGTTCTAAAATGAGCCAAGCCAATGCGCTTGGCTATTTCCAGAACTCCCATTGAAGTGAACGGAGAGCACATTGCACAAGCATGGCCTCCTCTCCATTCACCTCTATGGGAGTTCCAGAAATAACCAAACCTCCTTCAGCCTTTAATCATTGTATAATCTGCAGTTTCTTATATATTTTGGATTTGACTTCTTCATCATTTTCAAGATTTCTGCTTAATATGCATTTTTGTTAACTTTTAGGGGCTAATTTTTAAATAAGACCTAAAACTTCTCACTGAGAGTTTGTTACAATTGAAATCACCCTAAGACCACTTTGGCGCTGTCAATATTTGAGTAGTATTGTTCAACAGTATTTGTGGCTCCAAAACACAGAAGAGACACAAATCTTTCCATTAAACGCAGCTTATCTGTGTTTTGGACCCGCTTCTGGTTTTGACTTACAAAGGCCTCATGCACACGATCGTGTGCCGGCTATGCCTGTGCTGCTGACTGCAAATTTTGGTCCGCTATGCACAGCGACCGACTGTTTGCCCAACGTCTGCAGACCTATTCACTTGAAATGAGTCCACAATCCGCATCCAACAGTCCACACTGCAAAAAAGTAGTGCATTCAGTACTTTTTTGTGGGGTGGAGGCATGGACAGAAAACCCACAGAAGCACTTCATAGTGCTTCTGTGGGCTTCCCATCTGTGCCTCCATTCTGCACCGCACCATATCGCCTGGATTGCAGACCCATGCAAGAGAGTAAGTCTGCATCCGTGACAAGGTGCACACATGCCCATTTCCCGTATATTGTGGACCCGCTATTTGCAGGCCGCAATACGCACTGCCTACGGTTGTGTGCATGAGGCCAAACTCTTATGCAAAATACCAACCAACTACTGTGTGAAAGTGGCCTTTAAGTCTGTTCATACGTAGGTTGGAATGGTGTTGTGCACTTTTGCACTTTTAGTGGCCTTTTAGCATCTGTGTTCTTATTTTATTTAATTTTTTTGCAGTAAATAGCCAGCTTTAGATATTAGTCTATGGAAAATAAGAAATAGTTTTCTTTGCTACTAGCATTTTTTGCTAACTAGGTGGATTTTTTGTATTTCATTTTTTCACAACATGTTGAAGCTTTTTGGAAATTTTTTAGGTGTTTTGACATCTCCTTTTCTATAGGAGGATATAGCCCTGAAAATAAATTGTGGTTCGCACAGTTATTTAGCAATGGCCACAAAAAAATACCATAAAAACTGTATGTTAAAAAACACAAGCGGTTTCTATGGTGTTTTTTTCAGTGAATAATAATTGGTAGAGCACATGTGTGTCCGTAGGGACCCTGAACATTCCTCTTTGAGCTAAACACATGATTATAGGTAGTATATGATGTCTAATTTTCATTTTTTACATCAATCATGGTACAAACCCTTTAAGGTCATCAATATCATGAAATTGGAAAATCCCTTTAAATAACCAGTGGATTCTGTGGTGGTCCTTGGATCCAAAAGAGTCTGGGTATTCCAGTAGTAATTATTGATACTAACATGTTTCCACAATATGGCTATCTGAAAATTTCCTTTGCCTGTGCACTCTAGAATGAGACAGAAGAAAGTGAGGGCAGCCGGACTAAAAAACGAAACTCTTTTTTGGGCAGGTTCGACTGCTAAGGATGGGAAGAACAGGAGCAAATAATAAACCCCCAGTATAATTTACTAGAGTTTGCTGGTGTTATTTGGGAATTTAATCCATTGTATTAAGTGTCATTTATATGGCAGTATCAAGGGCTCTTTAAGGGCTCATGCACATGGCCGTTGTGTGCCCGTGGCCGAATTACGGCCTGTGTGCATTCCGCATAACGGATGCGAACCCATTACCTGAATGGGCCGCAATCACGGAGATGCGGAACGGAAGCACGGATCAGAAAACCGCGAAAGCACTATGGAGTGCTTCCGTTGTGTTTCTGGCTGTTCTTCCACACCGCAAAAAAATAGAACATGTTCTATTTTTTTGCGGTGCGGACTGATCACAGACCCATTTAAGTCGAATGGGTCTAGATCCATCCTGGCCGCCGCACGGACGTTGCCCATGCATTGGGGACTGCAAATTGCCATATATTATCATCAGAGATGAGAGAATTTCTAAAAAATTTGTTTCGGCCGGTTCGCCAAATTTTCTGAAAAGACTTTCTTTGATCCGAATTTATTTGCAGTGAATCGCGTTAAAAAGCGGCTATTTCCTTGCTGCTGAGAGCCTTTATAGTGGTGTAGAACACTGTGCCTTGCAGTAACACGCGCAGGGAGTCTGCTTTGGTAGTGAAATAATACTGAGTCCGTATGATATGCAGATGACAAGCGTAGCTATTATAATCACTGCTCACTTCACTTATTTGAGCCGTTATGGGGCCAAAACTGACCAAATAACTCAAGTATGAACTCAGCCTTACAGGTCGATGTTAGCGTCAAGAAGAAGCGCACTCCTTTTACACCCTCGTCAGCTGATTCCACATAGATGTAAACAGAAACTCTTCTATTGTGGGGGTGGCGGCAGCATTAGGAGACCACGGAGTAGCAAGGTGACATAGTGTGGAGGTGGCAGCAACATGAGGAGACCACAGAGTGACCCACAGAGTGTTAGATCAAATAAATAAATAAAGGAAATTAAAACACCCCAGAAAAGTCTGTAATTTTCTCACTTCACCACACAACTTCTAATAAGCTAAAAGGGCTTTACAACATATAACTGCACCGCTGAATGGCAAATAGGCCCTCACTTTTTTCCACTTATACACTTCACAAAAGGCTTTTCAACATATAACTATACTGCTGAACGGCAAAAATATTTTTCTTTTGCCACGGCAAAAAGGGCTTTACAACATATAACTGCATCACACAAGGGCAAATAAGATGTACTGTAGAAATATTTAATTGTAATATACCCTATTAATGCCTGTATCAAACAGCACTTGCAGCCCAATAACAAGACCGCTTTGCTGGAATTATAGAGCTGTGTAATGGCTATTTGTTTCAATAAAAAATTTTAAAGAATTTTTGTCAGTTAGTATAGACATAAATAAAGAATAGGTTCATGTTGCTATGAACATTAGTATGGTAATCTTAGTATGGCTTGCTAACAGAATAATATTTGTTGCTTTGTTACAATATAATATTAACATCGTAAGTTAAACATAAAGTTTTGTTACATTAAGGGTGAGAATGGTACATAAAGCATTTAACGTAGAATGTGTCTTGGTTCAATTGAACATTGTGCAATCATAGTATTATTTCATTTTATTGCATTGTATTATGAACAATAAATCTTTATTCCAGATGAATCGCATTTCTTTTGTTGCCATTTATAAGCAAGTAGACATAACACATGAAACATAAAACAAAACATTTGCCTTATGTTGCGGCAAAAATAATTATACATTATAAATTCGGTATGGTTTTACTGTAATGGCTATTTGGATCCAGAGTCAGTGCAGCAAGGTGTAATAGGATTGTTCCTATTACCCAGTCTGTAACCTGCCCTCCTAAACCTGTTCTACATAAATGCTGTGAAAGGTGTGACCCTGCGCAAAATTGAAACTGGTGCCCCAAATCCTGAAATATTGGACTAGCAGTTTGACAGAACTTTGTAGGCACAGACAGCGGTTGCAACCAAAACAGCTGAGTGTAGACTGCCACATTATATCTGTTTAGCCTTTCAACTGTAAGCTGCTGATCCTGCAGCCTCTTTGGGTATGTTCACACAGAGCATTTTCTGTGCTTAAAAAAACCTAATGCTTAATCGCATCAGTTTTTTAATGTGTTCTTTTTCTGACTCATTTTATAAAACACTTTTTGATGCAGTTTTGGCTTGGATTTTCATTTATTCCCATTTTTAATGGGAATTATGGACATGGACCACACGTTATGAATAGCCTGGGCACTTCTGTTTTTCCATGGTGTAGTTTATAAAACCACAAGCTGAAAAAAGGAGCTGTCCCATCCGGGCCCCTGAAGTGAAGGGAGAGCACAATGTGCATGCACGGTCATCCTGCATTATGCTATGAGTGTTCTGATAATAGCTGATCACTTGCTCTGCTATTTTTAGAAATTCTATAGCAGTGAATGGAGATAATGCTGCGCATGCACACTGTTATGGGGAACATGTGGGTGATACATTGCTATGGGGAACATATGGGTGACACACTGTTATGAGGGACCTGTTGATGTCATACTGTTATGGGGGACCTGTGGATGTCCCACTCTTATGGGGGACCTGTGAATGTTACAATGTTATGGGGGATCTGTGGAGGACACTGTTATGGGGGACCTGTGGATGTCACACTGTTATAGGGGACCTGTGGATGTCACAATGTTATGGGGGATCTGTGGAGGACACTGTTTTGGGGGACCTGTGGATGTCACACTGTTATAGGGGACCTGTTGATGTCACAATGTTATGGGGGATCTGTGGATGACACTGTTATGGGGGACCTGTGGATGACAATGTTATGGAGGATTTGTGAAGCACAGTGTTATGGGGGATCTGTGGATGACACGCTGTTATGGAGGATCTGTGGAGGACACTGTTATGGAGGATCTGTGGATGACACACTGTTATGTGGGGTCTGTGGAGGACACACTGTTATGGAGGATCCTTGGAGGACACTGTTAAGGGGTATCTGGCTGTGACATAGCTTTACAGATTCCTTTATTAGCAGTCCTGGTCAGCTCCCCCCAAGTAGTGAAAAAAAAAAGAAAAGACACTGCTAATTTGGACTTAAGTTCCCAATCTCTACTCCAACTCCCCCCTTCATTAACAATGCAGACCACCTAAATAATGTTGTCTTTATTAGTTTAACTAGAGCCCTCTATGGCCCAGACATCCATGTGGCAATTGAAAGCAGCACGGCCACGTCACAAGCACAACACGAGTATGTCGTTTGGTTGTGCCCTGCAGTCACAGGGGGCCCACAGTACTTGAGGGCAGTGCAGGGCTTATACAATGAGAGTGTGACCCCAGCAGCCCTGCACCCTCTGCTCCACAGACACTGCTGCATGCTTCTTACTAGATGGACTTACCAGGTGCTTTAATAGGAAGTTCCAGGGAGCTCCTGCAGTCCGGCAGCTGAGCCTGTGGGTCAGATGCAGCAGAAGGCTCAGTTGCCTAGTCTGATGTTTGGGAATTGCAGCCTAGAGCAAGTGCAGGCAAAGGCTGGGAGGCGTTTCTTCTGCCCGCACAGAACGTCCTGATGCTGGCCTGTCACTGAGCTCTGGTGAGACTGGGGGTATACTTAGATATCTAACAGCAGGGGGATCCTGCATGGCATGCATGGCATTATAGGTGATCCCGCCTTCCTAGAGTTCCTTTCTTCATGTTCTCACACGTACAGCATCCATTTTAGGGAAAAATTGCGAGGAAATTCGTATTCGGTGCGAATCTAATAATTCCTGAAATTTGGATCGAATTCCACTTTGTCAGCTTCGATTCGCTCATCTCTAATTATCATTGTATATTGGCAAAATATGATGGTATTTTGTGGGTTGTATATGGCAGTGTTAACTTAGCACTATGCTGTATAGCCAAATGTTATAAAAAAAAATATGGAGATTTCCGTATTGCTTTTTTTGCTCAGGGGCCTATTTTCAATCACACTGACCCTACCTCTCATACATTAATGTAAAGTGTTGCATATTATTATTATTTGCTAGTTGATTCCCTGTATTTATGTATGTGGCTTATACTTTGCTAGTATGAATAGGAGCCAGTCTCCAGATTGTTGCTTTTAAATTAGCAAGGAGTTTAGTTAGCCAAGATGACCACTATGGTTCCAGAAATCTCCATGTAACTACTCATTATTAATGAGCTAATTCAGAAAGGAATCTTGTACTGTATTATCCGTGAAGTATTGCGCTAATCATCACCCTACTGTCCATCCCCCTCTGCACTCCCAAACACATATGGCTAACACTCAGACTGCTAGCCAAATCCAATTATAGATAAATTGATTTGCCTCAAGAACCTGCATGCAGAGCCATTTCTGGGGCTATGCTTAAAATATGAGCCAATTACAATCCTTATATTTATTGGCTCTTTAATTTGTTTTTAATCCCATTGTTTTGTTATTTCTTTCTTTTTGCCGAGCTGCTGAAATCATATAGTAATCGACATTGTTCATCAAAAATAGCAAGACATAGGAAAATAAGATCATAAAGCATAGAAAAAATTGAGAAAAAGATAAAAAACAATATTGTCCGACACAATTTTGATCAAAAATGTGCGCAAAGAGCTTCTAATTTCCATATAGTAAGTATGGCAGTAATGCAATCTACTTTTATACGTGTTTTCATTGTTTGCATGTGTGTTTGTGCATAAAACAGTGTTCTGCTACTTGTAGTCCTTGTTTGCTTTTATATTGCAGCCACGGTAGCCTGCACCTGAACCCCCCTATGGAGGTGCTGGTCTAAGTCCCCTTGCAGACGAGCGTGAGCCGATTAGGTCCGGATGCGTTGCGGATGCATTTAGTCAAAAATGCGCGATTTTGCAAGCAAGTCCATCCAGTTTTGCCTGCGATTGCATTCAGTTGTTCAGATTTTATTGCTCGGGTGCAATGCGATTTATGCGTTTTGCACGCACGTGATAAAAAACTAAATGTTTACAAACAACATCTCTTAGCAGCCATCAGTGAAAAACGCATCGCATCTGCACTTGCTTGCGGATGCGATGCAATTTTCACGCAGCCCCTTTCGCTTCTATGGGGCCAACGTTGCGTGAAAAACGCAGAATATAGAACTTGCTGCAATTTTCACGCAATGCACAAGTGATGCGTGAAAACCATCGCTCATGTACACAGACCCATTGAAATAAATGGGTCCGGATTCACGCATTGCACCTGCACGGAATACTCGCTCGTGAGAAAGGGTCCTAAGTCTTCTATACATATTGTGAAGCAGTGACAGGCCTCATATAAGAGGGAAGATATGTGTCTCCTAGAATGATGCAGACAGGGGCATAACGATAGCGGTCGCAGAGGGGGAAGGGGGCCCGCTGCACTCACATGTAATGGGAGCGCTCTGTCGGGGCCCGCCATAAAATACAGGCAATGCCAGGCCCCGTCAGAGCGCTCTTCAGACATGCGCCCTGGGCACAGAGGCAAGGGGGGGGGGGGGGGGGAGCATGCACTCACCCGGCAGTTCTTGTCACTGCCGGGCTGTTTGTCTTGGTTCCCTGCTTCACTTTTCTTATGAGCTCCAGTGCTCCCCCTGCAGGCCGCGCATGGCTGGCTGTGGGAGGAGCACTGAAAGCCCGGCACTCGGCTTCCAGCACAGCCAGCAGCGCGATGTGAGTGTGGGAGCGCATCATCAGGGAAGAAGGTAAGCATGTGTTTTTGTTTTTTTGTTTTTTCCCATAAAGCTGCAGACTGGGGGCAAAAGGGGGGCCACTAAAAGGATGGAGAGTATTATATATACTACCACTACAAGGAGACATTACATGAAGGAGTGGAGCTAAAGTAGGGGGGCGGGGGCACATTCTTTATACTTGTGCTACAGGGGGTCATTATACAATTTGGGGACTGTGGATGTCCCTAAGGGGGCACCTAATCTGGCATAACTACTGTGAAGGGGCACATATGTGGGCATAACTACTATGAGGGGGCACATATGGAGGCATAACTACTGTGAGGCGGCACATATGGAGGCATAACTACTGTGAGGGGGCACATAATCTGACAACTACTGTTAGGGGGCACATAACTGGGCATACCTACTGTGAGGGGGCACATAATCTGGCATAACTACTGTGAGGGGGCACATAACTGGGTAAAACTACTGTGAAGGGGCACATATGTGGGCATAACTACTATGAGGGGGCACATATGAAGGCATAACTACTGTGAGAGAGCACATATGTGGGCATAACTACTATGAGGGGGCACATAATCTGGCATAACTACTATGAGGAGCACATAATGTGGCATAACTACTGTGAGGGGGCACATAATGTGGCATAACTACTGTGAGGGGCACATATCTGGCCATAACTACTGTGAGGGGGCACATATCTGGCCAAAACTACTGTAAGGGGGCACATATCTGGGCATTACTACTGTGAGGGGGCACATAATCTGGCATAACTACTGTGAGGGGGCACATATCGGGGTATAACTACTGTGAGGGGGCACATAGCTGGCCAAAACTACTATGAGGGGGCACATATCTGGGGATTACTACTGTGAGGGGGTACAAACGTGGGCATAACTACTGTGACAGGAACAAAGGTTGGTATAGCTGTTGTGAGGGGCCACAAGGAGGACATAACTTTTGTGAAGGGGCCACAAGGTGGGGTTAATTACTGTGAAGGGCCACAATGTGGGCATTAGTACTGTGTGGTAGCACTTAGGGGAAATGTCCTAGATCAGGGATGGGCAAACTGCAGTTCTCCAGCTGTTGTAAAACTACAATTCCCACCATGCCCTGCTGTAGGCTGATAGCTGTAAGCAGTCTTTGCATGCTGGGAGTTGTAGTTTTGCAACAGCTGGAGAGCCGGAGTTTGTCCATCCCTGTCCTAGATTAACTTGCTATACATTGGCATCTCTCAGTCTTACAGGCCAGCACAGCACCCCCTGCTGGTGATTTCACAGGGGCAGTCACCATCCCTTCCTTATGCGATTATTCTTTTTTTCTCTGTCTACAGGGACCTTATTCCAGATCCAGTGGACATCACGCCAGCAACACCCTGGATAAGGTAGGACCAGATTTTATTAGTTAGGACGGTGAGTGTAGCCATGCATTGGGCTTAGTGTAAAAAAAAAAAATTGACGCCTCTTTGTATGAAGTGTGGGGGGGGGGGTGTCGGGGGGGAAATCCAAAGTTTGCACTGGGGCCCATAACACTCTAGTTACGCCATTGGGTGCAGGAAACCTATTACAGGAGATGTATGGTATGATTTGCTGTGTTTTTCCCACGATCACCTGGCCTGAGGTGAGGCCAGGTGCGACAATCACTTGGGGATAAAACAATCCTCAGAGTTTAACCCTGAGGATTGTTTTATCCCTGAGCGTTCTTGAAACGCGCGTTTTACGCGTGTTTTTGTCGTGCGTATTACAGCGCGTTTTTGCAAATAGGAAACGCGCGTCGTACGCGCGTTCTTGTGATTGACTACTGTGGTGTCAATCACAATACGCGCGACAAACGCCCCAAAAAAAGCTCAAGTACTTGTTTATGCGTAGGGCATTTTACAGCGCGTTCGAAACGCGCTGTAAAACGCGCAAGTGTGAACCAGTCCCATAGGGAAGCATTGGTTTGCATGTGTTTAGCGTTTTACAGCGCGTTCGAACGCGCTGTAAAACGCGCAAGTGTGAACTTAGGGTAAGGGAATTGAGAAGGAAGCCTGCAGAGGCTCTGTGTGGTTCCAGCCAGGAGGGTTGGCCTCAAGGCTGGGGAAGCCTGTGTTTGGGGGGACCCAGCGACGCCTGAAGAAGAGAGGTGTCGCACAGTCAGAGTCAGGAGGACTGCTGGCTCATGTCCCCCCAAAACAGTGGTGGATTTTAATAGGGGCAATTGGGTCGGCATACCCGGGCCCAGGGTGAGTGAAGGGCCCATTGCCGATTCGCTATCCCAAACACCCCATTTGCGCCACCACAAAGTTCAAGAACATTAATTAATTAATATGTTAATACTCTGCAGCAGCAGCACACTCAGTTGCGCAGGACGCTTGCTTCGCTTACGCGCTGCCTGCTGCAGTAACAGCCGGATCCCGCACCGGTCAGCGGTGGAAATTAGGAAAAGCGAGGAATCGGAGTGGGCACCTGTGAAGAGAAGCCATCAGACTTTAAAATAAATTAATTAACTTACCTCTCCTGCTCCGCCGTTACTCTCCAGGTCTGGCGGTCTCTCCTTCAGTCCCCGCTCACTGGTCTTCTCCGGGCCTGCACAGCACTGTCACCTGACTGCGTGCAGTGTAAGGTCATAGTGTGTACACTATGTCCTGATGCTGTACGCAGTTAAGACAGTGCAGAGTGGCCCTGAGAATACCAGGGAGGGTGAGTACAGCTCTTCACTCACTGCTCCCCCTGCCTCCTGCATACTAGTGTGCGCTTCTTATAAAGCGAAAGGTACAGTAGTTGGTGGTGCTCTACTGTCAAGGTGGGTCCTGTGGGCCTCTTTGGCTTAAAGGTCTGGTCGCAATTGCGACTGCTGAGATCCCTATAGCTACTCCACTGATTCTTGTACATTGGGGACAATATTATAGTAGTTATTTCCATGTTGGATTTAACTTTTTTCCAACAGCAAGGCTTCACTACAAGGAAACAGCAGCTTCTGCGGGCATTACTTCTTTCTGCATTGCAGGCATTATCTCAGCATAAGCAGCAATTATTTTTCTCATTTTCTTGTGTTGTTTAGATTCTCCCTGTGGTACTTGACTTAATATATGGACTGATATTCCGGACAATCTGTTTATTTAAAAGGTTTATCCCTGTGTATGAGCTATTGATTACGGGGGCAGAGCTCCCTCATTGACCAGGCATGTTTACCAGCATACAGCATACATTTATCAAAGGGCTTAACAAAATAAACCAATGTGCTACCTAATAAGAAACAAAACTGGAAAAATACAATAATACAATGCTGCAGGTCATGCATCTCATCTCTCCAGAGCATGGGAATTTTCTACTAATCTTGGGTTTGAAAGCAAATAGATGAAAAACGGACCTTTGGGATTGGAAGCGCTGTGATAATTCATTTATATTGAATACACTACAATAAGACTAAGCAAAATAAACAGATGTATGCAAATGCTCTTAACAGTTGCGTAATGGCAGACAGAAGACAATCAATTGCACCTCATGCATTGTTTGTCTTGGAAAGTGACCGACCAATGACCAAATCAGTGAAACATTTGGTGATGCTAAGTGATTCGGTGGAAGTTCACAGTTTGTCAGCTGATGTCTGATATCTGTGGTGGCAGCATGCCAGTCATCATGTTGGTGTCAGGTTAGATTTATGTGGCACACTATTTATTATGTGATAGCGTTGAAAACAAGTTCCTTTCTCTAGAAACAAGAAAAAAAACTGGTAAGATAATAAGGTCTTTTAGAAACCCAGTGACAGCCAAAACAAAACGACTCAAACTGAAGAATACAATGAGGGGAACGTATTATGATTGGAGTTTTTTATGCTGATCTTAACCACCTCCCGACCGCCTAATTCAGGGATGCATCCTGCGGGCGGCCGGTATGTTCCTCCTTGAAGCATCCGTGCGTCATCTCGCGAGACGCGAGATTTCCTGTGAACGAGCGCACGTTCACAGTATCGCGACGGCAGGAACTTTAACTACAGCCTGCCAGCTGCAGATGTTAAAAAAAGGCATCTGAATCACATATCAGACGCTCTGTAAATTGACAACTTTGTATAAAATTTTTTTAAAGTTGTCATTTACAGAGATATTTCTCACACACGGCATGGGTGTATGTAAAATTACACCCCAAAACACATTGCCCTACTTCTCCTGTGTACAGCGATACCACATGAGTGACACTTTTTTGCAGCCAAGATGCGCAAAGGGGCCCAAATTCCAATGATTTCCTTTTAGGAGGGCATTTTTACACATTTGGATTCCAGACTTCTTCTCACGCTTTAGGGTCCCTAAAATGCCAGGACAGTATAAATACCCCACAAGTGACCCCATTTTGGAAAGAAGACACCCCAAGGTATTCCGTGAGGGACATGGCGAGTTCATAGAAATTAAGTAAGCGGAAATTGACTTTTTTTTTTTTCTTACAAAGTCTCATATTCCACTAACTTGTGACAAAAAATAAAATTTTACATGAACTCACTATACCCCTCACGGAATACCTTGAGGTGTCTTCTTTCTAAAATGGGGTCACATGTGGGGTATTTATACTGCCCTGGCATTGTAGGGGCCCCTAATGCATGAGAAGTAGTTTGGAATCCAAATGCGTAAAAATGCCCTGTGAAATCCTAAAGGTACTCATTGGAATTTGGGCCCCTTTGCGCATCTTGGCTGCAACAAAAGTGTCACTCATGTGGTATCGCCGTACTCAGGAGAAGTAGGGCAATGTGTTTTGGGGTGTATTTTTACATATACCCATGCTGGGTGTGAGAAATATCTCTGTAAATGACAACATTTTAATTTTTTTTTACAAAGTTGACAATTTACAGAGATATTTCTCTCACCCAACATGGGTATATGTAAAAATACACCCCAACACACATTGCCCTACTTCTTCTGAGTACGGCGATACCACATGTGTGCCACTTTTTTGCAGCCTAGGTGCATAAAGGGGCGTAAAGTCCAACAAGTACCTTTAGGCTTTACAGGGTTGCTCACAATTTAGCCCCGCCCAAAATGCCAGAACAGTAAACACACCCCACAAGTGACCCCATTTCGGAAAGTAGACACCCCAAGGTATTAACTGAGGGGCATAGTGAGTCTGTGGGAGATTTTTTATTTTTTTTTGGCCAGAAGTTAGCAGAAATGGAAACTTTATTATTATTTTTTTTTCCTCAGAAAGTGTCATTTTCCGCTAACTTGTGAAAAAAAAATGAAATCATACATGAACTCACCACGGCCCTCCGCGAATACTTTTGGGTGTCTTCTTTCTAAAATGGTGTCATTTGGGGGGTATTTATACTATCCCGGCATTCTAGCACCTGAAGAAACATGACAGGTGCTCAGAAAGTCAGAGCTGCTTCAAAATGCTGAAATTCACTTTTTTGCACCATAGCTTGTAAACGCTATAACTTTTACCCAAACCAATAAATATACACTTATTGCATTTTTTTTTATCAAAGACATGTAGAACAATAAATTTAGAAAATAAATTATATAGAAATGTAGTTTTTTAAAAGAAAGCGAAAAATGTCATTTTTTTGCAAAAATGTTGGTGATTTTTTATTAATATCAAAAAAAAAAAATGTCAGCAACAATAAAATACCACCAAATGAAAGCTCTATTAGTGAGAAGAAAAGGAGGTAAAATTCATTTGGGTGGTAAGTTGTATGACCGAGCAATAAACGGTGAAAGTAGTGTAGTGCAGAATTGTAAAAAGTGGTCTGGTCATTAAGGGTGTTTAAGCTATGGGGCCTGATGTGGTTAATCTAGGTTGCGTTGGCATAAGGTAAGTCACAATTATAACGCACGCCTCTTAAAAATAATGGCACATCTCAGGCAACCATGCACCAGAACAGAAATCTACTGTACGCCAGTTAGGAGCTGGAATAGATTTCCCGCTTTCTGGCATAAGTTACAAAAACGTGCTGGGCCTGCTTGGCCAAGGTCTACAAATCCCACTACCCCTCCTACCTTTCCCACTTTTTGAAAAAATAGTGATTGGGGTACAAAACCCAGCACCAAAATTTGAAACTACCTGATTCTAGAAAACTGGCGTAAAGTGCTATACATAAATGTGAGCCACCGACTATAGATATTCCAATAAAACAATTAACTATCGTCAACTTTACTATGGTGAAATCCAGATGGATCACATGGGTGTGGCAGCATCATGTAGGGGTATGCACAGGGGCACAGTTATATGCTATGCAAAGGCTGCCTAAAGCCCTTCTATCAGCACCAGTATTAAATCTCATATGGTAGGTGGGGGCCCTGTCGCTGAGTTTGCATTGTGGACCAAAAGTTTAAAGGGGTTTTGTAGGCTACTAGTATTGATGATCTATCCTCATGATAGGTCATTAATATCAGATCGGTGGGACTCCGACTCCCAACACCCCCGCCGATCAGCTGTATGAAGGAAAGGTACATGCCATGTGTGTGTGCTGTCTCCTGTCTCTCTTCCTGCTCGCTGTCGATAATGCAGAGCCAAACAGGAAGAGAGACAGGAGACGGCGATGCGCATACCTCCTCTTTATACAGCTGATCGGCGATGGCTGATCCTGAGGATAGTTCATCAATATTAAAAACCTGGAAAAGGTTACGCCTCTGAATATGCATCATGATAGGTTTCCACCTAGAATTGCCACTAGCAGCCATAAAACAAGCAGATTTCCACGGGGGACCCCCGTAAGGAAGACTAGAATTGGAGGCATGCTATCCCTCATGTGATGGCTGTTAAAACAGCCTCCCATCACATGATAACAGGTGGTATAGGATGGAAGAAAAATAAAGTGGTTGTCTAGAATTAGAAAAAAGTGTATACTGGACAAGAGTGATGCTGTTTCCGTAAAAAAGGAGCAGACCATTTTTCTAATCTTGGAAAACCTTTTATTACCTTGTCAGTCCTAAAAGGACTGGGAGACGGAGTTATCAAGTCAAGATCAACTGACATGAGAAATCGGTGGGGTCAACTAAAGGAGAAAAGGGCAAGAAGCACATTGAGGATAGGGATGTCAATGGAATAATTTAAACTCTGGACCATCACCATATGTAGACATAGGGACAAATTTAATAATCCCAATATTTGGACAGAATAATCCCTAGACGATGAGCATCGTACAGGTATGGTGCAGTAAGGTGCCGAATGTATATGGTGCTACTAAAACCAGTCACTGTACCTAATCACACGGTGACCAGGCTAAGATGGCAACTGCTGTCCCCAACAGCCAGCCACCTTAGACAAGGATCGCTGTGTTCGGCTGGTCAATGCCAATCTCAGCTTTCTCACTAACCAGTGAGGGAGCTGCAGGTAAGTTCTGGCATCCCCTGTTAGCACTGCTATATCAGCCAATGGCAGAGCTTAAGAGGCAGAGGGAACAGCATTATAGTTGGGGATCGTGTGCAGAGAGGTTCTGTAAGTTAGCCAACCCAACTTGTTACCACCGCTCTGTACCCTTACTGAAGGCTAATAGCAATTCATTCATGAGGCACCGCTACCACTACCCATAAGCCAGACTGCATCCAGGACTACAATACCAGCATGGGAGGGGTCGATCTTTCAGATCAATTTATGAAGCCATACATTGTCATGAGGAAAATTTAGGTGTTTTACAAAAAGCTGGCTATGCACATACAAACGGCAATATATAATGCTTATGTATTATTTAGATCTCCAGACCAGGCAGCAAAATTCCTTTAGTTTCAGGAGCGTATGATCAAGGCCCTAATTTTCAAATAGTGATGAGCGGCAGGTGCCATATTCGATTTCGACGAAATTCGCGAATATTCGAAAGAATATTCGTTTCATATTCGTCGAAATCGAATATTCGTCATTATTCTAGTTATCGCGATTAATATGCGATTTAAATAATCGCGTATTGCAATTTTAACTTAGGCTAATTTCCTATTGGTTTCATATCTAGAATTATAGTGAAGATGACGAATATGACGAATGTATTTGTCATATTCCTCAAAACGAACATAACGAAGTATTCTCCATCTTCGTTTTAGCAACCTATTCGTCAACTTCGCTAATTCTAGCAATCAAATAGGAGGGTTGAATGACTATAGCTATGTTTAATTCGCTATGCGATTATATTACTTAGCTTTTTTTAATAGAATAATTATATTACTTGATAATTATTATAATTATTCTATTTATTAAAAAAAAAAAATTATATAATCGCATAGCGAATTAAAACACAGCTGTCTCTATAGTCAACCCTCCTATTTGATTGCTAGAATTAGCGAAGTTGACGAATAGGTTGCTAAAACGAAGATGGAGAATACTTTGTTATCTTCGTTTTGAGGAATATGACGAATACATTCGTCATATTCGCTAATTCTACCAAGCCAAGAACGTCTCCATACTAAAATGTACTGTCGGATTTGAGAATTACGTTGAAATCGCAATGCGATTAATATAACTTGAATTAATCGCATTGCGATTTCTACTTCGACCTGGTTTACTATGGTTGGCTTGGTAGAATTAGCGAATATGACGAATGTATTTGTCATATTCCTCAAAACGAAGATAACGAAGTATTCTCCATCTTCGTTTTAGCAACCATAGTAAACCATGTCTGTTGAAATCGCAATGCGATTAATTCAAGTTATATTAATCACATTGCGATTACAACTTAGCAGTGCACTGCTATCTTACATATTAGGCTAGAATTAACGAATATGGAATATAGCAGCAGTGCTAAGTAGAAATTGCAATGCGATTACTTCAAGTTTTATTAATCGCATTGCGATTTCAACTTCGAGCTGGGTTTATAATGGGTAAGCTTGCTAGAATTAACGAAGTTAACGAATATGGAATATATTATAGCAGTGCTAATTGAAATCGCAATGCGATTAATGTAACTTTGAGTAATCGCATTGCGATTTCTACCTAGCACTGCTGCTATATTCCATATTCGTTAATTCTAGCCTAATATGTAAGATAGCAGTGCACTGCTAAGTTGTAATCGCAATGCGATTAATATAACTTGAATTAATCGCATTGCGATTTCAACGTAATTCTCAAATCCGACAGTACATTTTAGTATATGGAGAAGTTCCCATGGTGATGGGGACGCTCCATGAGCACGGAAGTCGGCAGAAGCGGCAACGGGCACTGACTGGAGCAGCCAGTAAGCCAGGAATCCTCAGGACAGGTAAGAACTACTTTTGGGAAGTGGGAAAGAAAAAAATATAACTAAAAAAAAAATGAATATTCGAAATAGCGAATTTATAGCGCTATATTCAAAATATTCGCGATTTAGCGAAGTGCCGATATTCGCTAAAAAAATTCGCTATTCGAATATTCGCGCTCAACACTATTTTCAAAACCAGGAAGGCCCATACTTCTGGAAGTTATGGTGCATGGGTTGTACCAGGGCAACATTTTCCTGGTGAAGTCCCCCAAACATGAAGGAAGGGAAGGATCCAAAAAAGATGCAGAGTGAGTTCTAAAAAGGACACCATTTATCACTGTGAAACCTACCCTAAAAACCTGGACTGTGCTAAAAGGATTGCTTCAAAGTGTGCCACACATCCATAGATTATTAATTGCATCCTTTATGTTCTTGGTAATTTTACCAATTTATTAAACTGTGATATACTCTGCACAGCTTATATTTACAGCTTTTCACCACCCACTACACATTCATGCCCTCCAACCCGTATAGCCCTCCTTCCCTTCTAAGTCTTGCGGTGTGCCCATACAGAAGTTTACAAGCACATATGAGGTGTTACTGGTTCCTATATGAGAAAATGAGGAAAACTGGCCTAATCAGCATTTTCTTGTAAGAGAAATGTCATTTTTTATTTGCAATTACAAGTGTTTCTAAATTCTATGAAGCACTATTTGGGTCAAAGTGCTTATTACACAAAATTCCTTGAGAGATGTACACTAGAGAGATGTACAGTCTCTTGTAGAGATGAGCGAATTTTTCAAAAATTCGATTCGTAATTTGTTGAATTTAGTTAAAAAATGGCTGCAATTTCCTGGCTGCAGAGAGCCTTTATGGTGGTGTAGAACACTGTGCATTGCAGTAACACGCATAGGGATGGGGGTTGAGCGAACTTGTATTTTAAGTTCGGCATCCAAAGTTCTGTTGGGGTTATCGAAGAATCCCGTTATGGATTCCTCCTACCACGGACCATAATGGAATTTTGAATCCATAAGGGGATTCTTCGATGAACCCGAACCTTGGACAACACTAAGGACCTGGGGTGACGTCACCGTCATGTGATCAGTTCAGGGGGCGTGGGTCAGTACTGGATTGGATAAGAGGTGGTAAAGGGCCTGGTATAATGATCATGTGACATGAGGGGCGGAGCTCCTGTGCTTTGTGTGGAGGAGAAGAAGGAAGTAGAGCAGTGAAAGACGGTTGCGCAAACTTGTTTTTTTAAGTTCAGCGTTCGGGTTCATTGAAGAATCCCCTTATGGATTCCAAATTCCCTTATGGTCCGTGGTAGCGGAATCCATAACGGGATTCTTCGATAACCCGAACCCGGACTTTGGACGCCGAACTTAAAATACAAGTTTGCTCAACCCTAGTAGTGAAATAATACTGGGAATCCGTATGACATGCATATGACAGGCGTCACTCTTAGAATCACTGCACACTTCACTTATTTGTGCAGTCACAGGTCCGAAACTGACCAAATAGCTCAAGTATGAACTCAGCCTTAAAGGTCGATGTTAGTGCCAAGAAGAAGCGCACTCTTTTTACAGCATTGTCAGCTGATTCTTCATAGATGTCTACAGAACCTGTTCTATTAAACGCCTACACGACTTGAGCGCCCTCCCTGACAGAGTGGAGAGGGTGTCAGCAGTAAGTTTGTGTTGACGTCACCGATTATTTTGCCCCTCCTCTGAACCATCAGAACAATAACCCACAAAAACGGATCCTTTCTGTGGAGAATCCACCTTCACTCGGTCAGCATTTGGTCAGTAATCTATCAGTATTGCTAAAGCCAAAAAAAAGGACTTGATCCAAAACAGAGATGACATATAAACAGGATATTTGCATGTCTTCTGTGTTTTGTACCCACTCCTGCTTTTGGCTACCAAATCATAAGCCAATTCTGATGGGACCATACAGGCCTGTTGTGCATCTAATTTTTCCTTCCTTCTGACAGATGAGAAGATGGGTCAAATAAATTATGTCAGCCGGCCGAAAGACAAAATAGTGGCCCAGTCATGAAGTGGGGAGGGTGGAAGCAGCATGAGGAGACCATAGAGTGGCCCAATGACAGAGTGTGGAGGTGGAGGCAGCATCAGGAGGCCAGAGAGTGGCAAGGTGACATAGTGTGGAGGTGGCGGCAGCATCAGGAGGTCACAGAGTGGCAAGGTGACATAGTGTGGAGGTGGGTGGCAATACTAGTACCATCTGAAAATGGTGGGTGAAAGAAGGAGCACTTGGCATAAGATGTGTGGCATCAAGTGGTCTCTTTTGTCAATGGGTTGGTGTGGCACCATGGATGATCTATTCTGATGCATCAGGCATTGGTGGGTGGAAATCCTGGCTGATCCACGCCTGATTCATCTTGACAAAGGTCAGTTTCTCCACATTTAGGGTGGACAGGCGAATTCTCTTTGGGGTAACTATGGCCCCTGCCACACTAAACACCCGCTCTGATGACACACTACTGGCTGGGCAGGACAGCTTTTCCAGGGTAAACTCGGCCAGTTGAGGCCACAAATCCAGTTTGGCTGTCCAGTAGTCCAGTGGATCTTTAACTTGGGGTGGCAGGGTGCACCATCTGCTGGTTCAAGTTCTGCTCTAAATCTGCTCTAAATCTAGCTGCTGGTGAGTAGTTTCTTCACTAGGCTGGTGAAGAAAGCTGCTCATCAGTGACTATAGACTCAGGCTGCTGGTAATGGAGCTGGTACTGCTCCTGCCACCCCTCCCAAGCAGCCATGGCAGTGAAACGGCCCCCATCTTAGACCGGTAGCGAGAGTCTAACATGGTGCAGAGCCAGTAGTCATTTCTCAACTGAATGGTGACAATTCGACTGTCACTAAGCAAGCAAGTGAGCATGCATCGGGCCATTTGCGCAAGTGACTCTGAGGGACTCCATGCCTCCATCTCCACTGCATACTGCCACGCTGTGCCTGGGTCATCTGCCTCGTCTTCCTCATCTCCCTTTTGCTCCTCCACCTGCGTGTCAAAACCACTAATTTGACTACTTTTGGCTCCAATGTCCTCCTCTAGTTGAGCCTCCACAGGGCTCATGTGGCCTTGAGATCTAAGCGCAATGTCTCCAGTCCCCTGACCAGCCAGATTTACCAGCATCTGTTCCAGGACATGAAGCAGTGGAATGACGTCATTCATACAGTAGTCTTGGCGACTGACAAATAACGTGGCCTCCTCAAAGGGCCTGAGAAAACGGCAGGTGTCACACATGAGCTGCCACTGGCTGACATTGAAGTTACACAGGAGAGTACTCCTGTCCGCTTGAATCATCAAGAAATCATTTATGGCCTTTCTCTGTTCGTATAGTCGGTCCAATATATGGAGGGTTGAATTCCAGCGGGTGGAACTGTCGTATATCAGCCTATGTTGGGGGATGCCGTTCTGCCAGTGCAGCTCAAGGAGGGTGTGCTTTGCGGTGTACGAGTGGCTGAAGTGCATGCAAAGTTTCCTGGCCATTTTAGGATGTCTTGCAGATGGGTGGAGGACTTTAACTGCATGACAACCAGATTTAACACGTGCGCCATGCAGGGTGCATGGCTCATCCTCCTTGACGCAGCGCTGACACCATGTTCTTCCAGTTCTCGGTCACCATGATTCCGATTTTGAGTTGTCTCGGAGAAAGCCAGGATTCGATTTCTTCATGAAGGACATGGAGCAGTTCCTCCCCTGTGTGACTCCGTTCGGGCAAACGAGGGGCAGAACAGCGTGACACCGCCGTGCCCTGCACATGTGGTATGCTGGAGGGCCCCTGTGAATTGTCCCTGCAGTGGAGGCTGAGAACACGTTGGAGGATGAGGAGGCAGAGGAGGACATTGTCACAGGACCAACGGCATTGGAACGTGGAGGCGGAAGTGGTGTCACCTGCCCAAGCTGCTTGTTTGGCTGTGCAGGAACCACATTCACCCAGTGGGCCATAAAGGATATGTGTTGTCCCTGACTGTAGTTACAGCTTCACATGTCGGCGCTGCCGTGCACTTTGGCAGACACCAACAGACGCAAGGCCCGAGTTCTGTTCTACATGTGTGAGCAGGGCTGGTACTGCCTTTTTGTCAAATAAATGATGGCTTGGGACTCTCCACCTCGGCTCGGCACAAGCCATCAGTTCTCTGAAAGGTGCAGAGTCCACCACTTGGAAAGGGAGGGACTGCAGCACCAACAACTTGAACAGGAGTACGTTCAGCTTCTGCGCTGTTGGATGCGTGCACGCATACTTTTGTCTCTTGGCAATCGCTTCGGTGATCGATTGCTGACGGAATGACTGACTAGGAGGAGTAGCAGGAGCATCAGGACCAGCAGATGTTGGGTTGAACAGACAGCTCCCTTCGTCTGAGGTGGTGGAGCCTTGACTGCCTGAAACCGGGTGCGTGCCACTGGGTGATGCTATGGTTGCTGCGGCAGGCTGGACTACCAGATCGGAGTCACGGTTCTCCCAGGCCACTTTATGGTGATGCAGCTTCCACGCCACTCTCCTCATCACTACTTGCCCACCTAGCGGAGGAAGCGGAGGATGTCTCCTCCAGATCTTGGCTGGGCAGTAGCTGCTGACTGTCCTTTAGTAGTTCGTCCTCGCTGAAAAGTGAAGCCGAGCTAAAGGGAATATACTGTAATACTTCTCACGCTGAGGGAACTGAAAATGACAGAGAAAGGTTGAGGACAGGTGGGGGCATGCCCGGGCCATGCCAACTAGACGTCGTGTCAGAGGAACCCACGACTCTTGGCTGGGGGTGTCTGACGTCACTTGGGACGAAGTGGATAACAGAGTCAACCATTCAAGAACCGCTGGGTTGCTGTTCAAGACACGACTGCTAGATGACACCGGGAGCTCAGGCCTTTCGCTGCAACCCCGGCTGCCACACCTCCTTACTCTGCTGCGACTTCTGCCTGCGCCAGAAACATTTAGGCCTCTGCCACACTTCTGTGCAGGGCCTGGCAATTCTCTGTCTGACATACTGTTAGATTCAATAAATAAATAAAAAGTAAATTAAAACACCCCAGAAAAGGCTTCACAACAGATAATTGCACCGCTGAGCGGCAAATATGTTTTTTCTTTTGCCGGTAAAACACCCCAGAAAAGATTTCACAACAGATAACTGCACAGCTGAGGGTCAAATATATTTTTTATTTTTCTACTAATGCACCCCAGAAAAGGCTTCGCAACAGATAACTGCACCTCTGAGCGGCAAATATATTTTTTCTTTTTCCGGTAAAACATCCCAGGAAAGGTTTCACAACAGATAACTGCACCGCACAAGGGCAAATAAGATGTAGAATAACGGAAAATAACGAAATGCCCAGACAGAATGCTAAACAGAAGCCTTTAAAAGGCATTCCGTTTGCTTTCCTTCCTAATAAAAGTCTATGGGAAAGCATAACGGATCTGCCTGGGTCCCGTTATGCAAGACGGACAACAAAGTCCATAGGACTTTGTTTACCTTCTTGCCTAACGGGAACCAGATGGATCCGTTTTGATTCCCATAGACTTCTATTAGGACGGAAACCAAACGTAATACCTTTTAAAGGCTTCCGTTTTGCATTCCGTCATAATACAAGTCTGTGGGCAGAAGAACGGATCCATCCTTCCGTCTTATGGATTCCGTTATTTTCCGTTATAACCATGTTATAACGGAAAGCCATAACTGAATTCCTAACGCTAGTGTAAACCCACCCTAATTTTTTTTTTAGCACAAATATCGTTTTTTTAAACACTGTCCCTAGTTCCTACAGACGTCTCTGCCTGCACTGAGTACACTGGTAAATGGCAGAATCTAAGATGGCTGCCGCTATTTATAGGCTGTGACATCACAGTGCTTGCTGGCTGCTGATTGGCTGCATGCATAGCATTATGGGTGATCCCGCCTTCCCAGAGTTCCTTTTACAGGCAGCAGTCACAAATCGCGAGGAAATTCGGATTCGTTGCACATCGAACTGTTCCTGAAATTTGGATCAAATTCCACTTCATCAGCTTCGATTCGCTCATCACTAGGTCCTTGCAAAAGTATTCACCTCCCTTGACTTTTTTCATATTTTGGTGCTTCACAACCTGGAATTAACATGGATTGTTTGAGGATTTGCATAATTTAATTTACAGAACATGCCACAACTTTGAAGATGTTTTTTTTTTTTATTCTGAAGCAAACAACAAATAGGACAAAATAACAGAAAAGTCAATGTGCATAACTATTCACCCCCCTAAAATCAATACTTTGTAGAGCCACCTTTTGCGGCAATCACAACTCCAAGTTGCTTTGGATAAGTTTCTATGAGCTTGCCACATCTTACCACTGGGATTTTTGCCCATTCCTCCTTGCAAAACTGCTCCAGCTCCTTCAAGTTGGATGGTTTGCACTTGTGAACAGCAATCTTCAAGTGTGACCACAGATTTTCTATTGGATTAAGATCTGGGCTTTGACTACGCCATTCCAATACATTTATATGTTTCCCCTTAAACCACTCAAGTGTTGCTTTAGCAGTGTGTTTAGGGTCATTGTCCTGCTGGAAGGTGAACCTTCGTCCTAGCCTCAAATCACGCACAGAGTGGTAAAGGTTTTGCTCAAGAATATCCCTGTATTTAGCACCATCCAGCTTTTCTTCAACTCTGACCAGTTTCCCAGTCCCGGCTGCTAAAACATCCCCACAGCATGATGCTGCCACCACCATGTTTCACTGTGGGGATGGTGTTCTTTGGGTGATGTGATGTGTTGGGTTTGTGCCAGACATAGCATTTTCTTTGATGGCCAAAAAGTTCAATTTTAGTCTCATCAGACCAGAGCACCTTCCTCCATACATTTTGCGAGTCTCCCACATGCCTTTTCGCAAACTCCCAATGTGTTTTTGTTTTTTGCTGAAAGTAATGTCTTTCTTCTTGCCACTCTACCATAAAGCCAACTTTATGGAGCGTACCGCTTATTGTCATCCTATGTACAAATACTCCAGTCTTTGCTATGGAACTCTGCAGCTCCTCTACGGTTACCTTAGGTCTCTGTACTGCCTCTAAGATTAATGCCTTCCTTGCCTGGTCCATGAGTTTTGGTGGGCGGCCGTCTCTTGGCAGGTTTGCTGTTGTGCCATGTTCTTTCCATTTAGTTATGATAGATTTTGAATGTCCGGGTTCGAGAAGTTCGGCCGAACTTCACGAAAATGTTCGGGTTCGGGATCTGAATTTGACCCGAACTTGACCCCGAACCCGAATTGAGGTCAATGGAGGCCCGCACTTTTGGACACTAAAATGGCTGTAAAATAGTCCTGGAAAGGGCTAGAGGGCTGCAAAAGGCAGCAAAATGTAGGTAAATCCCCTGCAAACAAATGTGGACAGGGAAATGACTTAAAATAAAATAAAATAAAATAAATAAAAATTAACCAATATTAATTGGCAACTTGGAGGAGGAGGTGGAATAGGAGGTTGGGGTGGCGTCAGGTGGGAATGCTATGGTAGTTGAAGTTCTCCTCACAGCCATAAAGGATTCATGTCTGCCTGCAGCACCACAGGCCTTATTCACAGCTTCAGGCCCATGGCAACCATACATGGGAGTTGGAGAAGTTGTCATCACAGCCAAAAAGGATTCATGCCTGCCTGCAGTGTCACAGGCCTCATGCACACCCACAAATAGGAGAGTTCAAATCACGCCAAAACAGTATTGATTTTACCCAGCAGTGCCAGAGACAACAATCACTCATTCAGGCCCATGGCTCCCGCAAACAGGAGAGCGGTCCCATAACAGCAACACAGGCCTCAGTTCAACCTGCAATGGAACAGTCCATTATCATTTATGTAGGCCCTAGCACACAGACAGAGGTGAGCGGTCCCATAACAGCAAAACAGGCATCATGTTACCCAGCAAAGGAACAGGCCACTTTCAGCAATTTAGACCCTAGCACCCAGACAGAGAAGAGAGGTCCCATACAGCAAAACAGGCATCATGTCACTCACCAATGCAACAGCCACTTTTCATCAATTTAGGCCCTAGCACCCAGACAGAGGAGAGAGGTCCTATAACAGCAAAACAGGCATCATGTCACCCACCAATGCAGCAGGCGATTATCATTAATGTAGGCCTCTGGCACCCAGACAGAGGAGAGAGGTTCCATAACAGCAAAACAGGCATCATGTCACCCACCAATGCAGCAGGCGATTATCATTAATGTAGACAGAGGAGAGAGGTCCCATAACAGCAACACAGGCCTCAGGTCAACCTGCATAGGAACAGGCCATTATCATTTATGTAGGCCCTGACACCCAGACAAAGGAGAGGTAATTTGTCAGCAAAAAGAGTTTAATGTCTCCCACCAATACGGCAGATGACTAAACGAAATATAGGCCCCTGACACCCAGACAGAGGAGAAGTCATTTGACAGTAAAAAGAGGTTAATGTCACGCACCAATGCAGCAGGCGATAAAACTAAATATAGGCCCCTGACACCCAGACAGAGGAGAGGGCATTTGTCAGCAAAAAGAGGTTAATGTCTCCCACCAATACGGCAGGGGATTAAACGAAATATAGGCCCCTGACTCCCAGACAGAGGAGGTCATTTGACAGTAAAAAGAGGTTAATGTCACGCACCAATGCAGCAGGCGATAAAACAAAATATAGGCCCCTGACACCCAGACATTGGAGAGGTCATTTGTCAGCAAAAAGAGGTTAATGTCTCCCACCAATATGGCAGTCGATTAAACGAAATATAGGCCTCTGAAATCCAGACAGAGGAGAAGTCATGTGTCAGTAAAAACAGGTTAATGGAACGTACCAAAGCAGGTAGGCGATTAGCTAAAATGTAGGCCCCTGGCACCCAGGCAGAGGAGAGGTTCATTCAACTTGGGGTTGCCCGCAAAATAATGGTACAATTAAAAAAGAGGATTCAATAAAGAAGTGCCCTGGAGTACAAGAATGTATGGTTGAGGGCGAGGCAGTTATAAATGTCTATTCTGCACAAGGTACGGACAAGTCCTGTGGGATCCTTGCCTGGTTTATTTTAATGAATGTGAGCCTGTCCACGTTGGCTGTGGACAGGCGGCTGCGTTTGTCTGTAATGATGCCTCCGTTCAAAATACACGTTCAGACAATACACTGGCCACAGGGCAGGCCAGCACCTCCAAGGCATAAAGGGCAAGCTCTGGCCATGTGGACAATTTGGAGACCCAGAAGTTGAATGGGGCAGAACCATAAGTCAGTACGTGGAGGCGTGTGCACACGTACTGTTCCACCATGTTGTTGAAATGCTGCCTCCTGCTAACACGTTCCCTATCAGCTGGTGGTGCAGTTTGCTGTGGCACGGTGACAAAACTTTTCCACATCTGTCCCTGCTGTCTGTGGAGCTGGCCGTGACACAGCCACGTTGGTGACCTTTTCCTCCTCCACCTCTGCCTTCGCCTTGTGCTTCCACTTGTCCCCCCATGTCAGTTGGGAATGGCCTCAGGAGCGCGTCTACCAGCGTGCGCTTGTAGTCGAGCATCTTCCTATCACGCTCCAGTGTGGGGATTAAGGTGGGCACGTTGTCCTTGTACTGGGGATCCAGCAGGGTGGCAACCCGGTAGTCAGCACAAGTTAAAATATGGGCAACTTTGCTGTCGTTGCGCAGTCACTGCAGCATGTAGTCGCTCATGTGTGCCAGACTGCCCAGAGGTGACGATCAGCTGTCCTCTGTAGTTGGTGTATCGTCTGTGTCCTCCGTATCCCCCCAGCCACGCTCCAGTGATGGCCCTGAGCTGCATAGGGTGCCACCCTGCAGTGAAACCGGTTCCTCCTCCTCTACCTCATCCTCCTCGACTTTCAGAAGTGTTCCCTGGCTGTCCACATGTGTACCTGGCCTCTGCTGGTGCAGGAACCCACCCTATGAGCCAATTCTGTATGACCTGCCTGAAACCCTGTGAAATTCCCCCTCTTCCTCCTCCTCCTGTGCCGCATCCTCTTCCACAATCGCGGTAATATTTTTTTCAAGGAGACATAGAAGGGGTATTGTAATACTAACAATGGCGTCATCAGCACTGGCCATGTTGGTTGAGTACTCCAAAGACCGCTACAAGGTACACAGGTCTCGCATGCAGGCCCAGTCACTGGTGGTGAAGTAGTGCTGATCCGCAGAGCGACTGACCCGTGCATACTGCATCTGAAACTCCACTATCGCCCTGCTGCTCGCACAGTCTCTCCAGCATTTGTAAGGTGGAGTTCCACCTGGTGGGCATGTCGCATCTGAGGCGGTAAGCAGGAAGGCCGAAGTTACGCTGCAGCGCAGACAGACGAACAGCAGCAGGGTGAGAATGCCGAAAGCAAGCACATACGGACCGCACTTTCAGCAGCAGCTCTGACATGTCTGGGTAGTTTTTAAGAAACTTCTGCACCACCAGATTCAGCACATGCACCAGGCAAGGGATGTGGGTCAAACCGACTAGTCCCAGAGCTGCAACGAGATTTTGCCCATTATCCTCGGTCCATCCCCCAGATGGATTACAAAAAAAGATTTCCCTTACAGTGGCTGGGTACAGAAATGTTGGATTGCTGAAGCTCCCTCCCTCTCTATTTGCTGTATCTTGTGGATTAAAGTAGCACAGGTTCTTCTGATTTCTGCCCTATTCTGTCCCTGATCGCAGCACCAGCATTCTCTCTATAAGCTCAAATCAGCAGAGTGACATGCGGCAGTATGTGACTCCAGCTTTTGAAGAGGCTGGGTCACATGCTGCACTCAGCCAATCACAGCTATGCCATTAGTAGGCATGGCTGTGCAGCCCTTTAGAAAGCGGGAAGAAATCGCCGAACAACGGACCCGGACCAGAACTTTTTTGAAAATGTTCGAGTCCATGCCCCGACCCCCCAAAATTCGTTACGAACCCGAACTATACAGTCGTAAATTCGCTCAACTCTACTGGGGATCATCAAAGATTTGGATATTTTGTTATAACCTAACCCTGACTTATACTTCTCAAAAACATTGTACCTTACTTGTTTGGAGAGTTCCTTGGTCTTCATGGCAGTGTTTGGTTAGTGATGCCTCTTGCTTAGGTGTTGCAGTCTCTGGGGCCTTTCAAAAAAGGTGTGTATATGTAATGACAGATCATGTGACACTTAGATTGCACACAGGTGAACATTATTTCACTAATTATGTGACTTCTGAAGGTAATTGGGTGCACCAGAGCTTTTTGTGGGCTTCCTATTAACCGCCTGCCGACCGCCTAACGCACAGGTGCGTCCAGGTGGCGGCAGGTTTGTTCCTCCTGGACGCATCCATGCGTCATCTCGCGAGACGCGAGATTGGCTGTGAATATGCGCGCGCGTGCGAGATGCGTCCAGGTGGCGGCAGGTTTGTTCCTCCTGGACGCATCCGTGCGTCATCTCGCGAGACGCGAGATTGGCTGTGAATGTGCGCGCGCGTGCGAGTTCACGGTGGCGCACAGCTCGGCAGTTATACTACAGCCTGCCAGCGATGATCATTCGCTGGCAGGCTGTAGATGTAAAATAAATCGCATCAAACAGGTATATCAGACGCTGTTTTGTTAACAGCGTCTGATATACCTGCTACCTGGTCCTCTGGTGGTCCAATTTGCTGGGATCGACCACCAGAGGACCAGGTAGCTCTGTAAAGTAGCACCAAGCACCACACTACACCCCTCCCCCCCGTCACTTATTAACCCCTTATTAACCCCTGATCACCCCATATAGACTCCCTGTTTCTTCTTTCTAAAATGGGGTCACTTGTGGGGTATTTATACTGCCCTGGCATTTTAGGGGCCCCTAAATCGTGAGAAGAAGTCTGGAATCCAAATGCATAAAAATGCCCTGTGAAATTCTAAAGTTACTCATTGGAATTTGGGCCCCTTTGCGCATCTTGGCTGCAAAAAAGTGTCACTCATGTGGTATCGCCGTACTCAGGAGAAGTAGGGCAATGTGTTTTGGGGTGTATTTTTAAATATACGCATACTGTGTGTGAGAAATATCTCTGTAAATGACAACTTTTTAAAAAAATTTATACAAAGTTGTCAATTTACAGAGATATTTCTCTCACCCAGCACGGGTATCTGTAAAAAATACACCCCAAAACACATTGCCCTACTTCTCCTGAGTATGGCGATACCACACGTGTATAGACCTGTTCTATAAAAATATCACATGATCTACCCCCTCAAGTGAACGCTGTTAAAAAAAAACTGTGCCAAAATAGCCCTTTTTGGGTCACCTTGCCCCAAAAAAGTGTCATATTGAATGATCAAAAAATTATGGGTACCCAAAAATGGTACCAATGAAAATGTCAGCTCTTCCGGCAAAAAAGAGCCCCTGCACAAGACGATCGGCAGAAAATTTTTAAAGAAATGTAGCTTTCAGAAAAGGAAAACTGAAACAACAAAAAAAACACATTTTTGGTATTGTCGCGTCCGTGTCAACCTGCTCTATAAAAGCAACACATGATCTGATCTTTCAGTAGAACTTCGTAAAAAAATTAAAACTGTGCCATAACAGACATTTTTTGGTTACCTTGCCTCACGAAAAGCGTAATATCGAGCAATGAAAAATCATGTTCCCCAAAATAGTACCAATAAAACTGTCATCTCATCCCGTAGTTTACAAAATGGGGTCACTTTTTGGAGTTTCTAATCTAGGGGTGCATAAGAGGGTCTTCAAA
Source organism: Bufotes viridis (assembly GCA_033119425.1). NCBI lineage: Eukaryota > Metazoa > Chordata > Amphibia > Anura > Bufonidae > Bufotes > Bufotes viridis. The sequence goes on from CM065590.1 coordinate 438,440,579, forward strand.
TGTGACATGGCAACTTAAAATTATCCCAGCGACATCTACACTCCAAAATCCATATGGCCCTTTTTTCCCTCTGCGCCCTGCTGTGTGCCCATACAACAGTTTGCTACCACATGTGGGTTGCTTCTGTAAACTGCAGAATCAGGGTAATAAATATTGAGTTTTCTTTGGCTGTTAACCCTAGCTGTGTTACAGGGAAAAATAGATTAAAATGGAAAATCTGCAAAAAAAAGTGAAATTTGTAAATTTCACCTCCATTTTCTTTCATTCTTGTGGAACACCTAAATGGTTAACAAAATAAAATCAGTTTTGAATAACTTAAAGGGTGTAGTTTGTAAAATGTGGTCATTTATGGGGGGTTTCTATTATGTAAGCCCAACAGTGACTTCATAACTGAAGTGGGTTTTGGAAATTTTCTTAAATATTTTAAGAATTGCTTCTAAAATGCTAAACCTTCTAAAGTCCTAAAAAAAAGTAAAACGACATTTACAAAATGATCCCAACATGAAGCAGACATCTATGAAATGTACAGTAACAACTATTTTATGAGGTATCACAATCTGCTTTAAAAGCAGAAACATTCAGATTTCAAAAATTGTGTAAATTTCTGTAAATTTTGGAATCTTTTATAAATTAAGGTGAAACATATTGACTCAAATCTACCACTAACATAAAGTACAATATGTCACGAGAAATCAATCTCAGAATCGCTTATTTAAGTAAAAGTGTTCCAGAGTTATCACATAAAGTGAAACATGATTTGCAAAATGTGACTTGGTCCTTGTGGTGAAAACTGGCTTGGTCTTGAAGGGGTTAAGAATTTAACCTCTTACAGAGACAGGGCGTACAGGTACATCCTGATGTCTAAGTCCTTAAGGACACAGGGCATACTTGTATGCTCTGTGTACTTCCGATCACCGCCTCGCGGCAGGTGGTGATCGGAACAGAGTGCCTGCTAAAATCTTTCAGCAGGCACTCTGTGACAATGCCGAGGGGGCTCCTGTGACCCCACTTATCGGCGATCACTGCAAACCGCAGGTCAATTCAGACCTGCGGTTTGCAGCATTTTCGGCAGTTTCTAATCCCGCGGTCCGTGACCGCAGGGATCAAAAACAACAAAAATGACATAACTTGGGGGTTCACGCGGTGCTGGAGGTGCGGTGGTGTGGGCGGGTGGTAGAGTGATCCCCCGCCCACTCTCTCATTTCCAGGATGGCCGAGCTGTTTCAGCAGAGTGTCAGCACATTGCTGACACTCTGCTTGAAACGGCTGACATCTGACACAGATGTCGGCCGTTTAACCCCTTCCATACCGCGGTCCGTAGCAACCATTGTATGGAAGGGGTTAACAGGGAGGGAGCTCCCCCATCGGGGGCCCCCAATTTTTGACTGGATCACAGAGGGTGGCGGCTCCACTCCCTCCCCATCACCCACTGCTCTGTTGTGGCAGCGGGTGATGTTACCATGGCAACTCGACACCTTCAAAGGCTTTCGGCTTGTCATGGCAATGGTAAGTCTGATCAGACTTCTGCTAAAGGCTGTGTTAACTGAATATACAGTACAGTACACTATATACTGTACTGTATTGTATTATACAGACATCAGACCCACTGGATCTTCAAGACTAAGGGAACGCCATTGGAAGGCAGATTTTGCTGGACTGATTTTTTGACACCATGTCCCATTTGAAGCCCCCCTGATGTACCCCTAGAGTGCTTTGTTACTGGAAAAAATGGATTAAAATGGAAAACTTGCCAAAAAATTTAAATTCTGTAATGTAATCTCCATTTGCCAATAACTCTTGTGGAGCACCTAAAGGGTTAACAAAGTTTGTAAAATAAGTTTTGAATACCTTGAGGGGTGTAGTTTCTAAAATGGGGTCATTTTTGGGTGGTTTCTATTATGTAAGCCTCCCTAAGTGACTTCAGACCTGAACCGGTCTTTAAAAAGTGGGTTTGGAAAAATTCAGAAAAATGTCAAGATTTGCTTCTAAACTTCTAAGCCTGTAACGTCCCCAAAAAATAAAATTCCCAAAATGATCCAAACATGAAGTAGACATATGGGGAATGTAAAGTAATAACTTTTTTGGAGGTATTACTATGTATTATATAAGTAGAGAAATTGAAACTTGGAATTTTGCAAATTTTTCCACATTTTTGGCAAATTTGGTATTTTTTAAAAAATAAAAATGATTTTTTTTTACTCAATTTTACCAGTGTCCTGAGGTACAATATGTGAAGAAAAAACAAACTCAGAATGGCCTGGATAAGTAAAAGCGTTTTAAAGTTATTCACACATAAAGTGACACTGGTCAGATTTGCAAAAAATGGCCTTGTTCTTAAGGTGAAAATGAGCCCAGTCCATAAGGGGTTAAACTTAGAGCAGACAATTAAAAGATATGCCAAACATATTACAGTGGTGCACGCTATGTGATAAATGTGTTATACTTTGTAAATCTACCTCTTGGCTTACTTGGCACCGAAATTTTGATAGTGCGGCAGCTTTGTGTTTCTTATGGAAGTACTGATAAAACAGTGGAAATTTAGATTCAGATATGGAAATTTCCCTCTGAAGGGTAGGACGTTCTTTACATTCAGCCTCCACTTATTTTCCCTACATTACATTAACTTAAAATGAGACAATATAAGATAGAATCTCATTGTCTTTGCCTTAATAGCGTTTGTCTGCAGGGAAGATGAAATCTCCCGATAAGCTTCTCTTATGTCATAAAGCACAAGCCCACGCTCCTCACAAATGACTGCAATCTTCAAGGAACATTTTACTAAACATAAACTGGATGTAGACAGGGCTTGTAATATCTCAATTTTGCATGAGCTCCTAGCCATCCATCTGATGATTCACCACTGCTTTCGGGAACCAGTATAAAGAAAAGCTTTAAGCTGTAGTTACGCTCCATTAATGATTAAATGAGTATTCCAGAAGTGTAATATTAATGACCTAGCCTTAGGATAGGTCATTTATATCTGATTGGTGAAGTTCTGACACCCAACACCACCACCGATCAGCTGTTTTAAGAGGCTGCGGTGCTCCAGTAAGAGCTGTGGCCTCCTCACAGCTTAACAGGCAATCATCATACATTGTATTCTTTGTATTGAACCGGAACGGAATTGAGCAGCATATAGGCCATATAAACCAGGAATGTGACATCACTGGCCTAGAAAAAGGCTGCAATGCTCAACCTCATGAAACAGTGAATTTGTGAGGATTCTGGAAGTCGGACTCCCACTGATGAGATATCGAGGACCTATCCTGTGGAAAGGCCATCAATATTCTACTTCTGAGAAAACCCTTTAACACTTGATTTATAGTCAGCAAAAGTAAAAAAAAAAAATCTGTAACGAGACTCCCTGAACCTGTCATGTGCCATGTATACTACTGGTATTTAGTGATAAGCGGGAGGTGCCATATTCGATTTCGCGATATTTCACGAATATGCAATTGAATAGTGGTCATATATTCGTCAAAATCGAATATTCGTCATTATTCTATATATTACGAATGTTACGCGAATTTATATTCGCATCGCGAATTAAACTTAGAGCTGAGTTCCTAATCTTTGTTATATTCTAGCAATACAACCAATGGGAACTCAGATCTAAGTTGTAATCGCAATGCGATTAATACAGGTTATATTAATCGCATTGCGATTACAACTTAGATCTGAGTTCCTAATGGTTGTATTGCTAGAATATAACGAAGATGACGAATATCACGAATTCACGAATATAGCACTATATTCTCAATCTTCGTTATATTCTAGCAACAACCATTAGGAACTCAGCCCTAATTTTCATTCGCGAAGCGAACATATACTCGCATTGCGAATTGATTTTAGAGGCAAGTTCCTAATGGTTGTATTGCTAGAATATAACGAAGATGACGAATATCACGAATTCACGAATATAGCACTATATTCTCAATCTTCGTTATATTCTAGCAATACAGCCATTAGGAACTCAGCTCTAAGTTGATTTCGCAATGCGAGTATATGTTAGCATTGCGAATTCAACTTAAAGCTGGGTTCCTAATGGTTGTATTGCTAGAATATGACGAATATCGCAATGCGAATAATTCAGGTTATATTAATCGCATTGCGATTACAACTTAGTCAAATTTGTGAGATCGTGATTCTCACATCCGACAGTACATTTTAGCATGGAGGCGTTCCCATTGGGATGGGGACGCTCCATGCACACAGGACGTCGGCAGAAGCGGCAACAGGCATTAACTGGAGCGGGCAGGGAGTCAGGAATCCTCCGGACATGTAAGAACAGTTTGGGAAGTGGGAAGACAACCAGAGAGCAATAAGGATTAACAACAAAAAAAAAAAAGAATATTCGAAATTGCGAATATATAGTGCTATATTCGCAATATTCGCGAGTTATCGAAGTTGCGATATTCGCGATAAAAATTCGCTATTCGAATATTTGAGCTCAACACTACTGGTATTTACACTACTGCCATTTATACTACTGTGACTGAAATCAGTTAATCTGACCATTAATCTGAATGGGATTGTTTTGGCAGGAAGCACATGGATTTCTGCAACCCCCATTCAGATGAATAAAACTGATTTTCTGCAATAAAATGTGTAAAGGCACACCTATTTTTATTTATTTTTTACTAGAATTTTTTGGGGAGGTTTATATAATATACTATATTTAAAATAACCAAATTAATTAACATAATCAAAAATTCCCCAGACCCACCTTCCCACCCCAAAAGCCTCCAATTTTACAAAAAGGGGAAACAGTGATGGAGGGAAGTGGGCGGAGCTATCACCTCCCCCTCAATCATCATTCTTTATTACAGAAACTGGCATAAATAATGGCTGAAATCTATGGCAGCTCTGAGCTGCTGTCCATTTAATTCCAGCCTAATAATTATTGGCACCCAGTGCCCTAAAAAATAACTGTCTAGCAAATAGTGCCCCTGACATTAATAGTGTAAACATAATGTCCCCCAAAAATAACTGTGCTAAAATGATACTGTGTCAGGGTGCCCCCCACAGTATAACTGCTCCCCAAAGTCTCACCAGCAGCAAACATTGTCTGCCACACATAGTACTAATATTGCCCCTACAGTGCTCCCAACAGTATTAATGTCTCCACTGTGCCCCAGTAGTAATTATGCTCCCATAGTGCTCATAATAGTGTTCATATTCCCCATAGTGCCATAGTAGTAAAGTTCACCATAATGCCTCCAGTAGTAATAATTCTCCTTATAATGTGTAGAAAAGTGCCCGCTTATGATGTGCACTAGCATGCAAAATACCCCCCTATAATGTGAGACAGTACAAGACATTGCATTAATACAAACAAATACCCCTTATAATGTGCACCAACACAAAATTTGTCCCCTTATAACGTGCGCTAGTACAAAAAAATACCCCCTTATAATGTGTACCAGTACAAAAAATTCCCCTTATAATGTGTGCCAGTACAAAAAAATGCTGCATTGTGTGCCAGTACAAAAAATGCCCCCTCTTAGTGCTGCCAGTAGAGCCAATGTTCCCATAGTGTCCCCATAATGTGTGCCAGTTTAAAACCCCCCTATACACTGCCCCCAGTAGATGTCCCCATAGTGCACCTCTCACATCCCCCCCCCCTCCTTTTCCATATTGGCCAGCAGCATAGTGAAAAAAACACATATATTTGCCTCCATGTGGCTGTCAGCGTTGTGGTCCCACGTCGTTCGCTGCCGGCTCAGGTGACGTGATGATGATTGACATTATTGCGCAGCCTGCACCAGCCTCTGATAGGCTACAGGCACTAGGAGTGAAGCTTGTCAGAGGGAACAGTGGGGCGGAGAGATGTCGCTCCCGTGCCCTGCTGCAGCATCCAATTGTATTGCCATCCTGAGGACGTCGATACAGCTGAATATAAACATAATGAAAGTGCTCATTTACCTCGGCCCTGCCGCCACTCCAACTCATGTCCAGAGCTGCGCCACCTGAGGCGACATTACAGGAATGGGGTATGAGAGGAGAGAACTACAACCCCCAGCATGTCCATGATATGGGATATTAGAGGACAATTCAGAGAGGGAGTATAAAAGAAGAGAACTGCAACTTCCAAGATTTCTCAGGCTCATCATTTCTCCACTGCTAAACTCTGCCACTGCCTGCCTTGATCACATGACAATGACACATAGACGACTCATCTAGAAGGACATCATTGCCTCAGACAGTCCACAGGCTATGGAAGATTTATAAACTATGGTGTATTTGTGTCAGCAGAGTGATCAAGCTTTCAATACCCTTCTGCAAGGTGGTGGGAAACACGGTAAGACCATCACCGTAGTTCAGGATGGGCATATTTAGTAGAGAAGCCTGCATCATACAGTGGACACTTAAGCCCCTTTCACACGGGCGAGTTTTCCACGCGGATGCAATGCGTGAGGTGGACGCATTGCACCCGCACTGAATCCTGACCCATTCATTTCTATGGGGCTATGCACATGAGCGGTGATTTTCACGCATCACTTCTGTGTTGCGTGAAAATTGCAGCATGCTCTATATTGTGCATTTTTCACGCAACGCAAGCCCCATAGAAGTGAATGGGGCTGCGGGAAAATCGCAAGCATCCGCAAGCAAGTGCGGATGCAGTGCGATTTTCCCGCATGGTTGCTAAGAGACGGGACCCGATCTTTATTATTTTCCCTTATAACATGGTTATAAGGGAGAATAATAGCATTCTCAATACAGAATGCTTTGTAAAATGTGGATTAAGGGGTTAAAAATAAAAAAATTAACTCACCTTAGCCACTTGATCGCGTAGTTGCCGATCTCTTCTGTCTTCTTCAAGCATTAGCTGCCATCTAAAGGACCTGTGGTGACATCACATCACATGGTCCAATCACATGGTCCATCACCATGGTGATGGACCATGTGATTGAACCATGTGATGAGCTCGGTGACGTCATCACAGGTCCTTTAGCTGGCAGCTAATGCTTGAAGAAGACAGAAGAGATCGGCAACTACGCAATCAAGTGGATAAGGTGAGTTAATTTTTTTTTGTTAACCCCTTAATCCACATTTTACAAAGCATTCTGTATTAAGAATGCTATTATTTTCCCTTATAACCATGTTATAAGTGAAAATAATAAAATCTACAAAATACTCAACCCAAACCCGAACTTCAGTGATAAAGTCTGGGTTCGGGTCTGGGTACCAAACATGCCGATTTTTCCCACATGCGTGCAAAACACATTACAACTCTTTGCACTCGCGCTGGAAAATCGCGCATTTTTCTGCAACGCACCTGCCTTTTATCCGGGCGTCAAACGTGACGCCCGTGTGAAAGAGGCCTTACAGCCACAGTTGCCAGAGTAGAGTTGGAGGGAAGGGAATTTAGAGAGAGACAACGTCAGCTAGTATCCTATACTTCATTATCTGGGAGGAGAGAATTGCACTTTGTACGAACTGCTGCTGGATGTGCTGCTATTTGTTTGTTTGTACTCAATAAAGAAAAACAACCTGTGCCTGGTTCATTTTTATCATCACCTTTTTCACTGCCCCTAAACCCAGGGAGCGATAGTCTGAGGTAAGACACTGTGACACAACATCTCATCAGGGCCACTACCACTCCCATCCTCTGTACCTGCTCCTCAGATGCTCACTTGCAAACTCATAGTCATTCTGTGTATCTAATAGAATAGGCTACAGTTTTTATCTCACAGGGAAAGAAAGCTCAGTGTACCTCTGTACAAAACTGCCAGCTATGGACACCATATTATGGATCCACACTACATATGCGTGGCCTCCTATTTAGGGTCAATTCACACGTCCGTATTTCTGGCTCCACATCCATCCAGAAAATCGATTCATTTCAATGGGGCCACAAAAGATATGGACAGCTCACAAAAAAGATAGAGCATGTCCTATTCTTGTCCACAATCGCGGACAAGAATAGGCATTTCTCTCCTAGGGCTGGCCATGTGCGGTCCACAAAATGCGAAACACACATGGCCGGTATCCGTGTGTTGCAGATCCGCAATACACTTACGGACGTCTGAATGGACCCTTACAGGTAAGATTCTCTTTGTATGTCCATTAAAAAGTCAGAAGCTGCTCATTAGCTGCTCCACCTCCAGATGCCGCACAAAAGCTCGAACAATTTGTGACATTGAAGCCGTCTCAGCATTTAAGCGACTTCCATTTGTGTCCCTTTGCCTAGAGCTGCATTTCATGTTTCACAATTCATTGCCTCTTTTTTATGCATTTAAATCCACTGTAATTATTCATCAAGGGACATATTTTTAGCAGCAGATTACACCCTCTTTGTCGCCCCCATTCTTTTCAAATCAAATCAGAAACCTTTTTTATCCTCTATCCATTTGCATTAACTCAACTTTACATAGGTCCCCTCCCCATTTTCCTGCTGAAAATAAAGGACAAGAGGCATGTAATCAGCGTCATTATCTCTGTTTTTCAGATCCCCGCCGAGAGAGTATGTCACATGTGCTGTGGGCAAACTGGATTGTGAATCGCAGTGTGCAAGCGCTTGCCTCTGCCACCGACTCAGTGTGGGTTATATTTGCTTCCTCCACTTCTGGAAGCTGTCACTCAGATCAGAATGTGCTGCCAACAATCCACACACGTCTGCTAAAATGCAACTACTTTACAGGAGAAGGGAGATACTAAAGGTGTTATGTGCCTTGACAGATACTTGTTAAGTCTTTTCTATGGAGACCAAGATCAGTGTTCAAATGTGGCTCCAGTCACTGATGATATTTATATATGTAGGGAGAAAATATCTCAAAGTTATGTTGTGGAGACATTTTTTGCTAATAAAAAATACATAACATTATAGTATACAAGTATATACAATACATTTACAGATGCCACCAGGTCTGCTGTACTGCTGAAACACATGGAGTCACTACATTCCATATCATTGAGCTGTAGGTACTTTATGTGCTGGTGTAAGTTGCCTTCATTATGGATGCATTTTATGTATAAAAGACGCCCATAATAAAGTAGGTTTTTAATAGTCCTCAGTCTTACTTCATTTTCTACATTGCTCAGCAGAGAGCAACAATGAGCACGCAAGAATGCTCCTCCCAGGATGAAGAGAATATGAAGCCTGTGCTCTTCTTAAGCCATGATGGGAGTGAAATTGCGACTATTAAAAATGTGCTTGGCAAGGCTTATTTGTATTGGCTGTGCATTGCAGCAAAGGGGGAGTGGATGGCAAAAGGTTGGCAGGAACAGTGCGAACCACCGTTTACCTCCCCTCTTGAAAGGAGTGGGCTGGTCCTGCTTCCTCCCAGGAGGGGGAGTTTGAGAGCACCTAGAGATGGGAGAGGAAGCATACTTCAGAGATCCATCACCATCGCTTGCTACCAAGGCTCAGAAACGCTCTATTTATCACGCACTGGCACAGAAGTGGTTAATTAGCCACCTCGTGCACCTAAGCATTGCCTTTCCAGAGATCGAAATTGGAGAGAACATCATGTAGAGGAGCATGTAACATTTGTCTGTCCGATGCTCCACTGGGTCTGGGAGTATTGTTTTGCCAAGGCAAAAGGCTTTTTGCCAGAGAAGAACAACCTATGCCTGGGCCAGATAGTTTTTCCGTCACCAGAAGCTGGAGTCTCACTGAGCTGGCCATGATGTGGGGCAATAACCCCAAATCTTTAAAGCCAACTAAAGAAGAGCGGGTGGCCCAGGTAAGAAGCCTGGCACCCGGTCTTGCGTGATCCGCATCAGCTATTGTGGCCATGGCTCCCGTTCTGTCACCCGGCCAAGAAGGAAGAAGATCAATGCCTCAGTTGTCCATCATAATAGTCCGTGGTTGGAGCCCTGCCTCTTCAGATGAAGATGTGTCACATGATCCTCTGCGGAGCAAGACGAAGATGGAGTGGGTCATCCACATGCTGGAGCATCCTAGGCCCAGGACCCTGTCTTGAAGCAGCATGTGAGGACCATCAAGTGGTTCTCTGTGGCGAGGGGTTGAGATTCTTGTCACAGAGAACCACTTGATGGTCCCCACACGCTGCTTCAAGACAAGGTCCTGAAGCAGCATGTGGGTACCATCAAGTGGTTTTCTGTGGAGAGGGGTTGAGATCCTTGTCACAGGTCAGTGAAAAAGCCTTACCTGCCATCACCCCTCCACATTCTTTACCAAAGGGACCAAGTGGAGTTCAGTCCCATGCCATGTCCCCGGGGCCTTTTCACTGCTGGTGTGCAGTGGCCAAGCCGATGGCTGCAGCCAAAACACCTGAAATCTGGGCAGGAGATCTTCAGGGGTCCTCTTCAAGGGCCTGCAGGAGTTGACCAATGGGACTCTCCACTATGGGCTGTTGACACAACTGAAGTAAAAGCCCTTGATCCTGGAATTGCCAGAACCCCAATCAGCCACTATAGCAACAAGAGCAACAGCACTACCGGCAAGAATGTCTGGCTTGGTTGTATCCTGAGACCTGCTTGCCACCACCAATGGAGCCGGAGATACTCCATGAAAGGCCCCAGCTATTTCTTCTGGTCCCAGGTGGCACTCATGACCTGAAGCAACAGGCCCTGCATCACCAACTATGGCCATTAGAGGTCACCAGCATTTCAGTTATGCCACCTGCTGTAGGAGTGATCCCAAAGAGTCACCATACAAGGATCCACTAATTGACCTGAGAGGATACAGGAGCCCTAAGAGCCTCAGGAGGGACTACCAAATGGAGTTGAGCAGTAGTGAACTTAGATCTTATGTTTCTGGGACTCTGGAAAGAGCCACAGACCCAGGAAGTTAACCCGGCTATGGACCCCCAGGACTCTAATGCAACTGAGACCCACAGCCAGTGCCATCGTTTCTAATTGGCATAGGTTAGCTGGAGCCCCCACCTATTCAACACCATGGACTGTCCTTTTGGACTTTATTAAATTATGTCCCCTTGGTAGCCAGTATGCTATACTAGGCACTGTTTTTAGAATATATGCACTTATGCCCTTAACCTGGTCTCTCCACAGCAATGGGAGGGAGTCAGCATGATCTGCATTTTGAGCATCTGTTGCCGGGCTAACAAGAAGGACCACAGCGGGAGTTATATCTTTGAACTATGCGTGCCTAATGGACGCACAGTTTAAAAAACTGGAATTCCCACTATACAATAGATGGAAGAAAGATGCCCCTGAGTTAACGGTCAAATACCCCTGTGGCCTGCAGTGCACACCTGGCAGTCCAATTAAACCGTTACATACTGCAGTTACATTGCTGCTATAAAAAAAACACATTTTTTTTTTTTTGTGCTAGATAGCAAATTTGCGTGCTACGCTGCACTACTGACAGTCTAATACAACCGTAACATACTGCATTTACATTGGTGCTATAAAAAAACACACTTTTTGTGCTAGATAGGTGACAGGGACGTAAATTTGTAAAAATCGTCTGTTCCATTGGTGGGTGATATTTTACTATTTTTGCCATATACAAACTCCTGCTCTGCATAGGTGACAGGCAGGTACATTTCTAAAAAGCGTCTGTTACAATGGTGGGTGACATTTTACCATTTTTGCCGTATACAAACCCCTGCTCTGCATACGTGACAGGGAGAATAAATTTCAAAAAATCGTCTGTTTTATTGGTGGGTGACATTTTACCAATTTTACCGTGTACAAACCCCTGCTCTGCATATATGACAGGGAGGTAAATTTCAAAAAATCGTCTGTTACATTGATGGGTGATATTTTACCATTTTTGCTGTATACTAACCCCTGCTCTGCAAAGGTCACAGGGAAGTAAATTTTAAAAAATCCCCTGCATTGCATACCTGACTGGGAAATATATTCTGTAAATTAGGTGGCCTTCAGATTGTTGGGTGATCTGTACCCCTTCTTTCTTTTAAAGTACCCCACACTGCATACCTGACGGGGAAATATATTCTGTAAATTAGGTGGCCTTCAGATTGTTGGGTGATCTGTACCCCTTCTTTCTTTCAAAGTACCCCTGCACTGCATACCTGACTAGGAAATATATTCTGTAAATTAGGTGGCATTCAGATTGTTGGCTGCTCTGTACCCCTTCTTTCTTTCAAAATACCCCTGCACTGCATAACAGACAGGGAACTTAATTCATTACAATTGGGGGTTACATTGTTGCCTGACACAAAGCCTCTTTTGGCTGTGAAGCCAAAGGTAGTCGCCAACAACAATGTGTTTTGTTTTCTTTTTATAAATTGAGGTAGACCCCAAAACATTGGGAAATATAAAAAAGAAAACAAAGAGTAAGTGCGCTGTAGTATAACAATGGTTGGGTGAGGCCGGTATACATTTCTATTCTGCATAAGGTACGAACAAGTCCTGTGCCTGGTTCTTTTTAATGAACGTGAGATTGCTTCTTGGTCAGGGCCCCAAAGCAGCCGCTTTCCCTGCTTCCCCTGTAGCTACGACCCTGGGCAGACCCATCAGTCAGTACGTGTAGGCGTGTGCACAGATACTATTCCACCATTTTGCTGAAATTCTGCCTCTTGCTTAGACGTTCCATATGTGCTGGTGGTGCTGGTTGTTGTGGCATGGTGACAAAGATTTTCTACATTTCGACCATGCTAACCCTGCCTTCTGAGGTGCGGACGGTGACCCAGCTGTGTTGGCGACTTCTTCCTCCTCCTCTGCTTTAGCCTTGTGCTTCCACTGAGCCCCCAGTGTCAGGTGTGAATGCCATCAGCAGCGCGTCTACTAGCGCTGTCCTCTGTGGGAGGTGTTTCATCTGTGTCCTCCGTATCCCCTCAGCCATGCTGAAGTGATGGCCATGAGCTGATTTGGGTGCCACCCTGCACAGGGTGAACTATTTTTTTTCTCCTCCTCCTCCACCTCCTCCTCATCCTCCAGAACTGTGCCCTGGCTGGACAATTGTGTACTTGGCCTATGTTGGTGCAGGAACCCACCCTCCAGGCAATTTGTATATGACTGGCCTTATAAGTTAAGGGTAAGGCATGTATATAGTTTTGTTTTTTTATTTCATTTATCTGACTTATAGTTATTTAAATATGTTAATAAGTAAATTTGTAAATAGTTTGTGAATGGGCATTAATGAGTGGTTTGAGTGAAAGGCGATAGGGGTGTAGGGTGGGAGGCTGGTTGGGTAATTTTCTCTTTTTGAAATGTTCCTTGTATAGTTTTTGTTACGATTTATAATAAAAAGCCCTGATAACCGTGGAAGTGTTACCCAACAATCTAACCGACAAATTTAATAAAATGATTTGCCTGTCACATCTGCAGCTCAGACCACAGGGGTCCTTGAGCACCAATAAAAGTGAATTTGTCCCACCAGAATCTAAGAGCTGGAATAACTGAATTGATTTTCGCTGTCAGGTGTTCAGGACTTTCTGCACCACCAAATTCAGCACATGCGCCAGGCAAGGGATGTGTGTTAAACCGGCTAGGTCCAGAGCTGCTACGAGATTTCACCCAATATCGCACACCACCAGGCTGGGCTTGAGGCTCACTGACACCAACCACTTATCGGTCTGTTGTTCCATGCCCGTCCCCAGCTCCTGCATGGTGTGGGGTTTGTTCCCCAAACAGATGAGTTTCAGAACAGCCTGCTGTCGTTCCCCCCTGGCTGTGCTGATGTTGGTGGTGAAGGTGTTACGCTGAGCGGATGAGGAGGTGGTAGAGGAGGAAGCGGAGGAGGAGGCAAAGAGAAATGCCCTGCAATCCTTGGGGGCGGAAGGACATGAGCCAAACTGCTATGCACCTCCCAGCCACCACTACATTTACCCAGTGTGCTGTTCGGGAGATATAACTTCCCTGCCCGTGGTTACCGGTCCAAGTATTGGTGGTTATGTGGACCTTGCCACAGATGGCGTTGCGCAGTGCACACCTGATTTTTTCTGCCACTTGGTTGTGCAGGGAAGGGATGGCTCGCCTGGAAAAGTAGTGGCGGCTATAGGTTTTTTTAAAAGTCTTCATCCATCTCCACCAGACAGAATGACAGCTTTTCAAAGGACCAGAAATTTTGAAATCCTGGCATTCAGGGCCAGGGATCGCGGGTGGATAGGGGGGTACTTCCTCTGTCTATTTCTTTTTCTCTCCAGTGTTTGGTAGATGGACAGCTGAATCTCTATCCAAATTTGTTTGCATGGCACTTGTCCTACTCTTACCCCCATTTTGCTTCAATTTCTAGCCCTCTAGCCCTTTCCAGGACATTTTTAGAGCCATTTTAGTGCCCCAAAGTTCGGGTCTCCATTGACTTTAATAGGGTTTGGTTTCGGGGTCAAGTTTGGGTCAAGTTCAGGTCCTGAACTCGAACTTTGGGCCAAGTTCGGCTGAACCCGGCGAACCTGAACTTCCAGGTGTTCGCTCAACTCTACTTGTGGAGATTGTCCAAAGAGACCAAATTGATCCTGCCTCAAGAAAACTCTTGAGATTACTAGCAAGGACTAAATTAAACCTTTCCCTGCCCATTGACACAAAAAATGATTGCATAAAAGCTTTCATTGCCCTGGATGATCAGGAATATTTACACTAATCCCTTCACTGTGTTATGTTAGTGGACCGTCCCCACCACTGCTCCGCTCCTTCTGGTGGACACAGGTGTCACCGGCCAAGACCAACTTCACTTGCTCTTGCTGCTGGTAGCTGGTTGGGGAAACAGTGCTCGACCTGCAGGTTGTGGCCTTCTCCTGCCAGGCCCTCTTCCTCTGTACTCAGGGCACACACACATTTGCTCCTGCTGACTCTTTAAGGGCCAGTGTGCATGCCTGGATTTGTTTTAATCTATAGCCACCTATGTCTATTTAAGGCACCTTCTCAAGGAGGTGCTTGAACTTTAGGTTTCCTAGTTTACTAGTTCTAGTTAGTTGTGCTTATTCTGACTGTCTTACTGTGTACCAAACTCTGCCTGTTTACTGATTCCAACCTTCTACTGGCTGTCCTGACTACTGCCTGTTTACTGGATTGACCCTCAGCTGCAGTATTTGTATACCTAATAGCACTGTATGGGAAGTTTAGGGTTAACATTTTGGCTTATCCCTTAGGCTGCTTGGGGATGGTTCTGGGTTTGCCCCTGGTTAGTGATTAGAGGGTCTAGTTGGGATACAGAGACGACCTACCTGTGCAAGCTCCTCAGAGCTAGACCTGAGCTCAGAGAACCATTATCTCTGGCATAATCTATAACCATGAAGCAACTTAATAAAAGTGCTCCAGAGAGTCAGAAGGGCCATAATCTGCAAGGCCATGCATTGAAGTCAAACAACAAGGTACAGTATTGTTCACGTTTATGGCAGAGAGACATTTGGCTGTTGGGAGAAGGGACAATGCCAACGTACCCTTTCACACTTGGAGATTGTTTGGCCAGCCATGTCTTAAATCTGAACCCATTACCCATGCACTTTAGTAAAGAAAGACTTCTTTATTTACAGCTGGTCTGTTTTTTTACTCCATCATTTTCCGGTCATTCCACCTTCTCTCCTGTCTTGCATGCATACCAACACCTAACATCAAGAGCACCCCAACTACCACCAGACAGGATACCACAACACTAGTGTGTGCTCCGAGGGAGGAAAGGTGCATTCTCCAGTCACTGCATCCACAGAAAGCAAGAGGGGAGATTGCCACTTTGATCTGTGAGTACAACAACCCCCCTCAGGGCCACAACCACCATTCTCATCCTCCATGTACTCCTCAGGCAACCATTACACAATGCTTTTAGGAATAGGCCAAGCCAAACTCGTTCGTTGGTGTAGTGGTTCCACAACCATTGTCTGTTAAACACTGCCCTACACCTCAAGACATTTTTTGAGAGAAATTGACCTCTTTGATACACTAGACCAGGGATGGGCAAACTGCGGCTGTCCAGCTGTTGTAAAACTACAACTCCCACCATGGCCTGACTGGGCATGCTGGGAGTTGTAGTTTTGCAATAGCTGGAGAGCCGCAGTTTGCCCATCCCTGCACTAGACCACCGAAGATATCAGCATTAACTCTTTAAACTAGATCAATTGGGGTGATGATCTTAATCCCTTTAACTACAGTTGACCCAGGGATAGTAGGTAATAAAAGGTGTACACAGGAAGCCATGGCCCAAAAACCTCACCCACTTTTAAAATGTGGGATTTCTATATACGGCCATAGGTGTCACCACCAAAGTGCCAATTCCAGATCTCCCCAACTTCTGCATTATGATTTGGTAAAGGACATATTCAATTGGATGTTTCACTTTTACATTTCAAAAAGAAAGGTGCATGCCAACTCCCAGTTCTGGAACCTGGATTTTTAGGTTGATAATTTTTTTAATAGCTGCCTCTGAACAAGATGATATTTTAAGTAGAAGTTCACTGTTCTGTATCATAAGGTCTTTTAATCATAAATCCCATTGGGAACTTGTAGCTCTCGGTGGAAAGAAAAGCTCATCTCAAACTTTGACATAACTCAACGCTATTATTTTCAGGTTCATTTCCACCAGTGTCAATGAGGAGTAAAAAATAAAAAATTTTTTTTCTCAGGCAGCAGATTTGCCTGAATGATCTTTCCTGTGTTCTCAATAAATGATTCCATAAAAGCCCTTGAAAATAGTAAGTAGAGACATTAATACAGAGCAGCGGCAGCTAATCCACAGAATTCACAGTGCAAATCACTCCTACGATGGCGGCTATTGAACTCAGAAGATGAAGTGATTGTTAAACGAGAGGACAAAAACCCTCATTAACTCCAATCACATAGTACTTACAAAGAGAATGAACAAACAGGAGTCGCTTCTGACTTGTTAAGACGGGACTGTAATGAATATAAGTGGCTCATATCGGAAATCGGGCAATCTTGGAGACTTTTAGTCATGATGACGATAGTCAAGGAATTTCATGCATATTTATCACTTAGACTATTGAAAAATTTTAATAACACAAAATTAAAACATTTAGAGGTCACACATAGAGATGAGCGAACACCTGGATGTTCGGGTTCGAGAAGTTCGGCCGAACTTCCCGAAAATGTTCGGGTTCGGGATCCGAACTCGACCCGAACTTTATCCTGAACCGGAACCCCATTGAACTCAATGGGGACCCGAACTTTTGGGCACTAAAAAGGCTGTAAAATAGTCCAGGAAAGGGCTAGAGGGCTAAAGGCAGCAAAAGGCAGCAAAATGTAGTTAAATGCCCTGCAAACAAATGTTGATAGGGAAATGAATTAAAATAAAATAAAAAAAATAAAAATTAACCAATATCAATTGGAGAGAGGTCCCACAGCAGAGAACCATGCGTCATATCACCCACCACTGGAGAAGGCCACTTTCAGTTATTTAGGCCCCAGCACCCAGACAGAGGAGAGAGGTCCCACAGCAAGTAATAAGGTGTCATATCACCCACCACTGGAGAAGGCCACTTTCAGTTATTTAGGCCCCAGCACACAGACAGAGGAGAGAGATCCCACAGCAAGGAATAAGGCATCATATCACCCACCACTGGAGAAGGCCACTTTCAGTTATTTAGGCCCCAGCACCTAGACAGAGGAGAGAGGTCCCACAGCAAGGAATAAGGCGCCATATCACCCACCACTGGAGAAGGCCACTTTCAGTTATTTAGGCCCCAGCACCCAGACAGAAGAAAAAGGTACCACAGCAAGGAATAAGACGTCATATCACCCACCACTGGAGAAGGCCACTTTCAGTTATTTAGGCCCCAGCACCCAGACAGAAGGGAGAGGTCGCATGGCAGAGGTTCAGGCTTCATGTCACTCACCATTGTAACAGGCCACTTTCAGTTATTTAGGCCCCGGCGCCCAGATTGAGGAGAGGTTCATTCAACTTTGGGTTGCACTGCAAGATCATGGTAAAGATAAAAAAATGAGGATTCAATAAAGAAGTGCCCCGGAGTACAAGAATACATGGTGGGGGGGAGGCAGTTATAAATGTCTATAACTGCACAAGGGAGGGACAGGTCCTGTGGGATCCATGCCTGGTTCATTTTTATGAACGTCAGCTTGTCCACATTGGCTGTGGACAGGCGGCTGCGTTTGTCAGTAATGACGCCCCCTGCCGTGCTGAATACACGTTCAGACAAAACGCTGGCCGCCGGGCAGGTCAGCACCTC
The DNA here is from genome assembly GCA_033119425.1 of Bufotes viridis. Taxonomy (NCBI): domain Eukaryota; kingdom Metazoa; phylum Chordata; class Amphibia; order Anura; family Bufonidae; genus Bufotes; species Bufotes viridis. Next base: position 438,458,614 of record CM065590.1, read on the forward strand.
CAAGGCATAAAATGCTAACTCTGGCCACGTGGAAAATTTGGAGACCCAGAAGTTGAATGGGGCCGAACCATCAGTCAGTATGTGGAGGGATGTGCAGACGTACTGTTCAACCATGTTAGTGAAATGCTGCCTCCTGCTAACACGTTCCATATCAGGTGGTGGTGCAGTTAGCTGTGGCGTGGAGACAAAACTTTTCCACATTTCTGCCATGCTAACCCTGCCCTCAGAGGAGCTGGCCGTGACACAGCTGTGTTGGCAGCCTCTTGCTCCTCCTCTGCCTTCGCCTTGGGCTTCCACCTGGTACCCTGTGACATTTGGGAATGCTCTCAGGAGCGCGTCTACCAGCATGCGCTTGTACTCGCGCATCTTCCTATCACGCTCCAGTACAGGAAGTAAGGTGGGCACATTGTCTTTGTATCGGGGATCAAGCAGGGTGGCAACCCAGTAGTCCGCACACGTTAAAATGTGGGCAACTCTGCTATCGTTGCGCAGGCACTGGAGCATGTAGTCGCTCATGTGTGCCAGGCTCCCCAGAGGTAAGGACAAGCTGTCCTCTGTGGGAGGCGTATGGTCATCGTCCTCCGTATCCCCCCAGCCACACACCAGTGATGGGCCTGAGCGGTGTCGGGTGCCACCCCGCTGTGAACCTGCTTCATCCTCCTCCACCTCCTCCTCATCCTCCTCGTCCTCCAGTAGTGGGCCCTGGCTGGCCACATTTGTACCTGGCCTCTGCTGTTGCAAAAAACCTCCCTCTGAGCCACTTCTAACAGACTGGCCTGAAAGTGCTAAAAATGACCCCTCATCCTCCTCCTCCTCCTGGGCCACCTCCTCTTCCATCATCGCCCTAAGCGTTTTCTCAAGGAGACATAGAAGTGGTATTGTAACGCTGATAACGGTGTCATCGCCACTGGTCATGTTGGTGGAGTACTCGAAACAGCGCAACAGGGCACACAGGTCTCGCATGGAGGCCAAATCATAGGTGGTGAAGTGGTGCTGTTCCGTAGTGCAACTGACGCGTGCGTGTTGCAGCTGAAACTCCACTATGGCCTGCTGCTGCTCGCACAGTCTTTCCAGCATGTGCAAGGTGGAGTTCCACCTGGTGGGCACGTCGCATATAAGGCGGTGAGCAGGAAGGCGGAAGATACACTGTAGCACAGACAGGCGAGCAGCGGCAAGATGTGAAAGCCGGAAGCGCGCACAGACGGCCTGCACTTTATGCAGCAGCCCTGACATGTCGGGGTAGTTGTGAATGAACTTCTGCACCACCAAATTCAGCACATGCGCCATGCAAGGGATATGCGTCAAACCGGCTAGTCCCAGAGCTGTGACGAGATTTCGCCCATTATTGCACACCACCAGGCCGGGCTTGAGGCCCACCGGCAGAAACCACTCGTCGGTCTATTGTTCAATACCCCGCCACAACTCCTGCGCGGTGTGGGTCCTGTCCCCCAAACATATGAGTTTCAGAATGGCCTGCTGACGTTTACCCCGGGCTGTGCTGAAGTTGGTAGTAAAGTTGTGTGGCTGACTGGATGAGCTGGTGGAAGCAGAGGAGGAGAAAACTGAGTAGGAGGAGGAGGCTACAGGGGGCAAAGAATGATGTCCTGCGATCCTTGACGGCGGAAGGACGTGCGCCAAGGAACTCTCCGCCTGGGGCCCAGCCGCCACTACATTTACCCAGTGTGCAGTTAGGGAGATATAGCGTCCCTGGCCGTGCTTATTGGTCCACGTATCTGTGGTTAGGTGGACCATGCCACCGATGGCGTTACGCAGTGCACACTTGATTTTATCAGATACTTGGTTGTGCTGGGAAGACACGGCTGTCTTGGAGAAGTAGTGGTGGCTGGGAACAACATAACATTGGACAGCCATGGACATCAGCTGTTTGAAGCTGTCTGTGTCCACCAGCCTGAATGACAGCATTTCAAAGGCCAGTAGTTTAGAAATGCTGGCATTCAGGCCCAGGGCTCGATGGTGGCTAGGTGCGAATTTATGCTTTCTCTCCAAGGTTTGTGAGATGGAGAGCTGAACGCTGCTGTGTGACATGGTGGAGATGCTTGGTGACGCAGGTGGTGTTGTCGGTGGCACATCCTCTGTCTGGTGGGCGGCAGGTGCCAACATTCCTCCCAAGGCGGAGGAAGAGGCCGAGGCAGCAGCAGAAGAGGGAGCAGGGGGAGCCAGAGTGAGTTCCTTGCTTTTAAGATGTTTACTCCACTGCAGTTCATGCTTTGCATGTAGATGCCTGGTCATGCAGGTTGTGCTAAGGTTCAGAACGTTAATGCCTCGCTTCAGGCTCTGATGGCACAGCGTGCAAACCACTTGGGTCTTGTTGTCAGCACATTGTTTAAAGAAGTGCCATGCCAGGGAACTCCTTGAAGCTGTCTTTGGGGTGCTCGGTCCCTGGTGGTGGTGGCCAGTAGCAGGCGAACTCTCTTGGCGGCGGCTGTTATGCTTTTGCCCCCTGCTCCCTCTTTTGCTACGCTGTTGGCTCGGTCTCACCACTGCCTCTTCCTCTGAACTATGAAAGTCAGTGGCACGACCTTCATTCCATGTGGGGTCTAGGACCTCATCGTCCCCTACACAGTCTTCCTCCCTGACCTCCTGTTCGGTCTGCACACTGCAGAAAGACGCAGCAGTTGGCACCTGTGTTTCGTCATCATCAGAGACGTGCGGACTCCGATGATGTGGTATTCCCATGTCCTCATCATCAGGAAACATCAGTGGTTGTGGATCAGTGCATTCTCTGTCTTCCACCACTGGGGAAGGGCTAGGTGGATTCCCTTGGGAAACCCTGCCAGCAGAGTCTTCAAACAGCATAAGAGACTGCTGCATAACTTGAGGCTCAGACAGTTTCCCTGATATGTTTGGGGGTGATGTGACAGACTGATGGGCTTGGTTTTCAGGTGCCACCTGTGCGCTTTCTGCAGAAGACTGGGTGGGAGATAATGTTGTAAACGTGCTGGATCCACTGTCGGCCACCCAATTGACTAGCGCCTGTACCTGCTCAGGCCTTACCATCCTTAGAACGGCATTGGGGGACTTCCGGTTCCGGCGCCATCATGGCTAGCAGCGTGTAAGAGGAGCTCCGCTACCAGCAGCTGAATTCAGTGCGATATCCCCGACATCCGCACTCTAAGATCGTTGCAGACGGTACTAGAGACTGCATTCAACACTCGGTCACCTGCCTACGGACCGATTTCTTGTTAATATGGGGAGCAGATCTAAAAAAACCCGGGAAGACACCCAAGTCGTCACAAGACGCTAACATGGCCACGCAGCAGACCTTTGAGGAAGGCCCGCCCTCTCCAACAGCCTCAGAAGCTATTAGTTTAGCCTCGACTGAAGAAAAAGACAAGCTAGACATCGATTACAAACATTTAGCGGTGGAAGTGGCAGCTCGCCTGCTGCCAGACCTTCAGGAAGCACTTTCCTCCACGGTGGCACAGCAGTTCGCGGACCTGCAAAATGAGGTAACTCACCATACCTCCCGACTTGATGAAGTGGAGTCGCGGATCCTGATCTTGGAAACGAATCATGAAAAGGCACAGTCGCAGCTTATTAAACTCTTGGCGGAAAACCAGAGGCTCTGGGAAAAGGTAGATGACTTGGAGAACAGGTCAAGACGGAGCAATCAACGCATCGTAGGTCTCCCTGAATCAATTCCCGCCAAAGACCTGGCCGCCATCTGCGAACGTGACTTACCGGAGGCGCTCGGCCTCAGTAGGAGATGCAAAGTGGAGCGTGCTCACAGAGTGGGACAAAACCCAAACTTACCCGTAAGACTGATTTTGCCACAAGACCGTGATACTTACCATTCTAAGCAGAACAGGCCGAGGCAAGTTATTGTTAAGTATTTGGATTACTCAGACAAGGCCGCCATGCTTCGGGCCTACAAACAAGGTGGGGCCCCTGTATCGATTAGAGGCCACAGAGTCTTAATCTTTGGAGACTTCTCCGCTGAAGTGACAAAGAAAAGGAGAGCGTTTGCTCCGATCTGTACATCGCTCTTCAAAGAACAAATACGCTTCTCCCTATTGTACCCCGCCATTTTACGGGTCCACAATGCGGATGGAACATCAACGTCATTCACGGACCCGGAGGAAGCGGGAAGGGTATTGTATCCCTCTGATCGTCGAGACACCCACCTACCTGCTCTGACATTCTCTCCTACAACAGCGGAGGACCCGGGACCTGGCTGATATAACTGAGTCCTATGTGACACAGATAAGTACCTTGGCTTCTAGTGGCCGCTATAGGCTGTGATGTTGACTGACTTTTCTATGCAAGATCATTGTTGGGTCTTAGACTTTAATACAGATTCTGGAAGGCCATTTGCCTGTTGGCTCAAGGAAAAAAAAAAAAAAAAAAAAAGGAAGAAATCTTTACGCCTGTTCTGCTTCTTCTTGACACCAGTTCACCCAGGGAAGCACAGAGATGTCTACTGTTTAACCACTGTTTAATCACCATGTTAACTGATGATATGGTCTGCGAAGCATCATTTGTGATATTCTATATTAACCTACAGCACTATCTTGGGTTCCCTATGTTAATCTGTTATAGGTTAGCTTCTATTTTCTTTATAAAGCTGCTGGATTTGCTCTATAGCGTTTGCTATCTGATGGATAAAAGTGAAGTCAGTGGCGGTTGCATGTTGTTTGACTTGGGACGTTCATGCCTGAGGCAGTGTTGTGCCCGGACATGTATGTCTCCAAGCTTACAGTTCTGGTTTCAAGGGTTTGTGGGGGGGTGGGAGGGGGAGAGGGAGTTGGGTTATGCTGCTATCCTGATTTACCATGCTGTATTACACATCATTAAGACTAAACGTCCAGATGGCTGACTCCATCAAAATTATTACTTGGAATGTCAAGGGGCTGAGGTCGCAACACAAGCGAATGATGGTGCTACGACACTTGAAACGGTTGGGAGCGGATTTAGCTCTGCTTCAGGAAACCCACTTGACTGAAAGGGACTTCATCCGTATGAAACGCTTGTGGGTAGGGGAGGTATATGGGTCCTCAGCAGTAGGAAACAAAGCAGGTGTCCTAACACTGTTAAAGAAAGGCTTTCCTTATCCAGTTACAGCCCATGAAGATGACAATACAGGACGCTACTCACATATCCAACTAACATCCCCATACGGTGACATCAGTATATATAATGTATATGGACCTAATAATCAAGACTTCACGTTTTTCTCCTCGCTGGGAACCCGGCTGCTATCTGATCCTATACACATGCGCCTTGTAGGGGGCGACTTTAACGAAGTTGTGGATATTAGGGAAGACAGAACAAGACACAGTACTTCTAGAACATCTGACCACTCAGGTAGCACGAAGTTAAGTTCTTTACTGGGAGATACAGGGTTGACGGACGTTTGGAGGAGGTATAACCCTGAGGGTAGAGACTACACCTTCTATTCACCGCCTCATCAATCGTGGTCACGCATTGACTACCTCTTGGCCTCTGACTCATTAGTGGGGCGAGTGGGTGATCCGTGCATTGAGTCACTGGCAATATCTGATCATGCACCAGTGTCTCTTAATTTGAAAGCGGAAATCCCCAGAGGGACAGACTATGTGTGGCGTTTCCCGTCTAACATGATGTCTGACGAAAATTTTAGAGACCTATTGAGAGGATGGTGGCTAGAATACATTCAAGACAATGAGGGGACGTGTAATGATCAGGTGTTGTGGGACGCAGGAAAAACAGTCCTTAGAGGGAAGATTATGGCTTATATGGGGGCGAAGAAGCGGAAGGCTAGGATGGCACTCAAATCACTAAGCGATTCCCTACGTCATGCTTACACTGTCTTCCGTACAGCTCCGAATTTAAATACACAAACTAAATGGAAACAGGCTAAATCAGAATATGAAGAATGCTTACTGAAGTGGGAAAAACTATCATATTCCAAGTGGGAGGCCCAGCTATTTCGACATGGTAATAAATCAGGCAGACTGCTCGCCCGTTTAGCACGTGGTAGCCATCCCCAGACAAAAATAACAGCGTTAAAAGATTTGACAGGCAAGATATGTACGCATCCCCGAGAGGTCAATGAGGTACTGCGATCATTTTATACCCAACTTTATAAATCAGATACATGTCCCTTTGAGAATAGAGCGGATTGGTTAAACCCCTCTCGGCTACCGAACATATCGGACGCTGATAGGGATTTTCTTAATGCCCCGATAAATCCAAATGATGTCTTGACGGCTATTAAGCGTATGGCTCTGGGGAAGGCTCCTGGGCCTGATGGCTATACGGGTGAATTCTATAAAATTTTGGCACCGGAGCTTTCCCCGAGGTTATCTAGCTTGTTTAATGGATACCTTCAAGGCACTGCTATCCCACAGCAAACTAACACGGCTTACATAAAGGTATTGCCCAAACCTAACAGAGATCCTACCCTAGCATCATCATATTGTCCTATCTCATTAATTAATGTAGACCTTAAAATAGTGTCCAAAATAATGGCGGATAGGTTGGCGAATGTTCTGCCTAAAATAATATCACCAGCACAAGTCGGATTTGTACAGGGTAGATCGGCAGTTTCTAATATACGGAAGGTGCTGACTGTACTGGAGGAGATTAAACTGCGTCCGGCAGCCCATCCATCCCCAGCTATTGTGTCTATTGACGCTGAAAAAGCTTTTGAAAATGTGAATTGGGGATGGATGGGGGCAGTTTTGGACTCAATCGGACTAATAGGTCCATTTCGGACCTATCTTACTTCTCTCTACTCTTCCCCTCAGGCAAGGATACATACCCCGGGTTTCTTATCAACCCCATTTGACCTTCAAAAAGGTACAAGACAAGGTTGCCCCTTGTCACCCCTTCTCTTTAACATAGCGCTTGAACCATTGTCCCGCAAGTTGTCCTCTCTTACACAGTTAGGAGGTATTCAAGTAGGCATCTCGCGTATTACACACGCTTTATTTGCAGATGACCTATTGCTTTTCTTAGATGATGCCCGGAGAGATTTAGGATCCATATTTGATGTACTGACAGACTTTGGTAAGGTTTCAGTCTTTAAAATTAACCAAAATAAATCCGAGATTCTCTTCCTGAAAGGCAGTAGTCAAACAGATTCAACGAAGTACCCCATTACTCAGATACAAGTTGCCAAATCCTCTATAAAATATCTAGGGATACACATAGGGCGTTATCCGGAATAGATATATATACTAAACTACCCCCCCCCCCTCTTTAGGAAATTATTAGGGGAAATGGATAGATGGAAGACATTGCCGCTTTCGATCAGTGGCAGATGTCACCTTTTGAAAATGATCACCATACCTAAACTTCTTTACTTACTACAAACCATCCCCCTACTTATTAAACATACGGACCTGAAGGCCTTGGAATTGGCATTTAATACCTTTATCTGGAGGGGGAAAAAGGTTAGGATAGCGATAAAAAAACTGCAATTACCCAAACACAAGGGTGGTCTTAATTTCCCAGATCTACGTTTGTATAATCTGGCGAGTCTTGCTCGTCATTGTATGGATTGGATATTTCATACTAGATTCTACTCTAATGTGTCATTGGAGGCCCGACTAGCTCATCCCTGGTCTCTAGATTCATTACTTCATTCTAGGTTCACTACACTCCCTCGAGAAGTGAAGCATAGCCTATTGCTGCAGGACACCATAGCTACATGGAAGGAGATATGTAAAATCTGCCACCACCCATTTATCATTTCCAAGTTCATGGGACTGTGGGGCCACCCAGAATTTCCAGCTGGTCTGGACTCAAAATACTTCATACAATGGAGGAACAAGGGTAAAAAAGGGTGGGAGACCTATGGCATGAGGAAGAGAAACGCCTCTATTCCCTCCAGGAAATTCAGAATAAATATGACCTGATTCATCCACGCCATGTTTTCTCATATCTGCAACTAACAGCCTTTCTCAAAGACAGGGCACAAAATCTAGTGCAATGCTTTGACACTAACCTTCTAGTCTCTTTACTGGGCAAGGGGGATAGGAAGAAATCCCTATGTGAATTGTACCAAGGGTTAAGAGAGATTAAACAAAAGGGTATCTCGGCAACTCTTTTCAGAGGTTGGAATAAGCATTTTCCTCAACTGAAAATAGAAGAAGAGGTACTCCAGGGGTGGAACCACTTGCAAAAGATAGTGTGGAATGAAATCTGGAGGGAGACCCAATTCCGTATGCTTCACAAAGCCATTTACGGCTTTCAATTTGCTAGTAGCAACAATGATCTATCCAGGATCCATGGATGCCCAAAATGTCACTTACCTGGTTCCGATATGGTACATGGAATCTGGCTATGCCCGGATACGCACAAATTCTGGCGTATGGTCAGATCTCAAGTTAAACGTTATTTGGGGGTCACAATCCCACTCACACCGGAGTTTATTTTGTTTCATGCATCAACAGGAGGTAGGCAATTTTCCCCAGTGATACATATAGCAATATTGGCAGCAAAGAGATGCATTTTCCGGGAGTGGTTGCAACCTCGTCTTCCTTCCATGACTGAGGTGTTCTTACACCTACGAAAATGCTTTGATATGGAGAGGATAGAAGCCGAACAACTTAAAGGAAACAAGATACGTCATTTCTTTAAGAGATGGGAAACCTTTATTGTGGCAGCTTATACTGGGACGGAATTGGAATCCGTGATGAAGCCATTTGTCTCCTCTGAATGGTACCTAAAACGTAAAGTAGCAGGTACTTTGGGAAAACTTCAAATAGACTGAGATCTTAATATTCTTAGAATCTATTGAACATGGTGTGCAGGATAGCAGGTGGAGTCTAAGTTGTGGGCGGGGGGAGGGGGTTGTTGACATGCTGTTGGGTTTACCTGTATGTATCTATGAATAATAACAGTCACCATTGTCTTTTTCATATACCTTTTTCTTCTGTATATGCATTGTAACCATGCGACGTATATATACATGTGTAAATTAATCTTATTGTACTCATGGATTCATACCGGTGTTTATATTTTGTATTCTGGAAAAATTAATAAAAATTATGTTTAAAAAAAAAAAGAACGGCATTGGGCCCACCAAATATCGCTGTAAATTCTGGCGGGTACTGGAACCTGAGGTAGTTGGTTCACTAGGACGTGTGGCTGTGGCAGAATGGCCACATCCTCTCCCAGCACCAGAGGGTACACTAACACCACCACGACCGCGTCTGCGTCCCTTACTAGATGTTTTCCTCATTGCTACCATTTACCAAGCACCACAATAAGAAAAAAAATATTTGTCCCAATGTATTGTTTTCAAATTCAGGCTGTTTTTTTACAGGCACCTAACACTATCTGCCTATTTATTTATGTAGTGTATTACACTAATCCAGGCACAGCAGTAACCACTAATTTAGGGGAATATCTCTTTTAGGGCTAGTATTTAGGCCCTAGATGAAAGGTATCCTTTTATGGACAGATTTACACTTGGCGATGCACAGTAGCGTGTGAAAAAGTATGTAGGATTATCTCTTCAGCAATTGTATTTTAACACTTTGTGTAATATACCCTTTAACGGACAGAAATACAATGGGAGATGCACGGTAGCGTGTGAAGTTGAGGATGACCCTCTCAGCACTTGTATATACACCTTGAGTGTAAAATACCCTTTTACGGACATATTAACACTTGGCCTGCAACAGCTGGAACACCAGATCCAGGGTATTGCTATATTGACAAGTGAATTTCACCCCAGAACAAAATATATGTTTTGGCGGACACTGTTATACTTTGCCATCCACTGTTGGAACACCAGATTCAATGTATTGCTATTTTGGCAATTGAATTTCACCCCAGAACAAAATATGTGTTTTGGCGGACACTATATTAATTTGCCAGCCAATGCTGGGACACCAGATTCAGGGTATTGCTATTTTGGCAATTGAATTTCACCCCAGAACAAAATATATGTTTTGGCGGACACTATATTACTTTGCCAGCCAGTGCTGGGATACCAGATTCAGGGTATTGCTATTTTGGCAATTGAATTTCACCCCAGAACAAAATATATGTTTTGGCGGACACTATTATACTTTGCCAGCCAGTGCTGGGACACCAGATTCAGGGTATTGCTATTTTGGCAATTGAATTTCACCCCAGAACAAAATATATGTTTTGGCGGACACTAGTATACTTTGCCAGCCACTGCTGGGACACCAGATTCAGGGTATTGCTATTTTGGCAATTGAATTTCACCCCAGAACAAAATGTATGTTTTGGCGGACACTATTATACTTTGCCAGCCACTGTTGGGACACCAGATTCAGGGTATTGCTATTTTGGCAATTGAATTTCACCCCAGAACAAAATATATGTTTTGGCGGACACTATTATACTTTGCCAGCCAGTGCTGGGACACCAGATTCAGGGTATTGCTATTTTGGCAATTGAATTTCACCCCAAAACGAAATATATGTTTTGGCGGACACTATTATACTTTGCCAGCCAGTGCTGGGACACCAGATTCAGGGTATTGCTATTTTGGCAATTGAATTTCACCCCAGAACAAAATATATGTTTTGGCAGACACTATTATACTTTGCCAGCCAGTGCTGGGACACCAGATTCAGGGTATTGCTATTTTGGCAAGTGAATTTTACCCCAGAACAAAATATATGTTTTGGCGGACACTATTATACTTTGCCAGCCAGTGCTGGGACACCAGATTCAGGGTATTGCTATTTTGGCAATTGAATTTCACCCCAGAACAAAATATATGTTTTGGCGGACACTATTATACTTTGCCAGCCACTGCGGGGACACCAGATTCAGGGTATTGATATTTTGGCATTTGAATTTTACCCCAGAACAAAATATATGTTTTGGCGGACACTATTATACTTTGCCAGCCAGTGCTGGGACACCAGATTCAGGGTATTGCTATTTTGGCAATTGAATTTCACCCCAGAACAAAATATATGTTTGGCAGACACTATTATACTTTGCCAGCCAGTGCTGGGACACCAGATTCAGGGTATTGCTATTTTGGCAAGTGAATTTTACCCCAGAACAAAATATATGTTTTGGCGGACACTATTATACTCTGCCAGCCAGTGCTGGGACACCAGATTCAGGGTATTGCTATTTTGGCAATTGAATTTCACCCCAGAACAAAATATACCCTGTTACGGACAGATTTAAACTAGGCCTACAACTGCTGGAACACCAGATTCAGGGTATTGCTATTTTGGCAATTGAATTTCACCCCAGAACAAAATATATGTTTTGGCGGACACTATTATACTTTGCCAGCCAGTGCTGGGACACCAGATTAAGGGTATTGCTATTTTGGCAATTGAATTTCATCCCAGAACAAAATATATGTTTTTGCGGGCACGATTATACTTTGCCAGCCACTGCTGGGACACCAGATTCAGGGTAATGATATTTTGGCAATTGAATTTTACCCCAGAACAAAATATATGTTTTGGCGGACACTATTATACTTTGCCAGCCAGTGCTGGGATACCAGATTCAGGGTATTGCTATTTTGGCAATTGAATTTCACCCCAGAACAAAATATATGTTTTGGCAGACACTATTATACTTTGCCAGCCAGTGCTGGGACACCAGATTCAGGGTATTGCTATTTTGGCAATTGAATTTCACCCCAGAACAAAATATATGTTTTGGCGGACACTATTATACTTTGCCAGCCAGTGCTGGGACACCAGATTCAGGGTATTGCTATTTTGACAATTGAATTTCACCCCAGAACAAAATATATGTTTTGGCGGACACTATTATACTTTGCCAGCCAGTGCTGGGACACCAGATTCAGGGTATTGCTATTTTGGCAATTGAATTTCACCCCAGAACAAAATATATGTTTTGGCAGACACTATTATACTCTGCCAGCCAGTGCTGGGACACCAGATTCAGGGTATTGCTATTTTGGCAATTGAATTTCACCCCAGAACAAAATATACCCTGTTACGGACAGATTTAAACTAGGCCTACAACTGCTGGAACACCAGATTCAGGGTATTGCTATTTTGGCAATTGAATTTCACCCCAGAACAAAATATATGTTTTGGCGGACACTATTATACTTTGCCAGCCACTGCTGGGACACCAGATTCAGGGTATTGCTATTTTGGCAATTGAATTTCACCCCAGAACAAAATGTATGTTTTGGCGGACACTATTATACTTTGCCAGCCAGTGCTGGGACACCAGATTCAGGGTATTGCTATTTTGGCAATTGAATTTCACCCCAGAACAAAATATATGTTTTGGCAGACACTATTATACTTTGCCAGCCAGTGCTGGGACACCAGATTCAGGGTATTGCTATTTTGGCAAGTGAATTTTACCCCAGAACAAAATATATGTTTTGGCGGACACTATTATACTTTGCCAGCCAGTGCTGGGACACCAGATTCAGGGTATTGCTATTTTGGCAATTGAATTTCACCCCAGAACAAAATATATGTTTTGGCGGACACTATTATACTTTGCCAGCCACTGCTGGGACACCAGATTCAGGGTATTGATATTTTGGCATTTGAATTTTACCCCAGAACAAAATATATGTTTTGGCGGACACTATTATACTTTGCCAGCCAGTGCTGGGACACCAGATTCAGGGTATTGCTATTTTGGCAATTGAATTTCACCCCAGAACAAAATATATGTTTTGGCGGACACTATTATACTTTGCCAGCCACTGCTGGGACACCAGATTCAGGGTATTGATATTTTGGCATTTGAATTTTACCCCAGAACAAAATATATGTTTTGGCGGACACTATTATACTTTGCCAGCCAGTGCTGGGACACCAGATTCAGGGTATTGCTATTTTGGCAATTGAATTTCACCCCAGAACAAAATATATGTTTTGGCGGACACTATTATACTTTGCCAGCCACTGCTGGGACACCCAGATTCAGGGTATTGATATTTTGGCATTTGAATTTTACCCCAGAACAAAATATATGTTTTGGCGGACACTATTATACTTTGCCAGCCAGTGCTGGGACACCAGATTCAGGGTATTGCTATTTTGGCAATTGAATTTCACCCCAGAACAAAATATATGTTTGGCGGACACTATTATACTTTGCCAGCCAGTGCTGGGACACCAGATTCAGGGTATTGCTATTTTGGCAAGTGAATTTTACCCCAGAACAAAATATATGTTTTGGCGGACACTATTATACTCTGCCAGCCAGTGCTGGGACACCAGATTCAGGGTATTGCTATTTTGGCAATTGAATTTCACCCCAGAACAAAATATACCCTGTTACGGACAGATTTAAACTAGGCCTACAACTGCTGGAACACCAGATTCAGGGTATTGCTATTTTGGCAATTGAATTTCACCCCAGAACAAAATATATGTTTTGGCGGACAATATTATACTTTGCCAGCCACTGCTGGGACACCAGATTCAGGGTATTGCTATTTTGGCAATTGAATTTCACCCCAGAACAAAATGTATGTTTTGGCGGACACTATTATACTCTGCCAGCCAGTGCTGGGACACCAGATTCAGGGTATTGCTATTTTGGCAATTGAATTTCACCCCAGAACAAAATATACCCTGTTACGGACAGATTTAAACTAGGCCTACAACTGCTGTAACACCAGATTCAGGGTATTGCTATTTTGGCAATTGAATTTCACCCCAGAACAAAATATATGTTTTGGCGGACAATATTATACTTTGCCAGCCACTGCTGGGACACCAGATTCAGGGTATTGCTATTTTGGCAATTGAATTTCACCCCAGAACAAAATGTATGTTTTGGCGGACACTATTATACTTTGCCAGCCACTGTTGGGACACCAGATTCAGGGTATTGATATTTTGGGAATTGAATTTTACACCAGAACAAAATATATGTTTTGGTGGACACTATTATACTTTGCCAGCCAGTGCTGGGATACCAGATTCAGGGTATTGCTATTTTGGCAATTGAATTTCACCCCAGAACAAAATATATGTTTTGGCGGACACTATTATACTTTGCCAGCCAGTGCTGGGACACTAGATTCAGGGTATTGCTATTTTGGCAATTGAATTTCACCCCAGAACAAAATATATGTTTTGGCGGACACTATTATACTTTGCCAGGTTGTGCTGGGACACCATATTCAGGGTATTGCTATTTTGGCAATTGAATTTCACCCCAGAACAAAATATATGTTTTGGCGGACACTATTATACATTGCCAGGCACTATTGGAACACCAGATTCAGGGTATTGCTATTTTGGCAATTGAATTTCACGCCAGAATAAAATATATGTTTTGCCGGACACTATTATACTTTGCCAGCCACAGCTGAAACCACTGATTTACGGTATTGCTATTTTGGCTATTAAATTTCACCCCCAAACAAAATATATCCTTTGCCTTTGTCGGGCATAAGCGCTGTCAGTCACAGCAAAGGGGCAGGGAAGGGAGCGGGGTTACCGAGGCTTGAAGCAAGGAGGCCGCTGCCCCCTTGACTTCAAGCCTGACACGAGGAGCACACTGGCTGGGGATAAAAGATCATTTTCGGAGCTTTTACCGCATCTGACTTAAGAAACACGCTGCTGGATACTGTCAGGTGCTGCTGGCGGCTTGGGGTGGTTTCTGGAGGTGACAGGTCCCCTTTAATCACTCGCATTTGCTACCTCACAAGATATGGCAGAAGCAATGACATGTGGCCACAGGATCAGACTGCACAGGAATTTGTTTGCAGTCTGTTACTATAGTGACACACAGATCTGCATAGGATCTGTATACACGAAACAGAAGATTTTTGTAAGGAGGGTTGCAAATTTGCCTTGATTTTATTTTTATATGCAGAGCAGAAATAAAAATAAGTTGCAAAACTACACTCCTTTAAGTAATTAGTTTTTTTTTGGGGGGGAGATCCTTCTAAGAAAAATATATTTTCAAGATGAAAAATCATAAGTGTTGATCGAGCATGCTCAGCGGAACAGCAGTTCGGCTCGAGCCCCTCAATGCTCGGCACATGGCGGTACTCTGCTGAGTACCGCATGTGCTTGAGTGCAATGCTCGAGTCTCCTCCCCGCATGTTTCTTGGCTGCTACGCAGTCAATAAATGTGCGGGTAAGTCCTGCCCTGACTCTAATGCCGTAGCCATGTTGGTTACTGGCATTACAGTGATTGGCTGGTCGGAACACGTCATCAGGTACTATATAGCACCCGATTGGTGATTGTTCGGCTCAGTCTTAGTCTGGGAGAGCTGTGTATAGGACGGGACAGACAGTGTAGGGAGTGATATTGGACTATTTTTACTAGAAAAACTTTTCAGAGACCCAAAAGCAATATATATATTTGTAGCGCATCCTGCTCTAAATTGCTAAAACTTTACAGACCCAAAAGTCCTTTTAAGGACTATTGTGTGTGGCAGCAGCAATATATATTTTTAGCGCAACCTGTGCTAAATTGCTAAAATTTTACAGAACCAAAAGTCCTTTTAAGGACTATTGTGTGTGGCAGCAGCAATATATATTTTTAGCGCTAAATAGCGTCTAATAGGCTGCTGCGGAGAGTTAAATTATCTGCGCCATATCTCCTGAGTAAAGTGTGCGCATTCCCAAAATATCTGTGAAATCCAGTGTACTTTTTCCATAGACGGTGTTCGCTGCGGACAGTTAAATTAGATGCGCCATATCTCCTGTGTAAAGTGTGCGCATCCCAAAAATATCTGTGACATCCAGTGAACTTTTTCTGTAGACGGTGTCCGCTGCCGACAGTTAAATTAGTGGTGCCACATCTCCTGTGTAAAGTGTGCGCATCCCAAAAATATCTGTGACATACAGTGTACTTTTTCAATAGACGGTGTCCGCTTATGACAGTGATACTACCAGTGCCACATCTAAAGTGTAACATGTGCACTTAAAAAATTTATCTGTGACATACAGTGCACTTTTTCAATAGAGGGTGTTCACTTCTGACAGTGACATTGCCAGTGCTACATCTCCAATGTAACTTGTCTTCGCCAGCTGCACCCGGTCTGTCAACGCAACAGCAGTGATTGAAATTGCCAGCTCACAGGCTGTTGTGCGACATGAGCACGCGCTGGAATTCGACGTTCCACATGTTGGCCAGGCTTTGTGAGCAGCAGAGGGCAGTAGTGGAATACCAGCTGCAACATGGTCATCGCCTTTCCAGTCAGCTTCCGCTATTCACAAGCGAGGAGTGGGCATGGATGTCTGACCTCTGTGAAGTTTTAAGAAACTCTGAGGAATCAACACAGATGGTGAGCGGCGATAACCCTATTATCAGCATAACATCCCACTTTTGTGTCTACTCAAACGCTCACTGCTCACAATTAAAGACAACGCTTCGCATGGGGAAGAGGTGGAAATGGGGAAAGACATTACACAGGGTGATAGCCTGGAGACGGTTGCCTCCACTACAGAGGGTAGTACCCATAGAAGTTTATTTCAATCTGTTCAGCGGCATGGGCAGAAGAGGATGAGGAGATTAAGAGTCATCCTCCTGATGACGAAAGCAAACTCTTGCCTGTTGGTACTCTGGCACACATGGCTGACTTTATGTTAGGCTGCCTTTCCCATGAACCACGCGTTATACGCATTTTAGACAACCTGGATTACTGGTTGTTCACCCTCCTCGACCCCCGCTACAAAGAGAACTTCTCATCTCTCATTCCTCTGGTGGAGAGGATGAGCAAAACGGTGCAATACCAGAAGGTGCTTGTTGAAAAATTGCTCCAAAAATTTCCATCTGACAACGCTGGCGTCCGTAGTTCTTTGAGCAACCAAGGAGGGGAGACAGGGGGAACACAAAGCAGTTCCAACAGAGGCACAGTAAGAGTCTCTAAAGTCTGGGACAGTTTCATGACACCTCGCCAGCACCCTCACCTTGATGCATGGCCTACTGTCACAAGGACGGAAAAATTTAGGAAGATGGTGAAGGAGTACATAGCAGACCGTGTCAGCGTCCTCAATGATCCCTCTGTGCCTTACATCTACTGTGTGTCCAAGCTGGACACATGGGACGAACTGGCGCTCTACGCCTAGGAGGTGCTGGCCTGCCCTGCCGCCAGCGTTTTGTCTGAGCAGGTATTTAGTGCTGCTGGTGGCATTATAACAGATAAGCATTGTGGCGAAACCAACCGCGCCACTGGGTTTTGGAGGGGACAGATTGCTCGCCTCCTGCCCTGTGACTATGGCCCCATGTATGCTTGTACTGTTTGAGCGGTGATACCCCAGATAGCTCTGCTATGGAGCCCATTCGTATAATGAAAGACTATGGGAAAGACTTTAGCTCCATGGCAATTGAACTGGATGTGTGTGGTCTGAGCGCCATTCAATAATGTGCGCTCAGACCTAAGCTATCTGGGGATATGTTGCATGTATATGTTTTATGTAGTAATTGTAACATTGTGTAATTTTATGTCCTTTTGCAACCATGTGCTCAATGGAGTCTGCCTCTATCCCTGGATATAATTGGATTATTTTCCCCATTGTCTCCAGGAGAGAGGGCTCTGTAAAACCAGTTTGAACCAGAAAAGCCATGCTTCATTTGGTCAAATAGGACTTTCCCTTAACTTTTTAACCCCTGGTCTGATTCGTGTCATTTTTTAATATGTTGTTTAACCTGAATGGATTGATTGTGAATATGTAGTTTTTAAGTGAATAGTGATGTCTGTCCTATTGTCCCCACGTGTGTATTGGCGATTTCTCTTTGTCCTGAGAGATAATTGAATGACTCCTCAATTGTCTCCAGGACAGAAGACATTGTGTATTCTCCTGCCTGTGATGATTACATTAACCTGTGTAGGGTAATTGTATCACAGGCAGAGGGGAGGGATATGCTGGGGGTGTCTATATTGTCCCATTGTGTGTGATTGGCTGCTGTATCCTGTGTCGCAGTCTTCCTTCTGGTCCCCTAGGGGAGTGTCCACCAGGTGGGAGACCTGCATAAATACCGGGCAGGTAGCCCTCAATAAAGAGAAATTCCTGTTTAACCATCAATACGGAGCCTCGTCTCGTACTTGGGGGGAATTGCTACTTCAGAACGTTCTCTTGCCTGTTCCAGGAGAGGAGGACTTCGTATGGTTCCAGTTCGGTGGATTCCAGCGGTTGTGGGTTGCTGTGCTCTTCGCCAGGGGAATCGCCCGAACGGTATTAACCCTCACTATACCGGGTTATACCGTAACAAGCATATCTGCCTGTCAACTGAAAATGCTGACAGGTAGGTTGACTTATAAAAATTAACAATGCCTGGATTGCCCCTGACTTCTGGACTCCACCAGAGGAAAGCTGATGAACATAAAGCAACTTTAAATGTGTTTTTTTTTTTATAATTACTGAATACACTGTATTCTCATGCACCCCTTCCACCACAAAAAGGGTATATGGTTGAATCTTCCTTTTCTCATCCTCCTCCTCCATCATATCAACATGCTTATTCGTCGCACATAATGTCATTTGCATATAATGTTTTACAGGTTCAGCTTACCTGCAGGTCCTCGTATATAATTTTTTAGAGGGTCAGCTCACCTTCAGGACCTCGCATATAATGTTTTACAGGGCCAGCTCACCTGCAGGCCCTCGGATATAATTTTTTACAGGGTCAGCTCACCTGCAGGCCCTCGCATATAATGTTTTACAGGGTCAGCTCACCTGCAGGCCCTCACATATAATTTTTTAGAGGGTCAGCTCACCAGCAGGCCCTCACCTACAATCTTTTACAGGGTCAGCTCACCTACAGGTCCTTGCATATACCGGTAATGTTTTACAGGGTCAGCTCACCTACAGGCCCTCACCTATAACCTTTTAGATGGTCAGCTCACCAGCAGGCCCTCACCTACAATCTTTTACAGGGTCAGCTCACCTGCAGGCCCTCACCTACAACCTTTTACAGGGTCAGCTCACCAGCAGGCCTCACCTACAAGTCCAGTCTCACTATCCAAGAGTCTGGACAACACAATCCTCACCCTGACGGCATACTGGGTGAACGTTGTGGAGACCGGGAGCGATTCGGCTGCTGGCATGAGACATGCCCTCCAATAGATCCTTGTTGAAGTATTTAAAGTTTACTCATTCCAATTACAGGGCCTAGAAAGTGTCCTGTATTGTTATTTTTTGTCGCTACCTCCCCGAGCCGGGAGTGGGTAATTTGCGCGCCTGCTGCCTTTCTTGGATGTGGTAGCCATTTCTCAGGCTCCCTCTCTGGAATCGAACCCTGATTGCCCGTTACCCTTGGTCACCATGGTAGGCGTAGAAAGTCGAATCGAAAGTTGATAGGGCAGACATCCGAATGCATTGTAGCTGTCACGGGGACGTGCAATCGGCCCAAAGTTATCTAGAGTCACCAAAGCGGCAGCAGACCCTCGACATAATGTTTTCGATGGTCAGATCACCAGCTGGCACTCGCCCATAATTTTTCAATGGTCAGCTAAGCAGCAGGCACTCGCCCATAATATTTTCAATGGTCAGCTCAGCAGCAGACCCTCAACCATAATTTTTTCGATGGTCAGCTCAGCAGCAGGCCCTCAGCCATAATTTTTTCTATGGTCAGATCAGCAGCAGACCCCCACCCTTAATGTTTTAGATGGTCAGATCAGCAGCAGGCCCTCGCCCATAATTTTTTCGATGTTCAGCTCAGCAGCAGGCTCTCAACCATAATTTTTTCGATGGTCAGCTAAGCAGCAGGCACTCTCCCATCATTTTTTAAATGGTCAGCTCAGCAGGCCCTTGCTCTAAATGTTTTTGAGGGTCACCAGTAGGCCATCAAAACTAATTTTTCAAGGGTGTGTAGGATAACCTCCTTTGTGTGTAAAAAAGGGTGTATTGGAGTGCTGGTTCCTTGTAATTTTTGGCAGCCCTTTCAGTGCAGGCATGCTCAACCTGCGGCCCTCCAGCTGTTGCAAAACTACAACTCCCAGCATGTCCTTATAGCTGTAGGCTGTCTAGGAATGCTGGGAGTTGCAGTTTTGCAACAGATGGAGGGCTGCAGGTTGGGCATCCCTGACTTAGTGCATATAGGAAATAACTCCAGCAATGTGCGTCAAGGCTTGTTTATTTGAAATGCGCGTTGTAACAACATAACGTTTCGGTCAAAACGGTGCCTCTTTATTCAGCGTGTGGATACACGCCACTCTCTTTACAGCGCAGCATCCATTGGCGTTTTCCTTACAGCGGCATTTGTTTGATAAAGGCCGTTTTGGCCGAAATGTTACGTTGTTACGATGCCGCATTTCAAATAAACAAGCCTTGACGCACATTGCTGGAGTTATTTCCTACTTGCTATATAAGGGGTGGGAGGCCGACTCCAAGCAACATCTTCCAGAGTGTCAGGAGGTTTATATCTCTATCAAATCTTCCCTGACTTAGTGCATAGGCTTAATGAGTGTAGGAGTCCCTCTACATGAACAATTGAACTACAATGGGAATGAGGCCCTCCTTTATGTGATATACAGGTTGTATCGGAGTACCTCTTGCACTTAATATACCGTACAAGTAAATATACAGGAAAAAATGTTTCCTAACAATTTTTTCCTCTACAATCAATGTTATCTTTTGTTTTGTGCATATTATTGTCAGTCTGTAGAAGTGGCATAATACTCGGACAACATCATTCCCAGCAGCGACCTGGGAGTCCAAGATGCATCCAGACATACTCCCCATGCTGTTCCCGAACCATTTCGGTGGTGTTTCCATCAATTTCTGAACTTTTCCTATGAACCAGGCACCCTCCCCTCTTCTGAGCAGGGGGTGTCTGGTTTAATGCTCGGGTTCTCCAATTGACTTCCATTATACCCGAGTGTTCTGTAGAGCACCTGAGAATCCCGATGTGTTCGACCCGAGCACCTGAGCACTTTGGTGCTTGATCATCACTAAAAATCATTTATCCACAGGATATGGGATAATGAACAGATTGGTGGGCGTCCAACCTATGGGATCCCCTCCAATTATGAAAATAGGGACCATTGAAATGAATAGAGCTGCAGGTCAAGCATGTGTACTGCCAATCCATTCATCTCTATGGGACTAATGGAAGTAGATGAGTACAAGTACTACTCTGCTAGTTCTGGCACTCCCATAGTGATCAATAAAGCAGTAGTACACACGATCAACCTACCACTCTATTCATTTTGGAGGTCTCTGTGTGGTACCGGGTTCCTGTTCTTGTGACTGTAAGGCCTCTTTCACACGGGCGAGTTTTCCACGCGGGTGCAATGCGCGAGGTGGACGCATTGCACCCGCACTGAATCCGGACCCATTAATTTATGGGGCTGTGCACATGAGCGGTGATTTTCACGCATCACTTCTGCATTGCGTGAAAATCGCAGCATGCTCCAGTTTCTGCGTTTTTCACGCAACGCAGACCCCACAGAAGTGAATGGGGCTGCGGGAAAATCGCAAGCATCCGCAAGCAAGTGCGGATGCGGTGCGATTTTCCCGCATGGTTGCTAGGAGACGATCAGGATGCGTACCCAATCTTTATTATTTTTTCCCTTATAACATAGTTTGTGGTCGGATCGGCTATCAGAAAGGTGTACCTAACCTATCTAACCCTATCTACAACAAGCAGTAGAATTGTGCCATAACTGCTGCGGTAGGGCAGCCTAAAGGGGGCCACCCTAATATGAAGTGACTGTAAGATGGTGTGGGTGGGTGGGTGAAATCAGCTGAATCGGCGTCAGCCTGGACCCACAGGTGCCTATAAATAGCCTAGTAACCAGCCAGCCTGGGCCCACAGGTGCATATAACTAGCCTTGTAATCAGCCTCCCCTCCCACAAATACAGCAAAGGTCTTTGCTTAATACTTGTGGTCGGATCGGCTATCAGAAAGGTGTACCTAACCTATCTAACCCTATCTACAACAAGCAGTAGAATTGTGCCATAACTGCTGCGGTAGGGCAGCCTAAAGGGGCCAAAAAGAGCAGACCTTAGTTTAGAGCAAAACATATACATACCATTACGACACCCACTTTGAACGCAAAGACACTACACGATGAAGGTGCGGAATATACCGTACATACCACAGAGACTTCTATGTACCTTACCTCTTTGTCACGTGCGCCGGCACGTCGTTCTTGGAGGTAGCTAATGTTGATGCTTTTGAAAGAGTGGTTGGTAATCAGAAACAATTTACTCCTATGTTGACCAACATATGAACATATTACGAGACGGTCTGAATCCTTAGAGCTGCAGACTGAAACAACAATGGTAAATCTGATGGAAGGGCCTAATTGAAGTCCAACCATTCGCCGAGGGCCCTGCTAATGGTAGCAAAATACTTCACCTATACTTATTCCCCAGGCCACCGCTTAATTATTATTATTTTTTTTTTTATAAAGGACCCAAAAAGTTAGAAGATGGCGGATGCCGTCTAACTCTAGTAATGGATTAAGTGAAATGTGTAGACTCACCAGGCCTGGGGAACCATAAGCACGAGTACATGGCTGTTCCAATTGACGAGCTAATGTTGCCTGTAATGAGGACAGAAAACATACCCACCATACTAGCAGTTGTGACAGGAAATAAGCTTAAGGTCGTGATAAACTATGTATGCTGCGCCTACAGTAGTGATAGGACTTGTTGAGTCCATAGACGTGACAGACTACGTATATTGTGCCTTATTATTGTACCTACTACTGGATGATAGACCGGTACCCAGGAACTAGGTGCGACACCAACACCCTCAGCCCGAGTTTGACGATGAAGTAAGCATGTCTGTAATGAAGACATAATGTACACCCAATGCCTGCCGCTATGACAGCACAAGCTTAAGGTCATGATAGACTACGTATGCTGTGCCTGTAGTCGCGCTCGGACTTATCGTGTCAGTAACGTGACAGACTTCGCAAGTCGCCTGTAGTCGTGACAGGACTTATTAGTCTGTAGTCGTGACAGACTTCGTAAATCGCCTGTAGTCGTGACAGGACTTATTAGTCTGTAGTCGTGACAGACTTCGTAAATCGCCTGTAGTCGTGACAGGACTTGTTAGTCTGTAGTCGTGACAGACTTCGTAAATCGCCTGTAGTCGTGACAGGACTTATTAGTCTGTAGTCGTGACAGACTTCGTAAATCGCCTGTAGTCGTGACAGGACTTATTAGTCTGTAGTCGTGACAGACTTCCTAAATCGCCTGTAGTCGTGACAGGACTTATTAGTCTGTAGTCGTGACAGACTTCGTAAATCGCCTGTAGTGGTGAGACAGGACTTATTAGTCTGTAGTCGTGACAGACTTCGTAAATCGCCTGTAGTGGTGAGACAGGACTTATTAGTCTGTAGTCGTGACAGACTTCATAAATCGCCTGAAGTGGTGAGACAGGACTCCCTGTGGACGAAACTGATGCCATAGTATTATTTTTTATTTTTTTCCTGAACAACCCTTTGAGAGCCGAAATTTGAGAAACGTGAAAAAATGAGACCACAGGGTCAGCTTCCTGGGAGAATGGGTCTATAATGCAAGGACGGGCAAGAGAAAAGTAACAGCGGGGAGCGAGGGAAGCAAGAACCTAGAGAGGGTAAATGGGAGAAAAATGCGAACCCAGGAGAAGGTGATGTCTGAAAAGGAAGGCTTGAGATGACTGCTTGAAAAGAAAACGATGAAGACCCAACAACCTACAACAATAATGTGAGTTAGATTCTAATGGCAAAAGCCATGCATGCGAGCCTCCACAAGAAGAATTGTATTGCGAGCCACAGCTGACCGAGCCATGCGAGCGGGCCTGAAGGCAGAAATAGACATGGAACCTACTGTGGCGGACCACGCAGCCGACCTCGAATGGCGGAGTTGTGTGTGTAAAATGTAAACTGAGAAGCCATGCGTGAGAGACACTAATGGCGGAGCCAAGCGTGAGAGACACTAATGGCGGAGCCAAGCGCGAGAGACACTAATGGCGGGGCCATGCGCCAGAGACACTAATGGCGGGGCCATGCGCCAGAGACACTAATGGCGGGGCCATGCGCCAGAGACACTAATGGCGGGGCCATGCGCCAGAGACACTAATGGCGGGGCCATGCGCCAGAGACACTAATGGCGGGGCCATGCGCCAGAGACACTAATGGCGGGGCCATGCGCCAGAGACACTAATGGCGGGGCCATGCGCCAGAGACACTAATGGCGGGGACATGCGCCAGAGACACTAATGGCGGGGACATGCGCCAGAGACACTAATGGCGGGGACATGCGCCAGAGACACTAATGGCGGGGCCATGCGCGAGAGACACTAATGGCGGGGCCATGCGCCAGAGACACTAATGGCTGGGCAATGCGCGAGAGACACTAATGGCTGGGCAATGCGCCAGAGACACTAATGGCGGGGCCATGCGCCAGAGACACTAATGGCGGGGACATGCGCCAGAGACACTAATGGCGGGGACATGCGCCAGAGACACTAATGGCGGGGCCATGCGCCAGAGACACTAATGGCGGGGACATGCGCGAGAGACACTAATGGCGGGGACATGCGCGAGAGACACTAATGGCGGGGCCATACATGTCAAACTTAAACGGAGAAGCCATGCGTCAGAGACTCTAATGGCGTAGCCATGTATGCGAAACATGTCAATTTAAAAAAAAAAAAAAAAAATTTATTATTTTTTTTTTTTTATAATTCTTTTTTTTTTTTTAAACCACTTAAGCAGCACCAGTATGACTTGGGGACACTAACCAGCTTACAACCATATTGTACCCCTAACGAATAATGTGAAGAACGGTCATAGACCCCGCAGAGCCATGAGGCTGAAGCGGTCATCGGGCCTCCGAAGCCAAGACTGAACTAGATGACATTACAGTGGCGATAAGTAATTAAAATGTGAGCCAGACCTGATGGGATATGCATAGACAATAATGAACCGAACCCCGTGCCTAAGTAAACATTAAACCAATCGTATAATTGAACAGATGGGAGAAAAAGAGCCAGAGGCATTACAATTCGCTAAGAGAAGACCCTAATCGTGACAACGTGTGAACAGCTTGTGAAACATAGTAGGAAACTTACTCCTATTAACCCACTGACCGCTGAGGGACTGTATGGTGAGCTGGGGCAGGAGACTAGTCTGAGTGAATGCGAACCAGGACTAAAGAACAGCACCCATTTTTTTTTTTTCCACCGAAGTGAAACAGAAAAGTAGGCCTATGGAATGTAACAACCAGCGAGAAAAGAAACGTAAACCTGAAAGAAAGCGGTATCAGAGCGGTGTGCTGACTGCCCTAGTGAAAATACTGAGTAACCATGATGTAGCAATGAAAGGGAAAATACAGCTTTAAGTGGAAGCAGAATATAACATCTGATGTAAGAACAGGTGGGTGAATGCAGCTCTGGATGTGAGTGGTGCCTAAAACATGGTATGGGCCCAGCTCTGAGCATGAAGAGCGAGTTATAACGCAGCCGTATGAATGCAATCTGAAGTGAGCAGAGTATTATTGTGATGCAACAGCAAACGCATGAACGCTGCTCTAGTAGTGAATGGAGTATAAGACAAAATGTAAATGCAGACAGACGTAGCTTTTGAAGGTAACAAACCTAACCATGATCATTCGACCATAAGCGCCCCACCTCCTTCGCCCCAGAGCGCTACAAGTCACTAACCGTGTAACCAAGTCCGATCCTACCGTGAATGCCAGCACTCGCCTGGCACCTTCTGCCATTACCCAGGCGCGAACGAACCTCCACATAATGCTGCAGGTTTTTTTTTTTGTTGTTTTTTGTTTTTAAATGGGTCACCACGACACCATCTAAAAAAATATAAACGTGTTTGAATATAACCCATGATGCAACGCTAATTAATCGACATATAGTGCACTTATAAACCTAGAACAGAACCGCTGACACATGCGTGCCCATAACATACAGTTTATAGATTAAACACACTTACATACAAGAGCATCAGAACTCAAATACAGGCGCCTTGACCGATCTGCTTGTGTCCCCATATACAGACCACTGATATACATTTACCAACACCTTGCATGTCTGGCTTTAACTGCGGACGTGCGCCCCAGATGTAAAACAGGTAATAGAAAAACACACACTTTTTTTTTTTTTTTTTTTTTTTACGTATGAAACAGATATCAGAAAACATGCGACCATACCTACTCTAGGCGCATGCTACACCAATAACTATATGCAATAGCCCCTAACAAGCTAGACAAAAAACTTACAACCGTCATTTGACTGTTAGCACCCAACTCTGCTTTGACCCAGAGAACTGCGAATTGCATACCGCACTGTGGGTCCCGTGCCACAGTAAGTGCCAGCATTCACCTGGCCATTTTTGCCGATGCCCAGGTGTGAACGAGCCTCCACATGATGCTGCTGCGCTTTTTTTTTTTTTTTTTAAATCAACCATTGATACACAAAACACAGCGTGCATAGCTTGAGCCCACTAACAACCAATGCTCGGCCCTTTAGCGCCCAAACTCTGCTTCATCCCAGAGCGCTACATGTTGCGGACCGCAGCGTGGGTCCCGTGCAAACCACTCCGATCCTACCATGAATACCAGCGCCCTCCTGAGACATTCTGCCATCCCCCAGCCGTAAGGAGCCTCCACACCATGCTGCTGTATCCTAGGGCTGACCCAGAGGTAGTGAAATCAGCTGAATCGGCGTCAGCCTGGACCCACAGGTGCCTATAAATAGCCTAGTAACCAGCCAGCCTGGGCCCACAGGTGCATATAACTAGCCTTGTAATCAGCCTCCCCTCCCACAAATACAGCAAAGGTCTTTGCTTAATACTATAAAGGAAAATAATAGCATTCTCAATAGAGAATGCAAAGTAAAAAGGGCACTAGAGGGTTAAAAATAATAAAAACATAAACTTACCCCCTCCATTTGATCGCGTAGCAGCCGGTTACCGGTCTCCTGCTCTGTATTAAGCCGGGAAGGGGGTAAAGGACCTTCCGTGACGTCACTGGGTCACATGGTCCAATCACCTGCTTCCACCCGAAACCGGACTTCAGTGATGAAGTCCGGCTTCGGGTCTGGGTACCAAACATGGCGATTTTTTACACGCGCGTGCAAAACCCATTACAAACGTTTGCACACGCGCGGAAAAATCGCGCATATTCCCGCAACGCACCCACATCCTATGAAAGAGGCCTAAGGGTCCAAGCAGTCGGGTCTTCACTTTACTAATAGTTATTTCCTATCGTGTTCGGATAGAGAATAACATGATGTAACCAGAATGCCCCTTTAACTTCAATGTATGGACTTTTGATTGGATATGCTGGCGCTTTACCTTCGCTAAACATTTAAAACGTTTGCAGTTTCAGTAACTTTTTTGTTCGTATATAATTTTCCTCTTATCGCATCACTTGTACCATGTCAATGGACATAAACCATTAAAATCTTAATGAAAGGCGTCCTTATCATCCAGCTCTAATGTATTTGTAAAGTTCAATAAAATGAATGCTTAAAAACATAGATACTCAAGGATCGGCGCTGCCCCCTGCCCAGTATGGTAATTGTATGATCGCTGTATTAATAACGGAACCCAGAAAGCACAATTAATAGTCAGATGTTGAAGCAAGTCAGACCCACAATGCTCTCATTTTCCCATTAAATAACTAAAAGGCGAGAGGCAACCTAATTATTAAAAGCCAGCTGGGGTCCTGAAAGGTTTAGATTGCCGGGGTTGAATGTGCGGATCGTCCCCCGGCATTACAAGGACTGCTCAGAATTTTCAGAGTCACAAATGCAGTTTTCCATGCATTTATGTTCTTAATAGATTATTTTTATTATTATTTATGTGGTAAATTGTCACTCTTATGGAAGACCTGGCCATAGGCCATCTTAGAGACTGAGTCAGTTAATTCATGGCATATAATTTGCAAGTTTTCCCAAATTACATAACTGAGATAAAGGTCACAGTCTGTCCTTGCAAAGATGGTCATTTGGGGCCTGAAAGGTCTTGATTTATGTTCAAGAAGAGAAGAGATAAGGGCATATGTACAATATGTGACTGCTATGGGGTCATTGGAGAGAATGAACCCAGCCCTCGTTGGCCCCATCATCCTTGTACATGATTAGTACTAGTGTCGGCGTACAAGGTTCAGGTTATCTAAGAATTTCGTTATGGATTCCGCTACCACGGACCATAACTTATGGTCCGTAATAGTACAATCAATAACGGAATTCTTATATAACCTGAACCTTGCACGCTAAACTTGAAAACAGAAGTTCGCTCATCCCTAGTCAGTACGCAAAGGAATCTTTTTGGTATATGTGGTTACCCACTCTAGGAAGGTGGAAGGAAACAGTCGGACACAGGCGTAATTATACCAAAGCTTTTTTACTGATCTTATGTGGGGCAACAGACACTCTTGTGACAACATGCTAAGTGGTTGCATTCTACAAGATACAACAGGCTTAGCGGGTACAGTGTATGAGAGACAGCAGCAGGCTTAGTGGTTAAAATGTACAAGAGACAACAGGCTTAGTGGTTACAGTGTACAAGAGAAAACCGGCTTAGTGGTTGCATTCTACAAGATACAACAGGCTTAGTGGTTACAGCGTAGAAGAGTTAAAACGCTTAGTGGATACAGTCTACAAAAGGCAACATGCTTAGTGGTTACAGTCTACAACAGGGATCAGCCATTCCAGCTGTTCTAAAGCTACAACTCCCAGAATCCTTATTTCATTTCTATATGGGTTACAAGACTAGCCAAGAAAATGTGCATGCTGGGAGTTGTAGTTTCACAGCAGCTAGAGTGCCGAAGGTTGCTGATCCCTGATCTACAAGAAACAACTGGGGTAACTTATCAAATTGGTGTAAAGTAGAACTGGCTTAGTTGCCCATAGCAACCAATCAGATTCCACCTTTAATTTTCCAAAGGAGAAGTCAACTGGCAACTAAGCCAGTTCTACTTTACACCAGTTTGATAAATGACCCCAAACATGCTTAGTGGTTACAGTCAGTGGCGGATTAACATAGGGGCGTTCGGGTCGGCAGCCCCGGGCCCGGCATCACTGGGGGGCCCAATGCCGACCCGAGCGCCCACATACTGCGGCGGGGCACGGGAGCGTATAGTTCCCTGCCCCGCCGCCTATCACCGCCATAGGCTTCAGGCCTAGTAGGCCTGAGGCCTATGTGGTGGTATAAGCCCGGCGTGCGCGATGACATCATCGCGCGGCGCGCGTGATGACATCATCGTGCGCCTGTATAGTGGCGCACGCACGCTCTGATGTACGCGCGCCTGCCACACCATTCAGCATACAGGTAAGTATTAGCTTTTTATTTTTTGTGTGTGTGTGCTAACTTGGGGGGGAGATATTAAGGGACAGTGGGGCATGTTTCCATGGGGGCACATTAGTTAATTGATGACAGTTGTGGGGGCAAAATAATGGATGGCAGCCAGTTGTGGGGGCAAAATAATGGATGGCAGTTGTGGGGGCAAAATAATGGATGGCAGTTGTGGGGGCAAATTAATGAATGGCAGTTGTGGGGAAAATTAATGGATGGCAGTTGTGGGGAAAATTAATGAATGGCAGTTGTGGGGGAAAATTAATGGATGGCAGTGTGGGGGCAAATTAATGAATGGTAGTTGTGGGGGCAAACTAATTAATGGATGGCAGTGTGGGGGAAAATTAATGGATGGCAGTTGTGGGGGCAAATTAATGAATGGCAGTTGTGGGGGCAAACTAATTAATGGATGGCAGTTGTGGGGGCAAAATAATGGATGGCAGTTGTGGGGGCAAATTAATGAATGGCAGTTGTGGGGAAAATTAATGGATGGCAGTTGTGGGGAAAATTAATGAATGGCAGTTGTGGGGGCAAACTAATTAATGGATGGCAGTGTGGGGAAAATTAATTAATGGATGGCAGTTGTGGGGGCAAATTAATAGATGGCAGTTGTGGGGGAAAATTAATGGATGGCAGTGTGGGGGCAAATTAATGAATGGCAGTTGTGGGGGCAAACTAATTAATGGATGGCAGTGTGGGGGCAAATTAATGGATGACAGTGTGGGGGCAAATTAATGGATGACCGTGTGGGGGCAAATTAATGGATGACAGTGTGGGGGCAAATTAATGGATGACAGTGTGGGGGCAAATTAATGGATGACAGTGTGGGGGCAAATTAATGGATGACAGTGTGGGGGCAAATTAATTAATAGATGACAGTGTGGGGGCAAATTAATTAATAGATGGCAGTGTGGGGGCAAATTAATTAATGGATGACAGTGTGGGGGCAAATTAATTAATAGATGGCAGTGTGGGGAAATTACTATATGGGGACAGTGTGGGGAAATTACTGTATGGGGGCAGTGTGGGGAAATTACTGTATGGGGGCAGTGTGAAGGGAAAATACTATATGGGGGTAGTGTGGGGTATTGGGGACACTATACAGGTATTGTTACCTGGAGCACAATATAGGATGTTAGTATTACTGGGGGCACTCTATGGGACATTATAACTGCTGTAGACACTATAGGGATCTTTAGGGTCATTTATCAAACTGTTGTAGTAGAACTGGCTTAGTTGTCCATAGAAACAGGTTCCACCTTTCATTTTTGACAGCTCCTCTGGAAAATGAAAGGTGGAATCTGATTGGTTGCTATGGGCAACTAAGCCAGTTCTAATTTACACCAGTTTGATAAATGACCCCAATTATGAGAAATCTAACGTGTCTGTGTAACAAACTCTGTAGGGACGAGATGCGGCGGGAGGAATTAGTCATGGCGGTCTGGGTCAAACGGAGGAGAAGAGGAAAGAGAAGATCTACATGACAGGAGAAGTCCCTGGATGTAAGAGGTATGTGGTGCTGTATCCTCACTGCTGTGACCTGCGTCTCATCTTCTCCTCCAAGTCTTTATCATAATCATATGTATTTTAAATTTGGCACCTTAAATTTAAATTTTTCACCTGCAGTCCTATGTAACAGCCCAGATAACAGTGATAACTTTCTGTGTGCAGATAATGTACATATTCCCTGCAGTCCTAGGTAACACCCCACATAACACAATAATTCACTGTGTTATGTGGGGTGTTACATAGGACTGCAGGAAACATCTATGACATCTGTACTCAGAGAGTTATGAGATGGTGGGGTCTGACTCCTGGCACCCCCGCCAATCAGCTGTTAGAGGAGACCGCGATGTTCCAGTGAGCGCCGCAGCCTCTTTGCTCCTTACAAAGCACGGCGCTGTCCATGTGATAGCACTGCGCTTGGTATTGCAGCTCAGCCCCAATCACTCAGATAGGACAGAGCTGCAGATAGGCCATGTGAACGATGAATGTGATGTCATATGGCCGAGGAAGAGACTGTGACGCTTACAAAGCACCGCAGCCTCTTCATACAGAAAAAAAACCTGAAACCTAAAATGGAGTGGGGGGGGGGGGGGCCCAAGTTGGGTAGACAGCCCCGGGCCTATCATGCACTTAATCCGCCCCTGGTTACAGTGTACAAGAGACAACAGGCTTAGTGGTTACAGTCTACAAGAGGTAACAGGCTTAGTGGTTTCAAAGTCTCTCAATGACAACTCTGGCTTAGAGGAAACAGTCCCTTTAAGAGGCAACAACTTACTCTAGATTGTGTAGCATCCAATATGCTGGACATCAGGATCTCTATATGTAATAGCGGCTGAATTATATTCTGATTTTCTCCCTAAATGAGGAAGACAAAAGGCAGTTTGAAAATTACATATTATCTTTGTTCTGCGGGTAAGTATTTTTATGTCAAAAACAAATTTTTGAGATGTTAAAAAAAACATAAAAGCCTTTTTTTTTTAAAAGCCGTTTTAAATGTGCTTTCTGTCGTCATATTTAGTGATGAGCGGCAGGGGCTATATTCGAATTCGTGATATTTCGCGAATATTTGGCCGAATATACACCATATATTCGCGAATTTGAAAATTCGTTATCTCCAGTCTCATTATTTTCTTGATTCGGCAATTAAAAAATTTGCATTATGAAAATTCGCATTCAACACTACTAAAATCTAGGATATTGCAGCCTTCTCATTGGCCCACAAGCTAAAAGCAGGCAGGGATCATGTGTACTGTTCGTTATCTCCAGTCATTATTTTCATGATTGTGGAAATCGGCAATTAAAAAATTTGCATTACGAAAATTCGCATCACATTCAACACTACTCCTAAAATCACAGCTATTGCAGCCTTCTTATTGGCACATAAGCTAGAATCAGGGAGAGATAATGTGTACTATTTAAAAAAAAATCTCAAATATTCAAAATTACGAATATATATCACTATATTCTAAATATTCGAGATTTCTGGAAGTACCAATGTTTGCGATAAAAATTCACAATTCAAATATTTGTGATCAACACTAGTCATTCATATTCTAATAACTGCAACTTTTTCCATTTTCCGTTGATAGAGTACTGTGAGGGCTCGACTTTTTTGCAGCATGAGCTGTAGTTTATATTGGTGTCAGAAACCAGACTTTTGAGGTCTGTCTGAATGGGTGGATTGTGGATACCATAAAAAATGCTCAGATGCCAATATTGACTGCTTATTGACTGCTTACTGCTCACCTCCAATCCCAGCCCCTGCAACTAGGTGTCATTCTTCATAAATAGTTATTTTAGGGCAACAAAATCTTCATCTCCCACAGCTCCACCCACAGGAGCAACTAGAATCTTTGGGGCCCAGTGCAAATTGTGCCATTATTACTACTTTTGTCGTCCTGTGTGGCGAGACCCCCACAGACACAAGCGCCCAGGAGCAACTATGGCTTCTGCACCCCTTATAGCTAATACCCAGTTTTACCCTCAGTTTACACTTGCGCGTTTTACACCGATGCAAACCAATGCTTCCCTATGGGACTGGTTCACATTTTCGCGTTTTACAGCGCGTTCGAACGCGCTGAAAAACGCCCGAAGCATAAACAAGTACTTGAGCTTTTTTTGGGGCGTTTGTCGCGCGTTTTGGCCCATAGACTTCAATGGGAACGCGCAACGCTTGTATTTTGCGCATTTTTGACACTGAAAACGCGCGTTCGAACTCGCGTTTATGAATTTGCAACATGCTGGAAAGGCCAAACCCCAGCTCTGATTGGCCAAACTTCATATAGACAGGAATATTTGGTCATTGGACAACACTGCAGTCAATCACACAAACGCGCGTAAAACGCGCGTTTACTATTGCCAAAAATGTGCGGAAAACGCGTGACAAAAACGCGCGGAAAACGCGCGTCTCAGAAACGCTCAGGTCTGAACCCAGCTTTACTGTTTCAAGCTTAAATTACAAAATAGGTCAGTGTGGAATCGCTACATTTTTTTGGTCTTTTTTCAGACCGTCTCAGTTTAATCTAATGCGTTTCATCTGCTTCTCTGCATATGATAGAACAAGATAAAAAGACCCTTCAAGAAGTCTCCAGTCTTGGCTGCATACTTTTTGTATATTATATCAATGAAGTGTTTTCAAAGCAGCGACAGAAGCATCTCAGATGTGTTTCAGTACCTCCTCTTCATCTGCACCTGATATCCCTTTATACTATTATGTGTAATTTGGGTGTCAAAATTAGTGTGAGGTGCAATATTGGATCAATTTTCTTTTCAAGTCAAAGGATAGCAGAGGAAAAGTGCTACTTCTCACCAAAGAGATCTTTATATTGATAAGATCATTTCCTTCACCACCACCATCCACCCTTCTGTGTCTACAAGCCCAACAGCTCCAGTGCTGCAGGACATGTGTGGAGCCATATAAAAGCACATAATAGGACATGAACCTATGTTCTCTTCTCAATGGTTTCTGAGGGCTCTTAGGGGGTTGAGCAATGGCATAGTTATAGGTGATACAGAGGTAGCCCCTGGTTTCTGGACAATAAAGGTACCTCCATTGCATTAGAATTATAACTGGCACATGGTAGGTACAGTAGGAGACCTGTTACAGATTTTGCACTAGGGCCCAGAGGCTTCAATTTGAGACTGAGACTGCTGCCCCAATAGTCAAAAACTGAAACCTGCGGCAAGCCTTTCTTGGCTGGTCAACCTATGGGCAACATTAATCTTGAGAAATTCGAATTTTGGACTGTTTTGTGCTCTGTAGGTCATACTGTAAGGCTACTTTCACACTCGCTTTTTGTGCGCATCCGTCATGGACGGATCTTTTCAGATAATACACCTGTCTGCATCCATTCAGAACGGATCAGTTTGTATTATCTTTAACATAGCCAGGACGGATCTGTTTTCTATTGTGCCAGATTGTGTCAATGAAAACGTTTGGGTCTGTTTCCTCAGACGGACACCAAAACGCTGCAAGCAGCGTTTTGGTGTCCGTCTCCAAAGCGGAATGGAGACTGAACTGATGCAAACTGATGCATTCTGAGCGGATCCTTTTCCATTCAGAGTGCATTAGAATGCAAACTGATCTGTTTTGGACCACTTGTGAGAGCCCTGAATGGATCTTAGAAGCGGAAAGCCAAAATGCGAGTGTGAAAGTAGACTTAGTCGTCGCTTTGAGATATAGAGCAATAAGCTTGATCAACTACATAGAGCTTGGTTTTAGGTTAAGTGAGTGTAACGGTCAGCAGAGGAAGAGACCGTAGAGCAGGATTCAAGTACAGTGCAGCAGACAAGGAGGCTGAAGCAGAAACCGGATTTATTAAAAGAGAACTCTAACTGCCGGAAAATCAGATTAACAGTATAAACAGCTTGAGAATTCACAATAATGATAATGGAAATTTGCATAAAGACACAACTGAATCACAAACACAAGTACAAAAATGGCAGGCTACTCTCTTCTAGATATTCCTACCTGTCCCCGCTACCCGGGGTGCACTTCTACTGTGCACTACCTGAATCCTCTTCCACTATGTCCTAACTCAGATTAGCATCAGTGCACTCACAGTTCTGTGTCCGGCATATGCAGGCAGATACAGTCTGGGTCCTGATCTGGTTGCTTGCTTGCTTGCTTGGCTCAGCGTGGTCTTCTCCTTTATGTTAGGTCGCAGGTCAGGCATCCACGTGGCTCAGCTCTGGCAGGGGTGATGCTGCAAGCCTCACTTTGTAGTCTCTGTAACTCTGGTCCGAGATAGTCAGCAGCTCAGGACATATCATCAGGCAGGGCCTGGAGTACACTCACAAGCCCCTCTGGTAAGTGCCTCACACTGTAGCAGTCTCCCTTCTGTACCAGGAAACATCAGCTCAGTCAGGGAGCAAACACACTCTAAGGGTCCATTCACACGTCCGTGTGTGTTTTGCGGATCTACGGATCCGCGGATCCGCAAAACACGGACATTGGCGATGTGCGTTCCGCAATTTGCGGACCGCACATCGCCGGCACTCTCATAGAAAATGCCTTTTCTTGTCCGCAATTGCGGACAAGAATAGGACATGTTCTATTTTTTTCGGGAACGCAATTGCGGACCCGGAAGTGCGGATCCGCAATTGCGGACCCGGCCAGGACATAGTCTGTCCCCATTGAAATTAATGGGTCCGCAATTCCGTTCCGCAAATGCGGAACAGAATTGAGGATGTGTGAATGGACCCTAAAGTCCCAGATACTGTGTCACAGCAGGCAGAGAGAAATCACTCTAATCTTCCCTGTGGATTTCCCTCTCAGTGGACAGAGTCCTTCTCTGTGTACTCAGACACCTTCAGCCCAGGCTCACTGCTCAGCCCGGGAAACTTCTTTAACTCCTTATCCTCTGGAAAACAACACCTCTCACTGTCTTACTCAGCCACAGTGGCCTCTGGTGGCTGGAGGGAAACATGACAGTCTGCATATATATTAGTGCTGGAAATGCTGCTGGATGATCAGGGCTGCCTCTTACTCATATCATTGATTTTACTGAATTACATAAAAATTCCAAATCCTTAAACTCACTGTTTTGGGCTCTTATTGGTTTGCAGGCTTTAGACCTAAGTTCTTCAAATTGTACTTGGCCATTGTTGTATTATGTGCCAAGCTTGCGGGTACAAAAATATACATTAGGGATCTTCATTTGTACTGACTCATCAATACTTAAAGCAGGCATCCTCAAACTGCGGCCCTCCAGCTGTTGCAAAACTACAACTCCCAGCATGCCCGAACAGCCTACAGGTATCAGCCTACAGCAGGGCATTGTGGGAGTTGTAGTTTTACAACAGCTGGAGGGCCGCAGTTTGAGGATGCCTGACTTAAAGGGTTGTAAAACATGACTGCTAAAGATGAGCGAATCGAATCTGACGAAGTGGAATTCGATACGAATTTTAAGAATAATTTGATTCGCACTGAATCACAATTTCCTCACGCTTCGTGGCAACTAATCGCATTTTTTCCTAAAATGGCTGCTGCACATGTTAGGACATGGAGCAAGGAACTCTGGGAACGAGGTATCACCCACAATGCCATGCATGCAGCCAATCAGCAGCCAGCTAGTCCTGTGATGTCAAAGCCCTACAAATAGCCTTACCCATCTTGGATTCAGGCATTTTCCAGTGTAGTTAGTGCAGGGAGAGACATTAGCAGGCGTTAGAGACAGTGCTAGGAAAGACTTGACAACTTATATTTTGCTCAATAGAAGTTCAGGGAAAGAGCATTAGAAGTGTAGGGAAAGGATAGGGAGGAATTATTCCACAGTATTGAAGCAGAACAGGGTTTAATAGGGGAATATACAGCGTGAGTAATAGGAACAATCCTATTACACCTTGCTGCACTGACTGAGGATCCAAATTGCCATTATAATGCTGCTCATTTCAGGTTTGCAATAGATGATACCTCTGTAATTCAAGCAAACCGTTCTTGTAATTGGGGTCTTATTAGCCCTTGTGCCGTGCAGTTATATATGTTCTAAAGCCTTTTTTTGTCGTGTATTAGTTGGGGGGGAAAAGTGGCTTATTAGCCGTTGTGTGTTGATGTGAGAAAATGACAGCCCTTTTTGGCGTGTATTAGTGGCAAAAAAAAAGTTGACGTTCACGGCCGCAGTTATATGTTCTAAAGTCCTTTTTTGGTGTGTATTAGTCGGGAAAAAGAAAAAGGGCTTATTAGCCATTGTGTGGTGAAGTGAGAAAATTAAAGCCCTTTGTGGCGTGTATTAATTTCCTTTTTATTTACTTATTTGATCTAACAGTATGTCAGACAGAGAAGAGGCACAGGCCTAATTGTTTCTGGTGCAGGCACAGGTTGTAGCAGAGTAAGGGGCGTGGCAGCAGGGATCACTTCGAGAGGCCTGAGCTCCCAGTGTGAGCTAGCGGTCGTGTCTTCACAAGCAACCCAGCGGTTCTTAAATGGTCGATCTTCGACTTCATCACAAGTGACATCAGACACCCCCAGCCAAGAGTTAGTGGGTTCATCAGACAAAACCCTTAGTTGGCATGGCCTGGGAGCAGGCCCTGTACTCTCCCCGGTCCTCAACCTGCCTCTGTCCTTTTCTATTCTCACAGCCAGAGAAGTACTATATGCTGTGGGCTCAGCTCCACTATACAGCGAGGGCGAGCTACTAGAGGACAGTCAGCAGCTATTGCCTCGCCAAGATCCAGAGGAGACATCCGCCGCTTCCTCCGGCAGGCGGGCAAGTAGTGATGAGGAGAGTGGGGTGGGAGCTGATGTTGCGAGCGGTAAGGCTCCTGGCTCATAGACCATTGAGGAGGACATCAGTGACTTGCAGACAATACTCGATGATGATGTAGCCAATCGCAATAGGCAGCCAACAATTCGGTAGCATGGCCGGGAGACAGCAGGGTGACAGCAGTGGGAGGTCGGGAGCCAAACGTACTCGGGGTAGACCACCAGGTTTTCAGGAGCCTACCGGCCCAGAAAGTAGTGGTGCAGGGGTTCACAGAGGCAGTGGCAGTAGCAGTCAGTCAGTGCAGAGTGTTGGGGGTAAAATCACCTACTCAGCGGTGTGGCAGTTTTTTGTTAAGCATCCGGGGGAGGTAAACTTGGCCATTTGTCGAATCTGTGGGCAGAAGGTGAAGCATGGCCAGGGTGCCAATGTTGGCACCACGGCCCTGCTTCAACATATGCAGCGTCACTATAAAGTGGCACGCACCCGATTTTAGGCAGTCAAGGCTCCACCACCTCAGCCGAAGGAAGCTGTCTTTCCTTCCCACCATCTGCTGGTCCTGATGCTCCTGCTCCTCCTCCTTCTAGTTAGTCATTCCATCATCAATCAATCCCCAAACCGATTGCCAAGAGACAACAGTATGTGTGCACGCATCCAATGGCACAGAAGCTGAACATGCTCCTGGCCAAGTTGCTGGTACTGCAGTCCCTCCCTTTCCAAGTGGTGGACTCTGCACCTTTCAGAGAACTGATGGCTTGTGCCGAGCCGGAGTGGAGAGTCCCAAGCTGTCATTTCTTTGCCAAAAAGGCAGTACCAGCCCTGCACACATATGTAGAACAGAAGGTGGGCCAGTCCTTGAGCCTGTGGGTGTCTGCCAAAGTGCACGGCCCACTGGGTAAATGTGGTTCCTGCCCAGCCAAACCAGCAACTTAGCCAGGCGATGCCGCTTCCGCCTCCACGTTCTCACGCCATTGGTCCTGCAACAATGTTCGCCTCTGCCTCCTTATCCTTCATCTTGTCTTCAGCCTCTACTGCAGGGACAATTCACAGTGCCTCACCAGCATACCACATGTGCAGGGCATGGTGGTGTCATGCTGTTCTGCACCTAGTTTGCCTGAGTGAACGGAGTTCCTTCATCAAAAAATGTAATCCTGGCTTTCTCGGCGACAACTAAAAATCGGAACCATGGTGACCGACAACATGAAGCACATGGTATTGGCAATGCCTCAAAGAGGGCTGAGCCATGCACCGTGTTCAATCTGTTTGTCAAGCGTTTCCTGAAGTCTTCGACCCATCTGCAAGACATCCTAAAAATGGCCAGGAAAACTTTGCATGCACTTCAGCCACTCGTATGCAACGTTTCCACCCGTTGGAATTCTACCCTCCATATAGGAGCACTACTAGCTCGATCAGTAGCAGTCTGAGTCTAGAGTCGCTGATGGGCAGCTTTCTTCACCCGCATAGTGAAGAAACTACTCACCGGCAGCTAGACCTGGAGCAGGACCTGAACCAGCAGGTGGTGGCATACTTGGAGTGCACCCTGCCAGCCAACATTGAAGATCTGCTGGACTACTGGGCAGCCAAACTGGATTTGTGGCCGTAACTGGCCAAGTTTGCCCTGGAAAAGTTGTCCTGCTCGTCCAGTAGTGTGGCATCAGAGCGGGTGTTTAGAGCAGCTGGAGCCATAGTTACCCCAAGGAGAACTCGCCTGTCCATCCAAAATGTGAGACTGACCTTTGTTAAGATAAATCAAGCGTGGATCAGCCTTGATTTCCACCCACCAATGCCTGATGCATCAGATTAGATCATCCATGCTGCCTTACCCAAACCTTGACAAAAGAGATCGGTTTCTTCTGGCTACCTGCCTCAGCTACTATTATGATGCTGCCACTCGCCTGATGCCACACATCTGATGCCAAGTTCTCCTTCTTACACCAACCATCATCAGCGGGTACTGTTAGTGCCACCCACCTCCCCACTCTGTCACCGGGCAACTCTGTGGTCTCCTGATGTTGCTGCCACCTCCACACTATGTCACCTTGCCACTGTGTAGTCTCCTGATGCTGCTGCCACCACCACACTATGTCACCTTGCCACTCTGTGGTCTCCTGATGCTGCTGCTACCTCAACACTATGTCCCTATTTTTTTGGCAATAACAATACTGATGGATCAACAGACAGGATCTGTTTTTTGGGGGGTTTTGTTCTGACGGATCAGAGGAAGGGCAAAATAATCAGTGACGTCAAAACAAACTTACTAATGACACCCTCTCCACTCAGGCAGGGGGGCTCTACTTGTATAAGCGTTTAATAGAACAGGGTCTGTAGACATTGTGGTAAGGTGCAAGGTGTCATATGTGATGGCAGGTACGTGTCACCGAGGTTGCTGGCCTCGGTGAGGTGAGAGCCGGGTTTTTGTCTGCAGCAGCTAGTGCTGTTTGACTTTGTTAAATAGCATGGCTGCAAAGCCGATCCGGGCCGGCTCTTACTGGGAGCAGCTAAAGAGTAGGGTGGGTGGCTGCTCCCCACGGTCCAGTCCATGTTTTGGGCTGGATATAAAACGCAGCCAGCAGCTGTGTCTGGGGAGTGTGATTATCCTGGAGCTGCTAACAGGGCTGGGAGTTCTCTGTCCAGGAGGAAAGAGCTCAGCAAGGAGGTATTTTGTTCCTGGCTACCTGAAGCTGGATTCTCCTGCGGCTGGGCCGACAGCGTGGTGCGAACCTGCACCTACACCTCCCAGGTGACTGAACCTGTGTTGGACTGTTTTTGTTTGGCTACGTTATTTCCGTTGTGTGTGAACTGTCACCAAGAGACTGTTTTTCATTTTGTGTGCAAGTGTGAATAAAACACTGTTTGTTGCACAATCTGGACTCCTTGTTTTGCCTCTAAACTGCACCCGCACCGCTGTCTACCAGAGCGACTCCCACATTTGGTGTCGGATGCGGGCATGCGCAGTGAGGCTGGCGTGAGCGCCGAAGTTTTGTTTTTCTAAAGTGTATGGAATATATTAAGCCAGCAAAGCTGCAAGCAGGAGTTTCTGGCAACATGGAGGCTGCTGTGAAGGCTCTCATAGAGGCTAACGTGCAGCAGCGGGAGACCAACCAACTACTGCTACAACATGTGATGGCGTTACAGGCGGCAGGAGCGTCCCACCACGTCCAAGATGCCCGGAAGCGGTCCGTGCGGCGATCCCAAAAATGACCCCGCAGGCGGCGTTGAGGCGTACCTGGCGGTTTTGAGAAGGTCGCCGTGAGGGAAAAGTTACCCCGTGACCAGTGGGCTGAGGTGGTCGCTCCGTTCCTGGCTTCCGGACCCCAGCAGGTGTTTTTCGACTTGTCGGATGACCAAGCGGCAGATTATGACACTGTGAAAGGAGAGGTCCTAGCCAGACTGGGCGTGAGCGTGCTGGTCCGCGCCCAAAGAGTCCACCAGTGGGACTTTAAAGCGACTGAACCCGCTAGGCCGCAGTTCTACGATCTGCTGCACAGGCTGCAAAAGTGGCTGCAGCCCGATCTACTAAGTCCCACTGCCATGCTGGATCGACTGTTGGCGGACATCTTTTGGAGGGCCCTGCCTTATCCCCTCCAGCACTGGATCGGCCAGGTATCGCCCACCAATGCCCTGGAGATGGTCGACCTGGTGGAGCGCTACGAGGCCACCAGAAACCTGCAGGGGACTCTTGCGGGAAGGGGTCAGTCAAACCCGGAGGCCTCTGCCCCAGTTCCGACGTCCGGCGACAGAGCGGCCTGCCCGGAATATACCCCCTGCGAGTCCGCCTCCCGTGGTATGCTGGAGGTGTCAGGAGCCAGGCCACA
Source organism: Bufotes viridis (assembly GCA_033119425.1). Taxonomy (NCBI): domain Eukaryota; kingdom Metazoa; phylum Chordata; class Amphibia; order Anura; family Bufonidae; genus Bufotes; species Bufotes viridis. Next base: position 438,499,818 of record CM065590.1, read on the forward strand.
TCAGGGCCGACTGTCCGCATCGGGATGAGCCGATGGATATGAACTACGAGGGTCGTCACTCCCTGTATGCACGGAAGCTGTGCGCAACTGGCACCCGTGAGGTGCAGGACCATAACCACCTGTGTCAGGTAGAGGTGGGAGACTCTCTGGCGGTGGCTCTGCTGGACTCCGGGAGTTTAGTCTCCCTGGTAAGGGCTGCACTTGTACGGCCTGCGGAGTATACTGGCCGTAAAGTCGAGGTCCTGTGCATCCACGGAGACCTGAAAGACTATCCCACTGCACTAGTGACTTTGTCCACAGCGGCTGGTAGGTGGACCCACGAGGTGGCTGTCGCTACTAAACTCCCACACGAACTAATACTTGGGAGGGACTTCCCGGTTTTCCAGCGCTGTGGCCGGCAATAAAGGTATCTGAGGGACCCGAGACAGGGGTGACCCTAGTAGAGTGGCCTGATACCGCTGGAAGGCCAGAACCCTGGGAGCCCGAGTCTGAAGGGCCGGCGGTAGGGGTGACCACTGCTCCAGCGGTAGAGGGAGACAACCCCACTGAGTGTAATGGTGGGAGACACGGAGGACTTGCCACGGGACCTGAGTTGGCAGACCTCAATGTCTCCGGGGAAAATTTTGGGACCGCACAACACCGGGACCAAACCCTAACCAGGGCCTGGGAGAATGTGCTGGAAATTGATGGGAAACCCCAGAAACCAGGGGCTGAATTAATGTTCCCACGGTTTATTGTTCTGCAGGATATGTTGTATCGGGTGAACCAAATCCGAGGCGAACCTGTTGAACAGTTGGTGGTGCCCACAGCGTATCGCAAGCTTGTCATGGAGCTTGCCCACCAACATGTTCTTGGGGGACACCTGGGGTGGCAGAAAACCCAGGACCGCATACTGCAGCGGTTTTATTGGCCCAGTGTGTTCAAGGAGGTAGAGAATTATTGTAAGTCCTGTCCGACCTGTCAGATAACTAGCCCCAGCCACATTTCCGTAGTCCCCTGGTACCTCTGCCAATTATTGAAGTACCGTTTGAGCGAATCGCGATGGATTTAGTGGGCCTGTACCAAAGTCTGCCAGGGGCCACCAACACATTCTGGTAGTTCTCGACTATGCCACTCGGTATCCGGAGGCGGTGCCTCTGCGACATACCTCAGCTAAGCTCATTGCCAAAGAGTTAATGGAGATGTTTTCCCGTGTGGGCCTGCCAAAAGAGGTTCTGACAGACCAAGGGACCCCTTTTATGTCCAAAGTAATGAGGGAACTGTGTAAATTGTTGCGTATAAAGCAGTTACGGACGTCCGTTTACCATCCGCAAACAGACGGTCTTGTGGAGAGGTTTAACCAAACTCTAAAAAATATGTTAAAGAGGGTGGTGTCTAGAGATGGGAAGGACTGGGATCTGCTTCTGCCCTATCTCATGTTCGCAGTGCGAGAGGTGCCCCAGGCCTCTACTGGGTTCTCGCCCTTCGAACTGCTTTATGGCAGACACCCTCGGGGCCTGTTGGATATCGCCAAGGAAGCGTGGGAACAACAGCCTGTCCCCCACAAAAGTGTCATTGAGTATGTCGCCCAAATGCAGGACCGGATGGAAAGGGTGTTGCCCTTGGTCCGGGGAGCATATGGAGGCAGCGCAACAAGCCCAGAGTAGGGTGTACAATCGTCAGGCTCGAGTGCGGGACTTCAATCCGGGAGATCGGGTTTTGGTTCTGGTACCCACCCTTGACAGCAAATTCCTAGCTAGGTGACAGGGCCCCTATGAGGTGATCGAGAAGGTAGGGAAGTAAGTTACAAAGTACACCAGCCAGGGCGGCGCAAGCCGGAGCAGGTGTACCACGTGAATTTACTTAAGCCGTGGAAAGATAGGGACACAGCCGACGACCACAGCCCCGGCCAGGGCTTCTAGGTGAAAAGGGTCCAGCCCCACAGTTCGAGGCCTGTGAAGCAGTAACCACGGTAAAAATTGCAGACAGCCTGTCTTCCAAACAAGTTCAGGAAGTCAGGGAGTTCATCAGTCGGAACACGGATGTGTTCTCGGACCTCCCTGGCCGCACGTCTCTCATCCAACATGACATCGTCACTGAGCCTCAGGCCAAGATCCGGTTAAAACCATACCGGGTACCCGAGGCTCGGCGACGAGCCATCGCGGAGGAAGTACAGTTAATGTTGAAGCTCGAGGTCATTGAGGAGTCGAAAAGTGAGTGGGCCAGTCCCATAGTCCTAATACCCAAGCCGGATGGGACGTTGCGGTTCTGCAACGACTTTCGCAAGTTAAATGAAGTATCCAAGTTTGACGCGTATCCCATGCCCCGAGTAGACGAGCTGGTTGAAAGTTTAGGACAAGCCCGTTATTTTTCTGTGCTGGACCTCACTAAAGGGTACTGGCAGGTACCCTTAACGGAGTCGGCTAAGGAAAAACCGCATTTGTTACCCGCAGGGCCTGTATCACTACAAGGTGTTACCCTTTGGCCTGCATGGCGCCTTCGCCACTTTCCAAAGGTTAATGGACATAGTGCTGCGACCACATCGTCGGTACGCCTCGGCCTACTTGGATGATGTAGTCATCCACAGCACCGACTGGGAAAGCCATTTACCCAAGGTGCAGGCGGTAGTGGATGCCCTGAGGAAAGCCGGACTGACCGCTAACCCAAAGAAGTGCTCCATAGGGTTAGAGGAGACAAAATATCTGGGATATGTAATTGGGCGGGGAGTCATCAAACCTCAGGTAACTAAGGTAGAGGCCATTCGTAACTGGCCCCGACCGGTCACCACCAGGCAGGTAAAGTCGTTCCTGGGGATTGTAGGTTACTACATGAGGTTTGTGCCCCACTTTGCCACAATAGCAGCGCCATTGACAGACCTGTTGAAGGGGCGAAAGTCTGGGAGGGTTAGCTGGAGTGAGAAGGCGGAGGAGGCTTTCTCCGCGTTGAAGTCGGCCCTGTGTGGGTCCCCGGTTTTGGTGACACCCGACTTCAACAAGGAGTTTGTCGTACAGACCGACGCCTCGGAGGTAGGCCTCGGTGCGGTACTGTCGCAGGAGGTCAACGGGGAAGAACATCCCGTTGTCTTCCTGAGCCGTAAGCTCAGTCCCGCCGAGTCCAGGTATAGTATAGTGGAGAGGGAGTGCCTGGCTATCAAGTGGGCACTCGAATCTCTCCGCTACTACCTGTTAGGGAGGAGGTTCAGTCTGGTGACCGACCATTCCCCCTCAAATGGATGAGTCAGGCCAAGGAGAGGAATGCTCGGGTCACCAGGTGGTTCCTATCTCTTCAAAATTTCAAGTTTTCCGTGGAACACAGGGCAGGCCGCTTGCAGGGCAACGCAGATGCCCTGTCCCGCGTCCACTGCCTCACGTGTGTTCACCCCCTCAGGGTTGAACAAAGGGGGTATGTGGTAAGGTGCAAGGTGTCATATGTGATGGCAGGTACGTGTCACCGAGGTTGCTGGCCTCGGTGAGGTGAGAGCCGGGTTTTTGTCTGCAGCAGCTAGTGCTGTTTGACTTTGTTAAATAGCATGGCTGCAAAGCCGATCCGGGCCGGCTCTTACTGGGAGCAGCTAAAGAGTAGGGTGGGTGGCTGCTCCCCACGGTCCAGTCCATGTTTTGGGCTGGATATAAAACGCAGCCAGCAGCTGTGTCTGGGGAGTGTGATTATCCTGGAGCTGCTAACAGGGCTGGGAGTTCTCTGTCCAGGAGGAAAGAGCTCAGCAAGGAGGTATTTTGTTCCTGGCTACCTGAAGCTGGATTCTCCTGCGGCTGGGCCGACAGCGTGGTGCGAACCTGCACCTACACCTCCCAGGTGACTGAACCTGTGTTGGACTGTTTTTGTTTGGCTACGTTATTTCCGTTGTGTGTGAACTGTCACCAAGAGACTGTTTTTCATTTTGTGTGCAAGTGTGAATAAAACACTGTTTGTTGCACAATCTGGACTCCTTGTTTTGCCTCTAAACTGCACCCGCACCGCTGTCTACCAGAGCGACTCCCCACAACATCTATGTGGAATCAGCTGACGACGGTGTAAAAGAAGTGTGCTCTTTCATGCTATAGTAGGATCTTGGGCCTCTTCAGGGTTCTGTATACCTGACGCTAACATTGACCCGTAAGGCTGAGTTCACACTTGAGTTATTTGGTCAGTTTTGGCCTCTTACATTACTTATCCTGTACTAATCCTGAGTTTTATCTGTATTATACTGCAGAGCTGTATTTACTATTCTGCTGGTGGAGTCACTATGTATATACATTACATTACTTATCCTGTACTCATTCTGAGTTACATCCTGAATTATACTTCAGAGCTGCACTCACTGCTCTGCTGGTGGAGTCCCTGTGTACATACATTACATTACTTATCCTGTGCTGATCCTGAGTTACATCCTGTATTATACTCCAGAGCTGCACTCACTGTTCTGCTGGTGGAGTCACAGTGTACATACATTATATTACTTATACTGTACTGATCCTGATTTACATCCTGTATTATACTCCAGAGCTGCACTCACTGTTCTGCTGGTGGAGTCACTGTGAACCAAAGGTGCAATGAATAGCACTAATTATCTCAATCACTGTCTGTATTTTCCCATCCAACAGTGCCATTGCGGATCTCTAAGCTGCTTCCCCCTGTTATAACCTGCTCTGCATAAGCATTTTACATTGAGTTGCACCAGTAACAGCCTAGAGATGCTGCTTTGCACTTCCATGTGTCCTCACTTGCCGATATGCCAATACCTTTCACGGATTGCCTAATTAAGCTGCAAAAATTAAGCGTGCATGTCACATAATAGCCCTTTCCACTGGATGACCAGAGTAGTTCCAGTCCAAGTCCATGTTAGAAAGAAATATGTCTCCATAATAAACTGCTCAGCTTAGTAGCAGGAACTCGCAACAATCAAACTTAACTTACAGTACACCAAGCAACACTTGGAAATTTTACTTTATGTCACTTGGCTTATGTTACAACTTCCTGTTGGGCTTGATAGTGTCCTAATCTGCACCCACTCCACTGGACTAGCATGACCACTCACTCTACTGGACTTGAATGAACAGGTCTCTCACTAGACTTCTGGTGGCATTGCCACCTGGCCGGTAAGCCACTGGCCTAGCCAGTATTAACACCAGGAGTCCAGTGCTGGTATTTAATTGTACTGACTACAGCATATTAATTGCTGATAATTTTTTCTTCAGTAGCCAAAGAGCTATATCTAATATATTTATATTAAATATATTTCTGACACATGGAAAATATTCCTGACAGTCAGAAAAGACATTTCTCCACACTGACTATTGCCATAAATTATCATTTTCAATTTGTTTTCGATAAAACACAGGCACAGATTAACAAATGTGTCAGGATCAAAATTCTGTCTAAAAAGTGGCGCAAATAAGCACATTTAGGGTTTCTACAGTTTTTCTGACATGCTTGGCAAGGTTGGGCTTCATGGGAAACGAGGTGAGGGCTAAAATGCACCATTTTGCGCCACATTGCACCAATAATTAGTATAGAGGCAGAGAAAAGTGTCTATCCCTGCACCATACTTATCATCCAGCCTGAGCCCCTGTAATACATCTGGTGCAGGTCTAGACAGCCTACGTTTACACCACTGTTAGCATTAGTAAATCTGGGTGACAGTATGGCACACCAGGGCAAACTGGGCTCCTGCATAGGGCTGCACTGTTCACGGGGCAGCACTGAAATACTATAAACGTAGGGGATGCATCTTGTCTGGCTTTGTGGTTATTTGCTTTTCTACAAGAGCTTATTGAATGACACCTGTTCACTCATGATACCTTTACCTTTTCACACTTTTTTCCTGCAATTTCTTTTAGAAATGACGGGAAATAAAATAGTAAAAAAAAAAAAAAAAAAAAAGCAAAACTAAGCATATCAACAAACAATTTGTGTCAAATAGTAAAGCGATAGGTCTTTTTCACACATTCAAACTTTTTCCCTCAATTTGCTTCATTGTTCTCTGCAACTCTATTAAGTTCTTGAATTTTTTTGATGCAGATACAATCAGTTTTTGATGTGTTTTTCATATGCATAAAGAAAAACTCAAGAATAACACGTTGCATGAAAAACGAGACAACCAGTGAAAAACGGACTGCATCCGAATACCATGCGTGTGATGTCAGTTTTTTCTTTCACTGATCCATTGACTTGAATGAACCAGTTCTGCATAAATATGCAGAGGTTTTTCCTGAACGGACAGATGCTCAGTGAAAAACAGTGCTTGAAATGAATGGGTCAGGGTTCAGTCTGGATGCCGTCTGTTGCAAGAATGGAATGCATCCGTACAGAAAACTCACTCTTGTAAAATAAGCCTTAAGCCACGCCCCAAACCACACCCTCTTTAACAGTCAGGCTTATTGAAAGTGGATGGATTAAGTAGACCATAGGCCTTAAGCTGTTCCCAAAATTTGGACCCCCTCCTAGAAACCCACTGCCATCCTGCCACTCTGTGAGTATAATGAATATCAATTGTCTGTGCTTTTACACAGTTACAAGCAAATTTCACTGAAGATTTGTCTTGGATTCACCCTATGATACAGGCCTAGTGGTTGTTTGGTGATGAGGGTGTCTTTAGCTGTATTCCCTCACTTCACAGCAGTTTTTGTAGATGCTGAATATAGCAATTCACTGTGCTGTCTTTATCGTCTCAAGGCTTAACTTGAGGCAATCTAGTTATGGTTCTTTCCAGAGATATCTTTAACAGGAGTAGGAGCACTGCAAGCTGCGTACACTCCGCTCAGTAGCTACACAAGAATTCCCCTCTTTTGGCAGGAAGCAGGACCAGCCCACTCCTACCAAGAGGGGAGAAACAAGGTGGTTAACCCTGTACCTGCCAACCTTTGCCAGACCTTCCTTGCTGGTAGCAATAGCCAGGAAACATTAAAATGAAATGCATAACAATAAATAATTTGTAGTACCCTTGGTCTGGGGTACTACATAGCCCCAACCTGAAGAGAGCATAAACTGGTGACAGATACCGTAAGCAAAACTTTGGATCACTTTCCTGGACTGATTCTTTTTTTACTAAAATCCATATTTAAAAGCTGCAGAGCATGCCAAGTGAAGGTGTCCAGTCAATACAGAGCACCGAACAGGGAGTCCTCATATCCATTAGATCCTGATTCTCCTTGCCCGCTGCTTTAGTAAATTACCCTCAATGAGTTTATTACTGGTGTATTTCTTGGTGTTCATTCACATGCTAGTTCAACCGTTCAACTAGGGCGGTGTTCCTAACAGAGACCATGGGAATCCATAGCCACAGACATAACTTAAAAGGAGGTGTGTTTTCTTATAAGAGGGTTTGCAAGTTTTTTTAAACTCTCTTAAATATACTTTACAGGGTAAGCCAAGAGTTTTTATTTATCATAGGCCATCAATATGATATTGATGGATGTCTGTCCTACTCTCGACATCACCACCAAACAACTGACTGAAAAAGCTATGATGCTCCTACAAGCTACATTGCCTTTTAGTCCCATTACCTGCTTAGTCCCATTCACTGCAATACAGTCCTGCTAGGAGTCAGTCTACCACTTATTGGATTTTGATGGCATATTTGAAGGGTGGACCTTCAATGTTGTAGCCCCGGAAAAACACTTTTGGGGTACAGCCATAAATGCTGATTGTCAGTAAGCAGATAAGACCCTGTCCAAGTGCCCTGTAGGTGCACTAGTCATAGATAAAACTAAGCATGCATAACTTGCATCTATTATATATTGTCTGTCAGCGACAGTATTCTTTAGGAAATACACTGTAGCGATTGTTTGATCTGCCTCCTCCATGCTTTCCTCCAGCTCACCTTCTTCTGAGGCATTGTTTAGTAAGACCAACACTCCAGAGAGAGATTGCAAGAACACTAGGAAACCTAAAAAGCTACAGTGTTTACATTTAGCAGAGTGACTAGCAATCCCCAGCTTAACAGACCCCGGTGAAGTTAAGGGACTACGGTTCAGACACCCATTATCTAAATAACATTCAGGCCACACCAACTCTAAGTCTGCATTAGAAAGTGGACACCTATCTCCACAAATGCCAGTTTGTAGCTGTTAGCCAGAAGTTCAAGGAAGAGAGACATCAGCAAAATGGCACATCAGAGGTGCCATTAAACTGACACTTTGCCAGTGATCATACCTCATCATCTGAGGACAGAAATTGCACTTTGTTCCAACTACTTCTGGATGTACTACAAGTTATATTTTTCACTAAGTAAAGAGAGTATTTTTTTCTTTTACTTCTGGCCTGAGTCTTTATATCACCTTTCCACTGCACCGATTCTTGGAGAGCAACGGCCTGAGGCAGTACACTGTGACACGGTGGACAACTCCTTTAACCCTTTAAGGACTCAGGGTTTTTTCATTTTTGCATTTTCGTTTTGCGCTCCATGCCTTCCGAGAGCCATAACTTTTTTATTTTTACGTTCACATGGCCATATGAGGGCTTTATTTTTGCGGGACAAGTTGTACTTTCCAACGCCACCATTTAATATTGCATACGATGTAGTGGGAAGCGGGAAAAAAATTCCAAATGGGGTGAAATTGCAAAAAAAAAACAATTCTACCACAATTTTACGGGTTTTTAAATTACGACATTTGATGTGTGATAAAACTGACCATTTAGTTTTATTCTACAGGTCAGTACGAATCCGGCGATACCCAATATGTATAGTTTTTCTTGCGTTTTGATAGTGAAAAAATTCAAAAGTGGGAAATTTTTTATTTTTTATTTTTGTCGCCATATTTTGACCCCTATAACTTTTTGTAATTAAGTGTATGGCATTGTATGGGGGCTTATTTTTTGCGGGCGATCTGAACTTTTAGTTGATACCATTATGGGGTGTGTAGGACTTTTTGATCACTTTTATTAAATTTTTTGAGGAAATGAAGCGCTCAAAAATGGCGAATCCGCCATTTGGGCGCTTTTTCCGTTTTTTCTGTTTATCGTATGGGGAATATATTTTTATATTTTTATACCACGGGCGTTTTCGCACATTATGACACCCATGATGTGTATTTTTTTAAAAAATTATTATTTTATTTTAATTTTGGGGAAAGGGGGTGATTTGAATTTTTAGGTTTTTTTATTTATTTTTTTATTTTTTTATTTCTTTTATTTTTCTTTTACACTGTTATATAGGTCCCATAGGGACCTATATAAATCAGTCATCTGATTGCTTCTAACATAAACTCCAATACACTTGTATTGGAGTTTATGAGATTTACTACTTTCCTATGAAGCCCTATTGCTAACAAGGGCTCCATAGGAAATAGTAAGTGATAGCCTCATGCTGAATGAAAGGCTTGAGGCTATCCCTTACAGCGCTCCGATTCTCCCGATCACCACTAGGGGGAGCCGGAGAGCTGCCGAAAGTTTTACTTTCGGTTTTAGCGCGCGCAGATGCCGTGGTCAGGATTGACTACGGCATCTGCGGGGTTAAATGATTGCGATCGGCATCGCTGCCGGCCGCGATCATTAGCCGCGGGGGTCAGCTACAGGAAACAGCCGGACCCCCGCAGCGATCGCGCCCACAGAGGGCAGGAGCGGGCGCCATACTTAGGGATCGGACCCATGACGTACCCATACGTCATGGGTCCTTAAGGGGTTAAGGGTACTTTCACACTTGAGGCAGAATGTTTCGGCAAGCAGTTCCGTCGCCGGAACACTCTTCCGGTTCCAGCAATCTGGATGTAAACTGAAAGCATTTGGAGACGGATCCTGATGCGGATCCGTCTCACAAATGCATTACAAGAACCAATCCGTCTCTCCGCTTGTCATGCGGATAGACGGATCCGTCTTGTATTATTTTTCAGTTTTAAGGGTCTGCGCATGCGCACACCAGAAGGACGGATCCGTCCTTCAGGTATTTCTTAATGCCGGATCCGGCACTAATACATTCCTATGGAATTTAATGCTGGATACGGGCATTTTGGACGGAGATAAAAAATCAGTATGCTGCGGTATTTCCTCCGTCCAAAACGACTGACAGTGACTGAACTGATGACATCCTGATGCATACTGAACGGATTTCTATCCATTCAGAATGCATTGGGATAAAACTGATCAGTTCTTTTCCGGTATTGAGCCCCGATGACGGAACTCAATGCCGGAAAAGTTTGCCACAAGTGTGAAAGTAGCCTGTTAGAAAAAGCAGAGACTTAAATGTATGAACTACAAGCTCCGGGATCCATACCGTGACCAGAAACAGTGCAGCCCAAGTGCTCGCCTACAAATGCCACGCCATACAGTGAACTGTTTAAAGACACCTGCACACACCTGTACACCAGAGCCAACACATGAACAGATGTGGTGCTATTTCTGGGAGGAAACAGCCATCTTTTCAAATGCTGTATTATCGCTTTAAGCCTACATGCACACAGCAGTGGTTTTTTACGGCCTCCGTTCCGTTTTTTTTGCGGATCCGATGGTTTTCCATTCATTTCTATGGATTAGTTAAAATTGCGGATGCTTCTTCCGTTGCCTGTCTGCATCCGCTGTTCGCATTTCACGTCCGCAAAAAAAATATGGCATGTCCTATTCTTGTCCGCAAAAACGTTTGCGGACCTATAGAAGTCAATGGGTCCGCAAAAATGCGGATGACCAATGGAAGCCATCCGTTTGTCATCCGCATCCGTTTTTTTTGGCGGATGGTTGCTTGGAAACCAGGGCACTTGTACAGGTACTTTAAGAAACTGGTTTAAGCCTTCCTTTTTCTTTTTTGCGGATCCGCAAAAGAAAAAACGGAAGACACACGGAAACACAACCTTCAAAATTTGCGGACACACGGAAAGGATGTGGATGTAAAAAAAAAAAAGGAAGACGGATCTGTGATTTGCAGACAGCAAAAAACAACTGTCGTGTGCATGTAGCCTAAAATGCAGATATGGAAAAATGGTGAAGTGAAAATGTAAAAAAAAATGTGTAGACTTACTATAGTAGATAATTGTAATTAATTTGTGAATAATGTAATTTCCGAAATGAAACCTGGATATCGGAGAGGTAAGCGGAGCGATGGCCATTATAATAATTAATTATGAATTAAGACAGTATTACAGGAACTAGATGGGGCTCCTGGAGTTAATGTTTGGATTAAATGTCTATTACTCTGGGCCTGCTCAATTTCTGTAGGTGAAAATTCTCATCTCTCTAGAATAGTTTCTCTGTGTTTAATGCTCCATAAAGCTACTTTCAGCAAGTACTATGGTCAGGTCTGATCACATTGTATGTCCGGCCATGATTGTTTGGTGGCTTGGAGTTAATATAATAAAGGGAAACATTAAAAGGATTGTTTTATACCCAAGTGGGAGGGGGTCCTAAGGTAGTTACAACCACATGACAGCCCAAATGCTCCATGAAAACTAGCAATATAAGGAGAATGTTGTATAGTGCAGCCTGATGCTTTCTCTACAATTCTAAATAAATGGCTGGAAATTAGATTAATGTTTACCAATTACCATTAATATAAACAGAGTAATCTTTGAATCAAACAGAATGAAAACATTTTTTTTCAGGTCATGAGAATACGATGACAGCAGCAGAAGAATAGTGTGGTGTCCTTGTGGGGAAAAGTTACCTGTCTAGTCCTGCCATTGTTTTAGTTAGCACAGCAATGTACCTTTAAGTCACAAGAGCGGTGGTATACTATGAGCAGAGAAGAGAGGAAACACGTGAAAGGTATCAAACAGGTAGTGGAAAGAAGGACAGGAGTATGTTGACCTTGTGGGAGGTAGTTAACTGCCTACTCAAGTTCTGATGCTGAGGACGGCACTGCAAATGCTAGGGGCAATGGCATGATGAGTGATAACGACTGAGATAGAAGGAGGGATAAAGCCTTCTAGAAAACAGCAATGTAATAATGTACAAGGCAGTGGCCCATGTATGCACATCTCCCAAACATCCCATTTTTGCAGGTTTGTCCTTAAGGTGGGGTGTGCTTATTAAAATGTGCCAGAAAGTATATGCTAGGAGGTTTTGCGAATGCTTATTATTGGATCAAGGCTTTTTTAGGTGTATGTGGGCCATTGGAGGGACCCTATGGTTGGATTAACAAGCATAGATCATGTTTAACAAGATCACTATTGCCCCCAATACGTTAAATGAGCACTAGTACCTATTGCACGTTATGTAGTGCTGGCCTTGGATTTGTCCCTTGAAACAGGCAATGGAGAATGAAACAAAGACAGCTGTTATGAGAAAGAATTAATATAAGTAGAGGCATTAAAGATAGAAATGAGCAAATCAATTCTAAAATTTAGAAAAAAAAAGTCTGCTTCTAACTAAATCGAATTTTGTGTGATTCAGTTTAGGAGAATCGAGATGAGAGGGAGGGAGACAAGGAGAGAGACTTTTCCAGGCAATCAGAGCACTTTTAAGTTTTTCCATATGGTCCATTATCACATATACACTTCAGAAAACAAGAGTCTCCTGCTTGGGACTTAAGCAGAATAAAGAGTCATTCATCTCTTCTTCAAATGCATCCAACCTGTTCATGTATTTTAGGTTCATTTGTATAGCTGAAATGTAATAATATATTCATATATGGGCTGAAATGTCTTATAAATACGGATTCAAATGTCCACACACAATCTTTCAGCAGGAGAAAAGTGAGTTGATCTTTCTGCAGACAGTGACCTGGTTCACTATTACAATCAAAGCACGGATCGTATTCGACATGGGTTACTGTCAGGAAAAGAATAGGGGAAAAGTGACATTGGTGGTGTTCCATTTGGGAATCCAAAAAGTTCAAACTTTATCACAGTCTTGTCATTTACTTCTTGTGCTCCCTGTGTTTGCCTCAGCATCACTTAACTAATACCTGTTTTTATGGGAAGTTAAGAGGTGTGATAAGCAAATTGCAATGTTTAAATTCCATTTTCAGCTTTTGTGTGGTGCTGCTGAGCACAAATGTCTTTAGAAGAAGAAAAAAGCGAAGAAGCCAGGGCTGTCTGAGAGATAATTTGCCAATAGTCAACTCCACTTTCTCATATAAATTAAAGATGCTGGCAATAAATTGCACATATGTTTTCACGACAACTCATCCGTCTCGCTATTGTTTGATGTTTTTTTTTTGCCTCCAGTCTACCCTAGAAGTAATTTTATGTCAAGCAGAATCTTTTCACCTACTGACAAAGATGCCATCCTACCGTGAGATGAACAAAAAGTAGCTGAATCTCTATTCTTAAAAAGTTTTAATGATGACTGATATTATGCAGAAAGCTTTACAAACTAGGCAAGGAAAAGATTGGCACGTTTGGGCAACACTTATGAGAGTCCAATTTTCTGTGATGTTTGGCCAATAGCCTAGCATTTAAAGGAGTTCTCTCCTGAAGACAATCTGTGTTCATACAGTATGCCTTACTAATGTCATAGAGGTATCCATAACGTAGGAACAAGATTGCACTGCTCATCTGTCAAATACCAGATGGGCCGATGAGTGGACCATCCTGGGCCCTGAAACTAGTTGCCGCTGCCTTCGGGATGGCAATACAGTTGAATAGTGCAGCAGGGTACAGGAATCAATGGTTCGCGACTCCACCGTTCACTCTCATAGGCCAAGGATGTTAGGCCATCGTGAAATGATGATATGGTTGCATTCACCTGCGTTATTTCCCAAGTGGTCGCAATGATATCATCGTGCCAAGATGCAGGCAATGTCTTCCAGGCCAGTTGAATTTCATCCACTAAATCAAGTCTGCTAAGGGTGTGTGGCTTGGTGTATGGCCACACGGAGCTGCTAGGTTGCGGTCGGGTTGCTGCCATGCTGTGGTCAAGAACAGCGTGGCCAATTAGCCTGCACCTTCTTTTCATTTAACTAATGAAGACCGCACTGCATAGTCGGTCTTCATTGTAAATGGCTGCACAGCACCTTCAATACCCTTAGCTGGGAAAAGTAGTGTGATCTAAAATGCAATATTTGAACCAATTACAAAATTCTGTCATCAAGAAAATATCAAGTACTGTGATAAATTTGGCACCCCTTTAGACTGCTTTTCTAAGTTTATGCTGCCTACAGTCTAAAGGATTAGTAAATCGGTCCCATTGTTTGACATGGTACTCCCTGCTTCTTTTACACTTCTAGACTTCTTATGGACTCACGAAAAAAATGTGATAGTATTTCTAATTGCTGTATAGAATATACTAAAGCACTGCTGCCTTATACAATGCATTACATCCCGTCTGCTACCGCTCTGCTTGTCATTGACAATGAAAAGGGGTTAGACATAAGCCTTCCAGCTATGGAAATATCTAGTCAGTGCATGCTCCAGCACTCTACCTTAGTTGAAGAATGCTTTGACAATTACTCCTTGCACCTCAACACTTCATGTGTTGAGAAAAAACAGCTCATTATACATGCCTGTGCTCCACTGATAAGCTGGGCCATTCATCCTACACATTCTCTACAGTCAACACATATAGGCTGTTGATGAGGGAACTTGTTAGTCTATTAAGCGTTGCGTACCACCTACTCTTGGAATCAAAAACATGACAACTTTAAAGTTGTAGCTAAAAATGCACCACCCACTATGGACATTGCTTAGTTTTTCATTTGAAGTCAAGTGAATGGGTCCGTGATCCATGAAGCGGGATGCACATGGCCGGTGCCTGTGTATTGCGGACCCGCTGTATGCCGGACGGAATACTACCACGGCCGGCACACGGTCGGGTGCATGAGCCTTTAGTATAGTTTTGCATTGTGTGGTAGTGTAAATTTCTGAAATGTCTCATAGTTAGCATGTATTAGGTGCAACTGCATTGTGTTGTATGCCCTATAAGCCCTATTAACACAAAGATGTGGTGTCCGTGTTACGGGCCGCAAATTGTGGTCCGCAATGTACATGCCCACCATCTGCGGATGTGGAACCATTCACTTCAATGGGGTCCATGATTCGTATACAACAGTCCGCCCTGCAAAAAGTAGTACATGCACTACTTTTTTGCGGTGCAGAGGCGCAGACAGAAAACACATGGAAACACTCCGTAGTGCTTCAGTGAGTTTCCGATCCGTGTCTCTGTTCCACACCGCACCATATCTTCCTGCTTGAAGACCTATTCAAGTGAATGAATATATTGCGGACCCCTGTTTGCAGGCCGCAGTATGGGCACAGACCTTCTACGATCGTGTGCATGAAGCATTAGTCTTAAAAAAAATACATGAGGGAGTTGCCTAGTGTAGGATGCAACTTTTTGGCGACATTTCCAAGTTTCATAATCAAGGTCTAATCTCATTTATCAGCCTTAAACATAGACCACTTAGAAATATGGATTGGTTTCAAAATGTTGGAGACATGTCAGAGAAAATGCGGGCATGTCAAGCAACATTTTTACACCAAAAAACAGATGTATCTGGTTTGATAAATGCCCCACCTAATTTATTATGTTTAGTAATAAATTATTCTTACTATCTACCCCTTGGTTCCCTCATCCTGCCACTAGTTAGGCCGCTTTTGCGTCGTGTTTCAGTGTTTGGTCAGTGTAATCAGTTATTTCTATCAGTTCTTGTGAGCCAAAACCAGGTGCAAGTCAAAAACACAGAACAGGAGCAAATCTTTCCTTGAGGCCTCATGGACATGGCCGTATGTGTTTTGTAGTCCGCAAACCGCAGATTCGCAAAACACGGAAGCTGCTCCGCGTTCCATTCCGCAATTTGCGGGACGGAACGTGAGCCATCGTAGAAATGCCTATTCTTGTCGGCAAAACGGACAAGAATAGGACATGCTCTATTTTTTTTGCGGAGCCACAGAACAAAGCAATGGATGCGGACATTGAAGCGAATGGGTCTGCGCCTGAGCCGCAAAATATGCGGCTCGAACGCGGACCAAAACAATGGCCATGTGAATGAGGCCTTAGGCAAAATTTCAGTGCAATGCTGGTGTAAAAATATGTCTCAAAGTAAGCCAACCAGTAGTTGGTATAGAGTCAGTGAAAAGTGTCTGTCCCTGCACCAGTGGAGCCACTATTGGTTGTTGTGCTCACATGAAGTAACATCACATGGGTCTTCTCTAGTGATGAGCGGCATAGGCAATATTCGAATTTGCGATATTTTGCACATTTTTGGCCGAATATTTGCCATAATTTTGAAAACTCATGATTTCATGATCTCCAGTCATTAGTTACTTAATTCCGAATATCGGCAATGTAATATATTCGCAATAAAAATTTGCGATTAGAATATTCGTGATCGACACTAAGGTGTAGGCAACTTTCCTATTGGTTGCTAGGGATGTTGCTAAGTGCCGATATTCGCGATAAATTCACAATAAATTTGCGATAAATTAGCGATTAGAATATTCGCAATCAACACTATTCGTGAATATGAATATATAGCACTATATTCTAAATATTCGTGAATTCTCGAAGTGGCGACATTCACGATTAAAATTCGCGACTCGAATATTAGCGCTCAAAACTCGTCTTCTCATGGATAATACTGGACTCCAAAGCAGAAAATCTGGACTCTAAGGGCTCCTTTACACGAGCGGATCCCGTGCGGGTAGTCCGCTGCGTGAAAGACAGCCAAGCCTTGTTCCGGACAGCAGAGACACGGAGCATTAACATGATTGATAATGCTCCTTGCCTCTATGTGACCTTTTTACTACAAAATCACAGTGACAACTTTATCTCACTGTGATTTTGTAGTAAAAAGATCACAAACAGGCAAGGAGCATTATCAATCATGTTAATGCTCCGTGTCTCTGCTGTCCAGAGAGGGGCTTGGCTGTCTGTCACGCAGCGGATTACCTGCACGGCATCCGCTCGTGTGAAAGAGCTCTAATTCAAACTTCAGACCATAGTTAGTAGAGCGATTTCGGATTCTACATGACTCAGCAAGTAGACCCATCCTCTCCAAGACTCAGGTACACTACCCAAAAGTAGCCCCTAATGGTGTCATTTTTTAAGACCAACGTTTTAGATGCTTTTCCTAATACCCATTGCACTGGTTCATGATGCGACCTAAGTTATGTAGAGGTGCCGGTCTAAATCTATGCCAGCTCCCTTGCTGGTGTAGATTTAGATAATTTTCTATGCCTATCACCTTTGCAACCGAATCTGCAACAGATATACAGTCATGTGAAAAAATTAGGACACCCTTTGAAAGCATGTGGTTTTTTGTAACATTTTTAATAAATGGTTATTTCATCTCCGTTTCAACAATACAGAGAGATTAAAGTAATCCGACTAAACAAAGAAAACTGAAGAAAAGTCTTTTCAAGATCTTCTGTAAATGTCATTCTACAAAAATGCCTATTCTAACTGAGGAAAAAGATAGGACACCCTCACATGTATTCCCTCTTAAATTGGCTCAGATCTCACACAGGTATATCACACCAGGTGCACATAATTAGTAGATCGTTACTCTGCATGTTGAATGAGGCTTGCCCTATTTAAACCTCAGACATTTAGTTTGGTGTGCTCCTGACTGTTGAAGTGAGAGTGAGCACCATGGTGAGAGCAAAAGAGCTGTCAGAGGACTTCAGAAAAAGATTGTAGCAGCCTATGAGTCTGGGAAGGGATTTAAAAGATCTCAAAAGATTTTGAAATCAGCCATTCCACTGTCCGGAAGATAGTCTACAAGTGGAGGGCTTTCAAAACAACTGCCAACATGCCCAGGACTGGTCGCCCCAGCAAGTTCACCCCAAGAGCAGACCGCAAGATGCTAAAAGAGGTCTCCAAAAACCCTAAAGTGTCATCTCGAGAACTACAGCAGGCTCTGGCTACTGTTGATGTAGAAGTACATGCCTCTACAATCAGAAAGAGACTGTACAAGTTTAACTTGCATGGGAGGTGTGCAAGGAGGAAACCTTTGCTTTCCAAGAGAAACATCGAGGCCAGACTGACATTTGCCAGAGATAAAGTTGACAAAGACCAGGACTTCTGGAATAATGTTCTTTGGACAGATGAGTCCAAAATTGAATTATTTGGACACAACAGCAGAGGACATGTTTGGCGTAAAACCAAACACAGCATTCCAAGAAAAGAACCTCATACCAACTGTGAAGCATGGAGGTGGAAGTGTCATGGTTTGGGGCTGCTTTGCTGCAGCAGGACCTGGTCAGCTCACCATCATAGAATCCACGATGAATTCTACTGTGTATCAGAAGGTGCTTGAAGAACATGTGAGACCATCAGTTAGAAAATTAAAGCTGAAGCGGAACTGGACCATGCAACATGACAATGACCCAAAACATACTAGTAAATCAACCAAAGATTGGCTGAAAAAGAAGAAATGGAGAGTCCTGGAATGGCCAAGTCAAAGTCCAGATTTGAATCCCATTGAGATGCTGTGGGGTGACTTGAAAAGGGCTGTACGTGCAAGAAACCCCTCAAACATCTCACAGCTGAAAAAGTTCTGCATTGAGGAGTGGGGTAAAATTTCCTCAGACCGATGTCGAAGACTGGTAGATGGCTACAAGAACCGTCTCACTGCAGTTATTTCAGCCAAAGGAGGTAACACTCGCTATTAGGGGCAAGGGTGTCCTATCTTTTTCCTCAGTTAGAATAGGCATTTTTGTAGAATGACATTTACAGAAGATCTTGAAAAGACTTTTCTTCAGTTTTCTTTGTTTAGTCGGATTACTTTAATCTCTCTGTATTGTTGAAACGGAGATGAAATAACCATTTATTAAAAATGTTACAAAAAACCACATGCTTTCAAAGGGTGTCCTAATTTTTTCACATGACTGTACTTCAAAAATGGCATATATCTAATAGTAAATGACCCCCCTTAGAGCCTTGTTATAGAACAGCAAGAGAATTATTTTGCACCCTCTTGTGGCAAAACTCAGGGTCTGATCAGACCACACCAGTAATCATTTACATAACTGCATGCCAACTTTTGCAGCAATCCAATATTTCTATCAGGGAGCGTTGTTGTTTTTTTTGTCAATGAGTGTTAAAAAAAATGAATAAATTATATAACTGTCTTGTGAATGCATGTTTGTTGACGCAGCAACTGCATGCGGTCAACTGCATCACAACTGCGCTGTGCACCACCACCCTCAGAAGATGGTGGATGACATGGATGACCATTACCATTGAATTTGATTAATGGGAAGGCCTTCCTGCAATTCAAAGTAATTGATGCTCAGCAGATATTCCATGCCGTGTGCCCCAATCAAAGTCTGTACTACTTGGAACCCATTCCATGCCCCCTCCACCCGAAGAATTTCAGTGCTGCTGAGCATCCATGCTTCTCTTCCTAATCAAAGTCCAAGTTTCTCGGCTTGCAGTTTAGAAGTGTTTGGTAATGTTTTATTTGTGCATTCCATTTTATGGTGTCACTCCTGGAGGAAGCATGAGTAATATATGCGATGCAGTGGTGATCTATGGTCTGCATACATCAATTTGTCTGCTGTCCTGCATTTTATCGTTTGTATTAGTCTATAGATTTAGCCCTTACACTTAACACTGCTTTTACCATAAATTATATGTACTTTGCGATCTTGATTTTCAACGTGCGTTGGATGAAGAGACACAGCCCAGTGTATATTATATAACAACACGGGCATGTCTCCGCCGTTTATTGACAACAATATTTGTTAGGTGTTACAGTAGAATGTAATGGCAGCAGCCCATGACCCCAAGCTGAAGAGACATTGGATCGTGGAACAACACGGTGACCCAAAGCACACAAGTAAATCATCTAAAGAATGGCTAAAAAAGAAGATTTGTGTTTTGAAATGGCTAAGTCAAAGTCCTGACCTTAACCTGTGCCATGATCTAAAGAGGACTGTGCAACCAAGGCAAAAATATTGATAAACTGAAACACGCTTTCAGGGAGGAATTGAACAAAATTCCTACTTATCACAGCACAACTTATTTCCAGCAACAAGAAGCATTTCGTGAAATGCGATTGCTGCTGGGGCTGCAGCCAGTTTTGTTAATTTAGATTTTGTGTCTAGTTTGGGAATAAAATTTTGTAGGCTTCCTGAACCCATCCCAGTCTCTTGGGTGGATACTACTCCTTTGGCCGGAAGGTTTATTGAGTATTCAACCCCTGAACTGGTCATGACTGTTGGGTCTATTCATTCTGAAAGGAGTTCTTTATATATTCTGAAAGATGTGTTTGTTGGTGTTATTTTGGGATAACCTTGGTTGAAGGCATATGGGCCAGTCTTTAAAGGGGTTATCTCACCCCAGAAATGCCCCCCCATATGCCCAGGCCCCTCACACACCATGTACTTACCTCGCTTCTCAGCATCCACGACGCTTCTGAAGCCCGCACTGCCGCCGCTGTATCTCCACTGTCGTGTGAGTCAAAGCATCCGGCGATTGGGGGGGGGGCCTAGCCAATAACAAGCTGTGATGTGAACAAGCCTCCCCAGGGTCAGTCACGATGCTAGGGTGGCTTGCTGCCATCACTGCCTGCAATTGGTTATCATCCGCGCAATGGGGAGATGCAGCGGTGGCCATGCAGTCTTCAGAAGCGACGTGTGTGCCGGGAGAGTGGTAAGTATATTGTGTGTGAGGGGCCCGGGCATATGGGGGGCATTTCAGAGGTCGGATAACCCCTTTTATTGGAGTACTGGGGATTTAGTTAAATGGGAGCCTCAATGTTCTAATCATTGTCTGCCCATTCAGCTCCCTGGTCTTAAAATGAAAGAAGGTCCTATTCCTGAAGGATTTTCAGGATGTAAATGCGATTGTGCCATCTAACTTATTCCTGGTGTTAACTATCCTAAATCTATAATAAATGTATAATTTTACAGGACCTTAAAGACAGTTTATGAAAGATTATATTCAAGATAGTCTCAAGGTGGGACATATTAAGCCGTCTGTATCTCCTGGGAGCGGGGTTTTCTTTGTTGAAAAAAAGATGGTGGATTACTCCCGTGCATTGACTGTAGAGACTATAGAGAACTAAACAAATTCACTGTCAGAAAACCGTATCCCCTTCCTCTCATTCCCAAACTCTTTAATCAAATTGTTGGAGCCCAGTGGTTCTCTAAAATTGATCTTAGAGGAGCCTAAAATTTGATTAGATTACAGGAAGGGGATGAATTGAAGAAGGCGTTCAATACCCCTGATGGTCATTTTGAATACCTTGTAAGGCCCTTTGGGTTGTACAATGCTCTAGCCATTTTTCATAAATTAAATTTTTCGTGATTTCCTGGGTTTATTTGTGGTCATCTACGTTGATGATTATCTCATATTTTCTCCCAACTTGACCTCTCGTGTTGTCCATGTACTAAAAGTTCTTCAAAAATTAAAAGAAAATTATTAATTTAGTTGTTTGCTAAATTGAGTAAATGTGTTTTTGGGGTATTTGAAGTCTCTTACCTGGGTTATAAAATTTCACCTCTATATGGACCCTGCCAAGGTTCTACCCATAATTGATTGGGCAATACCCACTTCCCTTAAGGCCCTTCAGAGATTCCTTGGTTTTGCTAATAATTATTGAAAATGTATCAGAAAAATTAGTCATTGCTAAACCACTTACTGACTTTACCAGGAAAGGGGTGGATCTTCTTCATTGGTCTCCTGTTACTCTGTCTTCTTTTGAAGCTCTGAAAAAGAGTATCATCCATTGGAATTTGGGACCCTTTGCGCACCTAGGCTGCAAAAAAGTGTCACACATAAGGTATCGCCGTACTCAGGAGAAGTAGGGAAATGTGTTTTGGGGTGTATTTTTACATATACCCCTGCTGGGTGAGAGAAATATCTCTGTAAATTGACAACTTTGTATAATTTTTTTTTAAAAGTTGTCATTTACAGAGATATTTCTCTCACCCAGCATGGGTATATGTAAAATACACCCCAAAACACATTTCCTACTTCTTCTGAGTACTGGCGATACCATGTGTGCCACTTTTTGCAGCCTAGGTGCGTAAAGGGGCGTAAAGTCCAACGAGTACCTTTAGGCTTTACAGGGCTGCTCACAATTTAGCCCCGCCCAAAATGCCAGAACAGTAAACACACCCCACAAATGACCCCATTTCGGAAAGTAGACACCCCAAGGTATTCACTGAGGGGCATAGTAAGTCCGTGGGAGATTTTTTTTTTATTTTGCCAGAAGTTATCAGAAATGGAAACTTTATTATAATTTTTTTTCCCTCAGAAAGTGTTATTTTCCGCTAACTTGTGGAAAAAAATGAAATCATACATGAACTCACCATGCCCCTCCGCGAATACTTTGGGGTGTCTTCTTTCTAAAATGGTGTCATTTGGGGGGTATTTATACTTTCCTGGCATTCTAGCACCTGAAGAAACATGACAGGTGCTCAGAAAGTCAGAGCTGCTTCAAAATGTGGAAATTCACTTTTTTGCACCATAGTTTGTAAACGCTATAACTTTTACCCAAACCAATAAATATACATTTATTGCATTTTTTTTTATCAAAGACATGTAGATACAGTAAATTTAGAGAAAAATGTATATAGAAATGTAGTTTTTTTAAAAAAAAATTTACAACAGAAAGCGAAAAATGTCATTTTTTTGCAAAAATGTCGTTACATTTTTATTAATAGCAAAAAAAGTAAAAATGGCAGCAACAATGAAATACCACCAAATTAGTGAGAAGAAAAGGAGGTAAAATTCATTTTGGTGGTACGTTGCATGAACGAGCAATAAACGGTGAAAGTAGTGTAGTGCAGAATTGTAAAAAGTGGTCTGGTCATTAAGGGTGTTTAAGCTAGGGGGGCTGAAGTGGTTAAGAGACAATACAACCCAAAAGGACCCTTTACAAGTGATTTCAAATAAATCTAGTGGTGTTACCCATAGAAATTGCCCCTTAGCAGCTCATATGTCTCCAGAGACTGCAGTTCTTCAAATTATTAGCACAATAAAAGTATTACCTGTTTGATATGCAGATTATTTGTTAATGTTCTATTTTTTGATACTTCAGGTGCTTTATGTTTATTTCAAATACACTAATGCATTCCACATAAGAAAATTACCATACTCCTTGTTTTCACAGATTCATGTCCTGTCACTGTCTATACCATGGACCTAAGTACAATACTGTGAGAGGTTTTGGAGTTTGGACAATGTGCAGCTGGAAATGAAGATGACACAAGTCAATGACATAGCGACCACTAGCCTAACAGATTCAGGATCAGACACTTCAAGAAGAGGCAGATTCCATGCTCAGTCTCTTCTAACCACTGGACATGAAATTTACTGGACTAGTTAAATATATTTGATCTGTTGCATCGAGAGATTTGTCTCTGTTCTCAAAAACAGGTATAGAATTATTAGACTTTATGCAGTTACAAATATATTATCTTCTGCATCAAGAAAGAGATTCCGGAGTCATTCTCTGTTCCCAGTAATGGGGATGGAATTACTGGATTTTCCACAGTTAGATATACCTTATTATGAATTCTAGGTTTGGTCTCTGTTTCCACCATTTACCAGACTTTCCACAACTAGATCCACAGCTGCTTCATGTCACATCAGCTGCTCAGAGGAAGGGCCATCCCCTAGAGGTTTCCTCCGCTTGGGGTTTTCCTCAGCTACGTGTTGAAGGATGACTCTTTGTGAGCCAGGGGTATTGTTACCATATCTGTTCTTGTGTTCCATTGTATGCCGTGGGGGCTGGATGCCATATACGAGTGAGAGTGTATCTAGGGCCATGTGTCGATGTGGCAGTGCACATTTCTCTCTGTCTCATGCATACTGGCAGTGCATACTAGTCGGTGTACCATTGGATGTAGAGATGAGCGGCAGGGGCAATATTTGAATTTGCGAGCTTGACATTGCTGCCTTCTCATTGGCCCCCAATTAAAATTCGTTATTTGAATATTCGCACTCAACACTAATTGTATGCCATGTGAGCTGGTTACTATGTTGTGTGTACTAGCCATGGATACATTAAATGGCAAGAACAGTGGGGGCTGTTGGACCCCATTGGTGTCCATCATAGAACATATCTATTACTGTGTTATGGCCTATATAATAAACATAAGTCACGATTTAGATGTGAACACAAGTCCTGCTTGCACAACTACTCAGATATGCCCACCCTCCGGAGTCTAGGGCAGTTATTAACACTCTTTAGTATACAGAGAAGACAAGCTGTATTATATAACGGAGCGCACTGATTACATAACAAAGCACATTAATCTTATCTCTGGTCTCACAGGAACAGGCGTTTGCTTTCAATTATATTTAAACAGCAGTAAATTATTTTCTTGCTCACATTAACGTTTTACTATGTGCTTGATAACAAAACACCTGGATTATGAAAGTCTGATGTTTTTCTCTACAGTTCTTCATACTGGAGCCTTTTTTAAATCACCGTGGAAAATTTGTGGTTGGCATAATAAGATAATTAAGCACGTTGATGACCGCGTGGCTAATAAGTTACCTAGCTGCATGTAATTAAGCATTAGTAGCAGCTTTTTGCTTAATTGACTTCAAAAGCTGTTGTCTCAAAGAGGAACATTATAAGAGATGACGCTTGCTATTGATTTACGGTGGAGGTGATGGTTATGCATATCAAAATGGAGGCTTAAAGAAGAAGTTTTTCACCACATGCACCCTTTGGACTCTTGCAGCACAATCATGGTTTCCCCATTTGCTAGCATTACATATCTGGCTGTGCCACAAAAACTGTAACCACATCACTTCTGGGTTCCACCTCCCCTCCCCTACACTTATCTATGGCAGGGAAAACTATCTAAGAAGGGTTCTTTCTTGTCTCATCACTCTTCTCTTGATGCACAAGCCGGAAAACTGCAGCATCATGTGCCGCCTCTCAACACAACTTGGAGAGAAACAGTAAAAGAATAGCTGCTCTTTATGTAGGGCCTCTCTTCTCTATTAAGTATAGTGCACCACCAATGAGGCCAGGTGAGGCGATTGCCTCAGGCAGCACCAGGTAGGGGCAAGAGGGGGCAGCAGAAGGGCCATGGGCAATGAGAGCTTTCATTGTGGCAAAGGGGTTAGATTAAGAAATTAGCATGGGGAAGGGGGGTGCGCCGTTTCAGTTTTCCGCCTCAGGGAGCAGAAAGGCTAGGTGCACCCCTGACGAAAACTTCAAAGCATTTATGCAGAGTAAAATCTGAACAAATCAGGCATATTGGATGTGTATCAGAAACATCATATTTTCTTTTTCTATTTATTTTACTTATTTTCTACTCAGGTTTGGCATTTAATGGGAATGTACTAGTGCTGGAGTTGAGATAAATGCACATTTACATGGTTCATGTCCTGTACCATAATGGAAGCTCTGCACCAGGGAAAAATGAACAAGGGGAAAATGTAATTCAGGATGGGCTCATGACTAGAGATGAGTTAAGTTTTCAAAAATTCGATTTGGTCAGTTTGCCGAATTTCTCCAAGAAATTAGCTTCATTACGAATTAACTCGTCATGAAGTGTGTTAAATCAGGTCTAAATCAGTGTTTGCTCAGTGTGAAAAACATGGAGAACCTTGCTTTGCCTTCAGTAAGGAAGGAAGGAATATAAAAAGAAATAAAGGAATCAGCAAGGAAGTTAGGGAAATAGAGAGGAAGAAAAAGGGAACGGAGGCAGAACAAGAAAAGAAGAAAGGGAAGGAGAGAACAAAGGAAGGAGGGAGAGAGTAGGTAAGGAAAGAAGGAATGAGGAAGGTAAGGAAGGACGGAAAAGAGAGAAGGCAACAAGAGTGAGAGAGAAAGAGAAGGATGGAGTAAAGGATAGAAAAGAGATATAGGAAGGAATAAGTAAATAGGAAGGAAGAAAATAGAGGAGATAGACAGGAGGGGGTTGAATTTTTGATTCTTGAAATAGAAGTTGCTTATAAGGGTTTTCTGACTCCACATCCTCCACCCAACTACTGAATGAAGAGCAGTGGTGCCTTCACTGCAGTACAAAGTACCTGCTTGGCTGTGTCTGGTCCTGCACCTCAACCACTGTCATCTCAATTAAAGTGAATGAGCTATGCGTCAGTGCTGGGGAGAACCAAAAATAATAAGAGGACACTTTTTTTTTTTACTTCAGAAGCATAGGAACCCTAGAGTCAGCCAGTGATATTGCTAAAGGAGAGAAGTAATCCTAGTTCATCAATATTCCATCCCTTTTTCCCTCTTTCCTCTGGTTGGATTGAACCTTTATCCATTATCCTCCTGGATTGTGGAGGACATAATGGTGTGACCAAGCACCAAATGCCAGGGGTGCAGGATATTTTTATTTTTGCTATAGAGCCTGTTTTTCAGTCTAAGGGTGGGTTCACATAAGCATTATGTATTCCGTTATGACTTTCCGTTATAACATGGTTATAACGGAAAATAACAGAATCCATAAGACTGAAGTCAAAACAGAAGCCTTTAAGAGGCATTCCATTTTGATCTGTCATAATAGAAGTCTATAGAAATCATAACTGATCCGTCTGGTTCCAGTTATGCAAGATGGAAAACAAAGTCTTCCATAACGGGAACCAGACAGATCCGTTATTATTCCCATTGACTTCTATTATGACAGATCAAAACGGAATGCCTCTTAAAGGCTTCCGTTTTGACTTCCGTCTTATGGATTCCATTATAACTATGTTATACGGAAAGCCATAATGGAATACATAACGCTGATGTGAACCCACCCTTAGTTGATCTCCTGAAATATTTTTGCTAAATAAAATTAATATGAATCTGTACAGCGATGTCCTGGGAATAAACAACGCGATGGATAGACACGCATTCAATTAAAATGCGCTGTCATTAATTTTAATAAAGCACAATGTGTAATTCTGCACTGCAGATGATTTCAGTTACAGATCCGGAGCCTCCGAGACGTTCTGCATTGTTTGTGATAATGGAGAAAATCCAGTGATTAGAAAAACATGAAGAAAAAAAGAGGTCGCCAAGAAGACGCCAGGAACTGTTTATGACAGGTGTGTAATAACAGGGACTTGGAGAGAAAAATATGAGACGTTTTGAATGATTAATTCTGAGGCCATCTGTAGGCAGCAGGCAGGTCACTGTTCGGGGGCTGGAGACTAGGGAAACGCAGCACAATCCTATTTTAATTTTAAGTGTATTTCGTTAGTGGTTGTGAACGCAAATAAATATAGAACCACATTCAAATTGTAAGTTTTTACATGGTCTGATAGCTGTAGGTGTAACAAGGTCACATTGGTAAAGGTATTGTATATGATTTGGGTGTCCTATTGATATCATGAATAAGTAGATCCCAGAACATGTTCTGTGTCACATATGAACAGGCAACTCTTCATTTGAACTGGAAACATTTATTTTACTCACTTATATTCAACAGCACAGATGTTATCATCACTCCATGGAGCTCACAATTTAGGTTCCCTATCAGTACATCTTTGGAGTGTGGAGGAAACTAACGCAAACACAGGGAGAACATACAAACTCCTTGCAGATATTGTCCATAGTCAGATTCGAATCTAGGACCCCAGCACTGCATCAGTGCTAACCACTGATCCACCATGCTGCCCATAAGTAAAGAATAGAGATGGGCAAAGTTTAGAAAAATTTGATTTGGCAGCTTACAAATTAATTCAAAGAATCAATATACTGTAAATCAGGTATACCCAGAGGTTATTGTGGACATGGGGTTTGGCTGGTTAGGTGGGGGCACAATACGCTGAGTCGCTGACATACCCACTACCCCAGTGGTCTCATGCCCTACAGGTGGAAGCCCTTCTTCTGTCGTCTGCTTTTCTTCCTTTTCCACATCATCTAATATCAATGAGAATGTGTCATCAGGAACATCCAGCTCCTCCTCTCTCTGCATCTTGCTGACTTTTCTAGGACAACATGGAGACTTTGAAGCATGATTCGGAAAAAGTAAAGCCAGCAAAAGATGAGGATGGTCATCATTAAGACATGGCCCCCCTAAGCATCCCCTCTGGCAAGGGATGCCAGATCCAAACCTTTTCTGTTTCTTAATCCTGGATCCCCCCTGGATCCCCATCCCACTGTCTTATTGTTTAGACCAAGGGTGCACAAGCTTTTTTGGTCTGAGGGCTGCATTGTCACATTACTTTATTTCAAGGAGCTACAAAAAAACACACGCTAATTTGCTTTGGGCTATTACACGGGGCAATTTTTTAACAGATTAAGGCCTCATGCACACGGCCGTTGTTGTGGTCCGAGTCCGAGCCACATATTTTGGGCGCGGACCCATTCACTTCAATGGGGCCGCAAAAGATGTGGACAGCACTACGTGTACTGACCGCATCCGTTGCTCCATTCCGTGCCCTCGCAAAAAAATAGAGCATGTCCTATTCTTGTCTGTTTTGCGGACAAGAATAGGCATTTCTACAATGAGCCGCGTTCCATTCCGCAAATTGCGGCCTAAGGCTACATGCACACGACAGTTGTTTTTTGCTGTCCGCAAATCCCAGATCCGTCTTCCTTTTTTTTCACATTCCACAACCGTTCCGTGTGTCCGCAAATTTTGTAGGTTGTGTTTCCGTGTGTCTTCCGTTTTTTTGTGGATCCGCAAAAAAATACTGGAAAGCTTGAACCAGTTTCTTAAAGTACCTGTACAAGTGACCTGGTTTCAAAGCAACCATCCGCAAAAAAAGTATGCAAATGACCAACGGATGGCTTCAGTTGGTCATCCACATTTTCTGCGGACCCATTGACTTCTATGGGTCCGCAAACCATTTTTTGCGGACAAGAATAGGACATGCCATATTATTTTTGCGGCCGTGAAATGCGGACAGCGGATGTGGACAGGCAACGGAAGAGGCATCCGCATTTTTAACGGATCCTTAGAAATGAATGGGAAACCATCGGATCCGCAAACAAAAATGGAACGGAGGCCGCAAAAAACCACTGCCGTGTGCATGTAGGCTAAGGTTACATGCACACGTTTTTCTCAGCTTCCGTTTCAGTTTTTTTTGCGGCTTGGAAAAAAAAATAGAGCATGTCCTATTTTTTTCTAGTTTGCGGACAAGGATAGGCATTATTACAATGGAACCGCAAAAATAACGGATCTGCAAAAAAACGGATGCCATATGGAACGTCATCCGTTTTTTTTTTGCGGATCTGCAATTTGCTGACCGCAAAACACATACGGTCGTGTGCATGAGGCCTATTAGACAGATAGTAATACCTCATAAAATAGTTATCAAATATATATATATATATATATATCGGAAAAAAGGGCAGCACTCCAATATAGTGAAAAAATGAGTTTAATCACCCATGTGGTACAAAAAACCGCAACGTTTCGGCTCAACAATAGAGCCTTTGTCAAGCATGGAAACATAGTGAACAGCAAACTTAAATAGTGTGAGCAATCTAGTAACAACGATCATGATTGGTTAAACAATTCTCATACATGATTGGTGAAGCAATCTATCAATCTTGTGACATCATGATTGTAAACAACACAGTGTCAAAATATACATATTTGCAAGTGTATTATAGTGCATATTCTGTGATCCTGAAATCATTACATATAATAGATTCATCAAGTGAACAGTGATTGTTAAAATAATATAAAGCGAGGGAGATACCCGTCACACATACCAGCCAGGTGTGGGGTCCGTGTTTATTATTCAAAGGACCATGCTGTATTCTCGCATGGCGTCCGATCATACCACACAGCGTTCACCCCGGAAGTGACATCCCAGGGACTCGCGCATGCGCATGGACTTAATCAAAGTCTCCAGCGCCATCTTGCTGAAGGGCAAACTGACAATCAACCCGCGCATGCGCGGTGATGCAGCCACCTCCAGGAACTCCATATGTGAAACTGGCAGATACCCATTATGTACGGGAATGCGGCTCTCACTTCAGATTAATCCCAGTGGAGGTGTACAGGGGGACGATCCCCAATCACGGAGAAGAAACCCCCAAACCTTCCATCCGCATACCATAATGGTTGATAATATATGTTACCAACCAAGAGGTCGCAGGACAGAAGACACCTATCCACTTACTGGGAACTCCCTATAGTAAGCCAGTTCACCAGAACGGAGGTCTATTTCCATTGGTATTTTTAGCCCAATCAGAATGCACAATTATTAAATAGCAATATGGTATAGTCGGATGGTGCTGCCTTCACGGACCCTATATCACCCCCGGTAGGTACGTGGAAGAGTCTTCAACGCTTCTTTCATCCCTTGTATAATGTGTACTGTAAAAGAAACAAAAAAAGAAACAAAAAAAAACAAAAAAAAAACAGTACACATTATACAAGGGACGAAAGATCCAATATGGATCCTGGCAGCTAATAACATATGTTGTGACAATTTAAATTCTGAGAACGTCAACCAGTGGGTAGGTACAATTCATCACAGATGACATCAGGCGACAGATTTTGGATCACAATTGCTGTACTAACGGGCATGACCACCAGGTGTGGTAGACCGTACATCCACCTCACATCCTCTGAAGCATAGGGGAGAGACATCGGGATAGATATGGTGAATTCTATAGGGCATTAAATATACCTTGTGGAGGACTTTAATTGATGTCTCCGCCAAGGTGACCTGCCACGAAGTCTTAGTCAAGGTCTGGGAACGATGGTGCCATTTGGATATAGAGAATTCCTCTTGGATGTCCCACTCCATCATTTATGGTAGCTTAACTCCATCAGGTACAACGTTAAGCGTCCCATAAATTCTAGACAATAGTAGCAGTGAGTGATGCGATAATGGAGAGTTGGAGCGAATGACCAATGGGAGGGGGATTGAATTCCAGAGCAAAGCTTTCCAGGTCCAAGGTGTGAGGAGAGATTGTTCCAGTGAGACCCACAAGGAGTGGGCCTCCGGTTTTAGGTGGGTCAAGAATAATTGAGCTAGACCCGCCCCCTTATAGTACTTAATAAAAGCAGGAACTGAGAGGCCTCCCTGTGTTTTGTGTCTACACATCGTGAACCTGGAAATACGGGCACGTTTATTACCCCAGAGGAATATGAACCGGAAGAGTCCTAAACAAATATAATAGCCGGGGTAGGACCACCATCCTAACTATGTGTATTCGTCCAATCCATGATACAGGTAGAGAGTTCCATGATCTATAATCGTTCCTAATTTTGCAATATAGTGGAACATAGTTAAAGGAACCTGTCACCAGGAAATTCACTGATAAACCAGGCATGCTGCCTTGTAGGGCTCACTCTGCTGAATATAATGATACCTTCCACTTGGTTATCTGGTGCTTTATTGTGGAGAAAAAGTACTTTTAATCCATATGCTAATGAGCTGATTTGAGTCCAGTAGTTGATATGAGTCCAGCGTTTTTTCTATTCAGAGCTGTAGCCACTCCCCTATTCACTGCTTCAGATGTAAAAGGGGCGTGGTTTATTACATCATTCATAGATCATGGAACAAGGCAGTATGCCTGATTTATCAGTGAATTTCCTGGTGACAGGTTCCCTTTAAGTTTATTTGCCATATTGAGTTTGGAAGGTATGAGAGTACCCAGATATGGGATGTGTGTGGATAATTGTGAGAAGGGGAAGTTCTGTGAAAGAAGGGACTGGAGTGAAGGGGGGATGTTACACAATAGGAGGTCAGACTTCATGTGGTTAATTTGGAGCCCGGAGGCTGCAGAGAAAGCCTTCAGCAGTTTCAGTAAATTTGAGAGGGAGATAAGGGGGTTGGTAAGGGAAAGGAGGAGATCATCGGCAAATAAGCTAAGCTTATATTCAGTGCTTCCCACCTTAAGGCCCGTAATATTGGGGTCATTCCTGATAGAGATAGCAAGGGGTTCCATGGCAAGGGCAAACAAGGCGGGATATATACTATGGTTATATTAATTACAATAATCTTTCATAATATTAATATTTCTCTAGTAAATGAATATAATATATAAAAACAATAAGAATAAACATGAAAATCACAGTCCACGATAAAAAGTATTAATAAAAAATATACATATGTAATGATAAAAAAATAAATAAAACAATAATGACTTAATTGAGATATTTCCATATATTGCACCAATTCTGTTATTTTCCTATATCATTATAGTTGTTTCTGTTCTATCTTCTCTCTTTATTTAAACTTATACTATATTGTATATTTTACATATTTGGAATATTATTATTTTTTTATTATTATTTCTCACTTTATATTTTTATTTTTTGTTATTTCCCATGTACATTAATCTAGACCAAGAAAGGAGTGGGTGAGGGCTTCTCACCGAGGGGGCATCAGAGTGCTGGAAATCAGCCTGACCCTCATGTCCCATCGGTGAAGGGCACTTAACCCATTATACTACAAGAACTCAAACAGTTCAAGACCCGCATTGAGCCCTCCAGATATCAACGTGTCAAACTCAAATATTTTCTTGGATTCAGCATGAGATATACGAGCCGTATGGTCACCACCCCTCCAGCATCCTCTAATCCTTTCCAATGCAACAAAGGTAAGTCCTGTATGTGATTATACAAACAATATGTGAATTACGCAAGCCAAACTTGGCAATAATAGTAAATCCACAGTATACTTCTACATGAGTATATTCACCTTAAAGGATGTCCAAGTTTGAAACATCCACATGGTTAGCCCCAAGCACACAAAGGAAATACAAAAATCTCAATGAATGTAGAAGGAAATCAAATACTGACCAGGACCTGGAGGGAGAAACCAGCCCGACACGTGTTTTGCCTCGCTTCCTCTTGGGGGCGTGACAGGCCTAACGCTAATGTGAAAGAAGCCATAGTTGTAATTACACCTGCTCACTGCGGCAACGGCAAGAAGGTAAACAATGAAGAGAAGGTAGCGCTTATATGAGCGCTGCGGTCTATTCAAACGGCTGATCAACGGGGGTGCCGGGAGTCAGCCCCCGGCCAATCTGATATTGATGACCTTTCCTAATGATAGGTCATCAATATAAAGAAAAGTCACAAACTGACACCAAAATACATTATTAAAATTAGTTCTATATTTTAAGTTGGTCATTTTGTTAGATGATGTATAGTTTCATGTGAATAGGGCAATGATGGCGATGGTTTTGGTTGGTGTGTGTATTTTTTCTTTTATTTTTTTCAGAATTTTTTTATCTTATGTTTTTATCTTAAGTTATTTTTTAAATATATTTCTGCTACATAATATGTCCCTCATGAGGTCATAAAAAGACCTTTGGAGGACACTAACTTTTTTTAATTTGCATTTTTTCCTTTTTAATTTTTCTTTAATTTGTATTTTATTACATGGCGCTGTACATACGATAAGAGAGATACATACATGTACATACATAATACAGACAATTGTGCTAAGCATGACCAAGATGAGTTACAGACTGGTACAGAAGGAGAGAGGGCTCTGCCCATGAGGGCTTACCACAAGAACTCTGGAAGACAATTATTTTTTTTATTTTGAACATTTTTTCTTTTATTATATTTTTTCTTTTGATGTGTTTTCAATTTGTTTTTATTATTTTTTCAATTTTTTTTTATTATATATTTTTACCACATAACTAAAAGACCTTTGGAAGACAATAAGACTTTTTTTTATTTTATTTTTTTAACTTGGCATTCAAAGGAGCCCCAGTTTCAGAGGAAACCAGCCTACTGTGAAGGCTTTGGACAAGGCAGTGATGATCAGGTCTACTGTGACCCTGAAGCTCTGTATTCCTCTTCGCCCGATACACCCAACAATTGCAATCGCTGGGTCCAATCTGCATAGCGCTCAATGAGCACTATACACCTATCGGAGGATAAGGCAATAGTGGTGATAACCTGCTTTTGTCTTCTTCTCGGTTCCCCTCCTGTCACTAACGCATGTGGCCCGGAGCCGTGGGCTGTGCAACCTTGGTTTAGACTGTCTCATTATCCATAGTAGAGATATCTATTTGATTGTCCGATTCCTTCACAATGTCAGTAAGCTTCTCATTTCCTTTCATCATTAAGAAAAAATGTGTTAGCATTTGCATTTTTGCTATTGTCTATAAAGGTCTTTAAAGCATGATCTTCACTGGCATATGACCATTTTATAAGCAATCATATGCTTAGGAGTTACGTTTTGTTGGATACCTGATGCTTTTCATACTTGGGAATAATGTGCTGCTCTGATTAGTACATTAAAAGTAAGAAAAAATTTGCTAACATTCTTTCTTCTTTGCTGGACAATAGCATCATAATCCACATAAAGAAAGCTTGATAGAATTGAAACTTTGCTCATAATCTTTTTTGTGTGCTTAAGTTTACTTTAGTTTTTTAAAGGGGTTGTCCAAAATTTTGATATGGATGACCAATCTTTAGGATAGGTCATAAATCTGATCGGTGGGAGTCCAAGTCCCCTGAACCCCCGCTGATTTGCTGTTCGAAGAGGACGCTATCCAGCGAGAACTGTAGCCTCTCCCTGGGCCAGTGATATCACATTCATCAGTTGCAGGGCCTACATGTAGCTTAGTCCAATCAAAGTGAATGGGGCTGAGCTGCTATACCAAGTACCAGTGGCGGATTATAATTGGGGCGTTTGGGTCGGTGGCCCGGGCCCGGAATTCCTGAGGGGCCCAGCGCTGACCCAAACACCCACATACTGCGGCGGGCACGGGAGCGTATAGTTCCCTGCCCCCCCTGCCTATGACCACCATAGGATCAGGCCTAGTAAGCCTGAGGCCTATGTGGTGGTAGAAGCCCGCTGTGCATGATGACATAGTGTATAGTGGCGCGTGCAGGCTTTGGTGCGCCTGCCTCACCATTTAGCACACAGGTAAGTATTAGCTTTTTTTGTTTTTTTGTGTGTTGTGTATGCTAACTTGGGGGGGGGGGGGAGATATTAGAGGAGGAGAAGATATTAATGAAGGGATAGTGGGGACATGTTTTCATGGGGGCAAATTAATTAATGGATGGCAGTTGAGGGGGCAAATTAATGGATGGCAGTATGGGGGCAAATTAATGGTGGCAGTTGTGGGGGCAAATTAATTAATGGATGGCAGTTTGGGACAAATTAATGGATGACAGTGTGGGGGAAAATGAATTAATGGATGGCAGTGTGGTGGCAAATTAATTAATGGATGGCAGTGTGGGGGCAATTTATTGGATGGCATTTGTTGGGGAAAATTAATGGATGGCAATATGGGGGCAAATTAATTAATGGATAAAAGTGTGGGGGAAAATTAATGGATGGCAATGGCAGTGTGGGGCAAATTAATTAATGGATAAAAGTGTGGGGGCAAATTAATGGATGGCAATGGCAGTGTGGGGGCAAATTAATCAATGGATGGCAGTGTGGGCACAAATTAATTAATGGAGGGCAGTGTGGGGGCAAATTAATTAATGGATGGCAGTGTGGGGGGAAGTAATGTATGGCAATGGCAGTGTGGGGCAAATAATTAAAGGATGGCAGTGTAGGGGCAAATTAATTAATCAATGGCAGTGTGGGGGCAAATGAATGGATGGCAGTGTGGGGGGAAATTCATGAATGGCAGTGTGGGGGGAAATTAATGAATGGCAGAATGGGGGCAAATTAATGGATGGCAGTGTGGGGGCAAAATAATAAATGGATGACAGTGTGGGGGCAAATTAATTAATGGATGGCAGTGTGGGGGCAAATTATTTGATGGATGGCAGTGTGAGGGCAAATTAATGGATGGCAGTGTAGGGGCAAATTAATTAATGTATAGCAATGGCAATGTGGGGGGAAATTAATGGATGGTAGTGTGAGAGGAAATTAATTAATGTATGGCAGTGTGGGGGCAAATTAAATAAGGTATGGCAGTGTGGGTGAAGATTACTATATGGGGCAGTGTGGGGGAAATTACTATATGGGGCAGTGTAGGGGAAATTACTATATGAGGACAGTGTAGGAGAAATTACTATATGGGACAGTGTGGGGGAAATTGCTATATGGGGACAGTGTAGTGGCAATTACCATATGGGGCAGTGTGGGGAAAATTACTATATGGAGGCAGTGTGGGGGAAATTACAATATGGGGCAGTGTAGGGGAAATTACTATATGGGGCAGTGTGGGGGGAAATGACTCTATGGGACAGTGTGGAGGAAATTACTATATGGGGCAGTGTAGGGGAAATACTATATGGGGCAGTGTGGGGGAAATTACTATATGGGGCAGTGTGGGGCAAATTACTATATGGGGCAGTGTGGAGGAAATTACTATATGGGGCAGTGTAGGGGAAATTACTATATGGGGCAGTGTGGGGAAATTACTATATGGAGGCAGTGTAGGGGAAATTACTATATGGGGCAGTGTGGGGGAAATTACTATATGGGGCAGTGTGGGGGGAAATGACTATGGGACAATGTGGAGGAAATTTCTATATGGGGCAGTGTAGGGGAAATGCTATATGGGGCAGTGTGGGGGAAATTACTATATGGGGCAGTGTGGGGGAAATCACTATATGGAGCAGTGTGGGGGAAATTACTATATGGGGCAGTGTGGGGGAAATTACTATATGGGGCAGTGTGGGGGGAAATGACTATGGGACAATGTGGAGGAAATTTCTATATGGGGCAGTGTAGGGGAAATGCTATATGGGGCAGTGTGGGGGAAATTACTATATGGGGCAGTGTGGGGGAAATTACTATATGGAGCAGTGTAGGGGAAATGCTATATGGGGCAGTGTGGGGGAAATTACTATATGGGGCAGTGTAGGGGAAATTACTATATGGGGCAGTGTGGGGGAAATTACTATATGGGGCAGTGTTAGGGAAATTACTATATGGGGGCAGTGTGGAGGAAATTAATGTATGGGTGCAGTGTGGGGGAAATTACTGTATGGAGGCAGTGTGGGGAAAATTACTGTATGGAGGCAGTCTGGGGGAACATACTGAATGGGGCAGTCTGGGGGAAATTACTGAATGGGGCAGTCTGGGGGAAATTACTATATGGGGCAGTGTGGGGGAAATTACTATATGGGGCAGTGTAGGGGAAATTATTATATGGGGCAGTGTGGGGGAAATTACTATATGGGGCCGTGTGGGGGAAATTACTATGAGGGGGCACTGTGGGGGAAATTACTATATTGGGGCAATGTGGGGGAAATTACTATATGGGGCAGTGTGGGGGAAATTACTATATGGGGGCAGTGTGTGGGAAATTACTATGAGAGGGCAGTGTGGGGGAAATTACTATATGGGGGCAGTGTGGGGGAAATTACTATATGAGGCAGTGTGAGGGAAATTACTATATGGGGCAGTGTGGGGGCATTGCTATTAGATGACATTATTTTTGGGGACACTATGCAGGCATTCAAAAGTTAGACCGGCACTCTATATGTCTGTGAGCCTATGGATAACTTAATGACCAGCAATTTCATACAATATAAAATTTATTACACAGTGATTGATATAAATCCGATGTCAGTAAAAAAGTAACAATTAAAAGGTAATAGAACATAGATGACTACACTGTAAGGTGTGTTTGACTTATACACATGACATTCAATGGTACACAATGATTCATGTATCAGAACCAGCATATGTAGTTCACCAGTTAAAATCAAGATTGGGCTTTGTGAGACATAAATATCCTTGCCCACGACTGCCCTATTAGTACCAAATGTGTCCAAAATACACACAATGATGTTTGGGTATATCCGATGCAGTCCGTTCGTAGTTCACTAACTGGTTAAGGTTGGACTCTATACGACGTGATAGAAAACTGCAACATAAACACCGGTAGCCACTCAGATGTTTCAATTGTGTCCACACTGAGAGTGTTGCTTACACGCCAGAATTGAGGTAGGGAAACGCGTCATATAAGCAACACTCTCCCAAAGAAAGGTGTAAAAAGAGGCCGTTGACCATGATCTAATACCGGGAAATTCGAAATATTGGAGCGCTCCATTCTACATCTGTTTGAACTTACACGAACCAGCATACAGAAATCCCGCGAGACTTGGACGCAAGTCAAGTGACGCTGATTTCGGAGACCATCGCTGGCGATAGAACAAGTGTCCATGCTAAAGTGCACCGCACAGTAAAACTTATGGTCTGTAAGTATACACAGAAAAGCCCAGACAACATTAGGTAAGAAGCGTTTACCTTTTATCACCAATATCATGGTCGATATGACAATCATAGACTGCTAACTCATGATAAAAACCTGAAATCACCACTCGCGCAATTGAGACCAGCACAAAGACATATACACCAATACAACTATAAGTCAATCTACAAAAGTGGACTTTATTTATACGTTGCAAATACTGGGAAACACAGTGTGGACACAATTGAAACATCTCAGTGGCTACAGGTAGTGTTGAGCGAACAGTTCGAGCATAGTTCGGATTCGTACCGAATTTTGGGGTGTCCGGGACACTGACCCAAACCCGAACATTTTCAAAAAAGTTCGGGTTTGGGTTCGTTGTTCGGCGATTACTTCCCGCTTTCTGAAGGGCTGCACAGCAGCCAATCAGCTAGCGTTTTACTTCTTGCCCTAAGAGCCCATCACAGCCATGCCTACTAATTGCATGGCTGTGATTGGCCAAGTGCAACATGTGACCCAGCCTCTATTTAAGATGGAGTCACGTAGCGCCGCACGTCACACTGCTCTGATTAGTGTAGGGAGAGGACGCAGCTTCTGTGAGGGCGAGATTAGGCAGGGAAAAGTCAGCAACAGCACCTAATGAACTGATCGATCTACAGCTGTGAATGATTGAACTTCTGCTAGTTACTTGCTCGCTGGTTTTTAGGCTGCACAGAGCGTTTTTCTGTCACTTATTTTCTGGGGTGATCGGCGGCCATTTTGTGACTTGTGGTGCACCAGAACAAGCTGCCACCAAGTCCATCAATCCATCAATACTAGTTTTTTTTTGCTATATCCTACATCAGGGGCTTGGCTGTGCTAATTGTCACCCCTAGAAACTCAGGATAGCAATTTCTATATTTCATTAAGGGGTTAAATACAATTGCCCAAATACCAATCCCCTAAATCTGGTGTTCCAGCTTTGGCTAGCCAAGTATAATACTGTCTGCTGTCTGGCAAAAGATAGATTATTTTCTGTGGTAAAATTCAATTGCCAAAATAGCAATACCATAAATCAGTGGTTTGAGCTATGGCTGGCCAAGTTTAATAGTGTCCTGCAAAGGATATATTTTGTTCTGGGGTGAAATTCAATTGCCAAAATAGCAATACCCTGAATCTGGTGTCCCAGCTGTTGCAGGCCAAGTTTCATAGTGTCCGTAAAAACATATATTTTGTTCTGGGGTGAAATTCAATTGCCAAAATAGCAATACCCTGAATCTGGTGTCCCAGCTGTTGCAGGCCAAGTTTCATAGTGTCCGCAAAAACATATATTTTGTCCTGGGGTAAAATTCAATTGCCAAAATAGCAATACCATAAATCAGTGGTTTAAGCTGTGGCTGGCCAAGTTTCATAGTGTCCGCAAAAACATATATTTTGTTGTGGGGTGAAATTCAATTGCCAAAATAGCAATACCCTGAATCTGGTGTCCCAGCTGTTGCAGGCCAAGTTTCATAGTGTCCGCAAAAACATATATTTTGTCCTGGGGTGAAATTCAATTGCCAAAATAGCAATACCATAAATCAGTGGTTTCAGCTGTGGCTGGCCAAGATTCATAGTGTCCGCAAAAACATATATTTTGTTGTGGGGTGAAATTCAATTGCCAAAATAGCAATACCCTGAATCTGGTGTCCCAGCTGTTGCAGGCCAAGTTTCATAGTGTCCGCAAAAACATATATTTTGTTCTGGGGTGAAATTCAATTGCCAAAATAGCAATACCATAAATCAGTGGTTTCAGCTGTGGCTGGCCAAGTTTCATAGTGTCCGCAAAAACATATATTTTGTTGTGGGGTGAAATTCAATTGCCAAAATAGCAATTCCCTGAATCTGGTGTCCCAGCTGTTGCAGGCTAAGTTTCATAGTGTCCGCAAAAACATATTTTGTTCTGGGGTGAAATTCAATTGCCAAAAAAGCAATACCATAAATCAGTGGTTTCAGCTGTGGCTGGCCAAGTTTCATAGTGTCCGCAAAAACATATATTTTGTTCTGGGGTGAAATTCAGTTGCCAAAATAGCAATACCCTGAATCTGGTGTTCGAGCTGTTGCAGGCCAAGTGTAAATCTGTCCATAACAGGATACCTTTCATCCAGGGCCTAAATACTAGCCCTAAAAGAGATATTCCCCTAAATCAGTGGTTACTGCTGTGCCTGGATTAGTGTAATACGCTACATAAATAAATAGTGTTAAGTGACTGTAAAAAATGGCCTGAATTTGAAATCAATACATTGGGCCAAATATTTTTTTTCTTATTGTGGTGCTTGGTGAACGGTAACAATGAGGAAAACATCTAGTAAGGGACGCGGACGCGGTCGTGGTGGTGTTAGTGTACCCTCTGGTGCTGGGAGAGGACGTGGCCATTCTGCCACAGCCACACGTCCTAGTGAACCAACTACCTCAGGTTCCGGTACCCGCCAGAATTTACAGCGATATTTGGTGGGGCCCAATGCCGTTCTAAGGATGGTAAGGCCTGAGCAGGTACAGGCCCTAGTCAATTGGGTGGCCGACAGTGGATCCAGCTTGTTCACAACATTATCTCCCACCCAGTCTTCTGCAGAAAGCGCACAGGTGGCACCTGAAAACCAAGCCCATCAGTCTGTCACATCACCCCCATGCATATCAGGGAAACTGTCTGAGCCTCAAGTTATGCAGCAGTCTCTTATGCTGTTTGAAGACTCTGCTGGCAGGGTTTCCCAAAGGAATCCACCTAGCCCTTCCCCAGTGGTGGAAGACATAGAATGCACTGATGCACAACCACTGATGTTTCCTGATGATGAGGACATGGGAATACCACTTCATCGGAGTCCGCACGTCTCTGATGATGACGAAACACAGGTGCCAACTGCTGCGTCTTTCTGCAGTGTGCAGACCGAACAGGAGGTCAGGGAGAAAGACTGTGTAGAAGACGATGCAGGGGACGATGAGGTCCTAGACCCCACATGGAATGAAGGTCGTGCAACAGACTTTCATAGTTCAGAGGAAGAGGCAGTGGTGAGACCGAGCCAACAGCGTAGCAAAAGAGGGAGCAGGGGGCAAAAGCAGACCAGCCGCCGCCAAGAGAGTTCGCCTGCTACTGGCCACCGCCA
Organism: Bufotes viridis; assembly: GCA_033119425.1. Classification (NCBI taxonomy): domain Eukaryota; kingdom Metazoa; phylum Chordata; class Amphibia; order Anura; family Bufonidae; genus Bufotes; species Bufotes viridis. The sequence continues at coordinate 438,540,732 of CM065590.1, forward strand.
CCAGGAACCGAGCACCCCAAAGGCAGCTTCAAGGGGTTCCCTGGCATGGCACTTCTTTAAATAATGTGCTGACGACAAGACCCGAGTGGTTTGCACGCTGTGCCATCAGATCCTGAAGCGAGGCATTAACGTTCTGAAACTTAGCACAACCTGCATGATCAGGCATCTACATGCAAAGCATGAACTGCAGTGGAGTAAACACCTTAAAAGCAAGGAACTCACTCAAGCTCCCCCTGCTCCCTCTTCTGCTGCTGCCTCGGCCTCTTCCTCCGCCTCGGGTGGAACGTTGGCACCTGCTGCCCACCAAACAGAGGATGTGCCACCGACACCACCACCTGCGTCACCAAGCATCTCCACCATGTCACACGGCAGCGTTCAGCTCTCCATCTCACAAACCTTGGAGAGAAAGCGTAAATTCCCACCTAGCCACCCTCGAGCCCTGTGCCTGAATGCAAGCATTTCTAAACTACTGGCCTTTGAAATGCTGTCATTCAGGCTGGTGGACACAGACAGCTTCAAACAGCTGATGTCCATGGCTGTCCCACAGTATGTTGTTCCCAGCCGCCACTACTTCTCCAAGACAGCCGTGCCTTCCCTGCACAACCAAGTATCCGATAAAATCATGTGTGCACTGCGCAACGCCATCTGTGGCAAGGTCCACCTAACCACAGATACGTGGACCAGTAAGCACGGCCAGGGACGCTATATCTCCCTAACTGCACACTGGGTAAATGTAGTCGCGGCTGGGCCGCAGGCGGAGAGTTCCTTGGCGCACGTCCTTCCGCCGCCAAGGATCGCAGGGCATCATTCTTTGCCTCCTGTAGCCTCCTCTTGATACTCGGCTTCATCCTCCTCTACTTCCACCAGCTCATCCAGTCAGCCACACACCTTCACCACCAACTTCAGCACAGCCCGGGGTAAACGTCAGCAGGCCATTCTGAAACTCATATGTTTGGGGGACAGGCCCCACACCGCGCAGGAGTTGTGGCGGGGTATTGAACAACAGACCGACCAGTGGTTGCTGCCGGTGGGCCTCAAGCCCGGCCTGGTGGTGTGCGATAATGGGCGAAATCTCGTCGCAGCTCTGGGACTAGCCGGTTTGACGCACATCCCTTGCCTGGCGCATGTGCTGAATTTGGTGGTGCAGAAGTTCATTCACAACTACCCCGACATGTCAGAGCTGCTGCATAAAGTGAGAGCCGCCTGTGCGCGCTTCCGGCGTTCACATCCTGCTGCTGCTCGCCTGTCTGCGCTACAGCAGAACTTCGACCTTCCCGCTCACCACCTCATATGCGACGTGCCCACCAGGTGGAACTCCACCTTGCACATGCTGGAGAGACTGTGCGAGCAGCAGCAGGCCATAGTGAAGTTTCAGCTGCAGCACGCACGCGTCAGTCGCACTGCGGAACAGCACCACTTCACCACCAATGATTGGGCCTCCATGCGAGACCTGTGTGCCCTGTTGCGCTGTTTCAAGTACTCCACCAACATGGCCAGTGGCGATGACACTGTTATCAGCGTTACAATACCACTTCTATGTCTCCTTGAGAAAATGCTTAGGGCGATGATGGAAGAGGAAGTGGCCCAGGAAGAGGAGGAGGAGGAGGATGAGGGGTCATTTTTAGCACTTTTAGGCCAGTCTGTTAGAAGTGGCTCAGAGGGAGGTTTTTTGCAACAGCAGAGGCCAGGTACAAATGTGGCCAGTCAGGGCCCACTACTGGAAGATGAGGAGGATGAGGAGGAGGTGGAGGAGGATGAGGATGAAGCAGGTTCACAACGGGGTGGCACCCGACACAGCTCAGGCCCATCACTGGTGCGTGGCTGGGGGGATACGGAGGACGATGACGATACGCCTCCCACAGAGGTCAGCTTGTCCTTACCTCTGGGGAGCCTGGCACACATGAGCGATTACACGCTGCAGTGCCTGCGCAACGACAGCAGAGTTTGCCCACATTTTAACGTGTGCGGACTACTGGGTTGCCACCCTGCTGGATCCCCGGTACAAAGGCAAATGTGCCCACCTTACTTCCTGCACTGGAGCGTGATAGGAAGATGCGCGAGTACAAGCGCACGCTGGTAGAGGCGCTCCTGAGAGCATTCCCAAATGTCACAGGGGAACAGGTGGAAGCCCAAGGCGAAGGCAGAGGAGGAGCAAGAGGTCGCCAACGCAGCTGTGTCACGGCCAGCTCCTCTGAGGGCAGGGTTAGCATGGCAGAAATGTGGAAAAGTTTTGTCTCCACGCCACAGCTAACTGCACCTCCACCTGATACGGAACGTGTTAGCAGGAGGAAGCATTTCACTAACATGGTTGAACAGTACGTCTGCACACCCCTCCACGTACTGACTGATGGTTCGGCCCCATTCAACTTCTGGGTCTCCAAATTGGCCACGTGGCCAGAGTTAGCATTTTATGCCTTGGAGGTGCTGGCCTGCCTGGCGGCCAGCGTTTTGTCTGAACGTGTATTCAGCACGGCAGGGGGCGTCATTACTGACAAACGCAGCCGCCTGTCCACAGCCAAAGTGGACAAGCTGACATTCATAAAAATGAACCAGGCATGGTTCCCACAGGACCTGTGCCTCCCTTGTGCAGAATAGACATTTATAACTTCCTCCCCCTCAACCATGTATTCTTGTACTCCGGGGCACTTCTTTATTGAATCCTAATTTTTTTAACTTTACCATGATCTTGCGGTGCAACCCAAAGTTGAATGAACCTCTCCTCTGTCTCTGTGCTGGGCCGAAATAACTGAAAGTGGCCTTCTCTAGTGCTGGGTGAAATGACGCATGATTCCTTGCTGTGGGACCTCTCTCCTCTGTCTTGGTGCTGGGGCCAAAATAACTGAAAGTGGCCTTCTCCAGTGGTGGGTGATATGACGCCTTATTCCTTGATGTGGGACCTCTCTCCTCTGTCTGGGTGCTGGGACCGAAATAACTGAAAGTGGCCTTCTCCAGTGGTGGGTGATATGATGCATGATTCCTTGCTGTGGGACCTCTCTCCTCTGTCTGGGTGCTGGGGCCGAAATAACTGAAAGTGGCCTTCTCCGGTGGTGGGTGATATGACGCATAATTCCTTGCTGTGGGACCTCTCTCCTCTGTCTGGGTGCTGGGCCGAAATAACTGAAAGTGGCCTTCTCCAGTGGTGGGTGATATGACGCATGATTCCTTGCTGTGGGACCTCTCTCCTCTGTCTGGGTGCTGGGGCCGAAATAACTGAAAGTGGCCTTCTCCAGTGGTGGGTGATATGACGCATGATTCCTTGCTGTGGGACCTCTCTCCTCTGTCTGGGTGCTGGGCCGAAATAACTAAAAGTGGCCTTCTCAGTGGTGGGTGATATGACGCATGATTCCTTGCTGTGGGACCTCTCTCCTCTGTCTGGGTGCTGGGGCCGAAATAACTGAAAGTGGCCTTCTCCAGTGGTGGGTGATATGACGCATGATTCCTTGCTGTGGGACCTCACTCCTCTGTCTGGGTGCTGGGGCCGAAATAACTGAAAGTGGCCTTCTCCAGTGGTGGGTGATATGACGCATGATTTCATGCTGTGGGACCTCTCTCCTCTGTCTGGGTGCTGGGGCCGAAATAACTGAAAGTGGCCTTCTCCAGTGTTGGGTGATATGACGCATGATTCCTTGCAGTGGGACCTCTCTCCAATTGATATTGGTTAAATTTTATTTATTTTATTTTAATTCATTTCCCTTTCCACATTTGTTTGCAGGGGATTTACCTACATTTTGCTGCCTTTGGCAGCCCTCTAGCCCGTTCATGGACTATTTTACAGCCTTTTTAGTGCCTAAAAGTTCGGGTCCCCATTGACTTCAATGGGGTTCGGGTTTGGGATAAAGTTCGGGTTGAGTTCGGATCCCGAACCCGAACATTTTCAGGAAGTTCGGCCGAACTTCCCGAACCCCAACTTCCAGGTGTTCTCTCATCTCTAGCTACAGGTGTTGCAGTTTTCCATCACGTCGTATAGAGTCTAACCTTAACCAGTTAGTGAACTACGAACAGACTGCATCGGATATACCCAAACATCATTGTGTGTATTTTGGACACATTTGGTACTAACAGGGCAGTCGTGGGCGAGGATATTTATGTTTCACAAAGCCCAATCTTGATTTTAACTGGTGAACTACATATGCTGGTTCTGATACATGAATCATTGTGTACCATTGAATGTCATGTGTATAAGTCAAACACACCTTACAGTGTAGTCATCTATGTTCTATTACCTTTTAATTGTTACTTTTTTACTGACATCGGATTTATATCAATCACTGTGTAATAAATTTTATATTGTATGAAATTGCTGGCCATTCAGTTATCCATAGGCTCACATACATATAGAGTGCCGGTCTAACTTTTGAATATATTTTTTATCTTGTTTCTGTGGGGGTGAAACAGCCCATAGACCTGAGCACCTTCCCCATAGACACTGGGGAGTGAGCTATTCCCATCTAGTGCTATACTATACAGGCATTATTACCTGGAGCACAATATAATGTATTATTATTGCTGGGGGCACTTTAGAGGACATTATAACTAGTCCTATGTAACACCCCAAATAACACAATAATTTACTGTGTTATGTGGGGTGTTACATAGGACTGCAGGTAACATCTATGACATCCTTACTCAGAGAGTTATGAGATGGTGGGGGTCAGACTCCTGGCACCCCCACCAATCAGCTGTTTGAGGAAACTGCAATGTTCTAGTAAGCGCCGCAACCTCTTTGCTCCTTATTAAGCACAGCGCTGTCCATTTGATAGCACTGCGATTGGTATTGCAGCTCAGGCCCAATCAGTCAGATGGGACAGAGCTGCACCTCGGCCACATAAACAATGAATGTGATGTCATATAGCCGAGGAAGAGACGGTGACGCCCACAAAGCACCCTCGCCTCTTAATCCAGAAAAAAAAACTTAAACTTAAAATGGAGGCCCCGTGCCTATAATGCACTTAATCCGCCCCTGCCAAGTACAGCCGCTATACAATGTACGACGCTGAGGTTGGTATGCTGTGAGGAGCAGCTGATTGGTAGGGGTGCCATGAATCTAGAAGTTAGAGCTCTAGTTTCCAGATACAGAGCTCCAGATAGCCTGCATAGACATAGAGGTCAATTAAATCATTCTGTCAGCCTGCAGCCAACACTAGCAGGTGCTGAGGAGTTTACTGCATACTGTATTATTAACCCCTTCAGACTCCCTAAGGGCAGGTTTGTGCCTGAACGATATACACATCTGCCACTGTACCCATGAGTTCTGCAGCAGTAGTATGGTTAAAACCCGTAGCTGGTGCAATTATGTCACAGGTTATGGGGAAAACACCAAATACACACAACAACCAATAGACAACAGTCTAGGCCTCAAAAGCTAAGGAAGAGGGATGGTAACATAGTAACATAGTAACATAGTAACATAGTATATAAGGCCGAAAAAAGACATTTGTCCATCCAGTTCGACCTGTTTCCTGCAAGTTGTTCCAGAGGAAGGCAAAAAACCCCTGTGAGGTAGAGCCAATTTTCCCCACTTAAGGGGAAAAAATTCCTTCCCGACTCCAATCAGGCAGTCAGAATAACTCCCTGGATCAACGACCCATCTTTAGTAGCTATAGCCTGAAATATTATTACGCTCCAGAAATACATCCAGGCCCCTCTTGAATTCCTTTATTGTACTCACCATCACCACCTCCTCAGGCAGAGAGTTCCATAGTCTTACTGCTCTTACCGTGAAGAACCCTTTTCTATGTTTGTGTACAAACCTTCTTTCCTCCAGACGCAGAGGATGTCCCCTCGTCACAGTCACAGTCCTGGGGATAAATAGATGATGGGAGAGATCTTTGTACTGACCCCTGATATATTTATACATAGTTATTAGATCTCCCCTCAGTCGTCTTTTTTTCTAGAGTGAATAACCCTAATTTTGATACCCTTTCAGGGTACTGTAGTTGCCCCATTCCAGTTATTACTTTAGTTGCCCTCCTCTGAACCCTCTCTAGCTCTGCTATGTCTGCCTTGTTCACGGGAGCCCAGAACTGTACACAGTACTCCATGTGTGGTCTGACTAGTGATTTATAAAGTGGTAAGACTATATTTTCATCACGGGCATCTATGCCCTTTTGATGCAACCCATTATCTTATTGGCCTTAGCAGCAGCTGCCTGACACTGGTTTTTACAGCTTAATTTGTAATTTATTAAAATTCCTAGATCCTTTTCCATGTCAGTGTTACTGAGTGTTTTACCATTTAGTATGTACGGGTGACTTGCATTATTCCTTCCCATGTGCATAACTTTACATTTGTCAGTGTTAAACCTCATCTGCCATTTCTCTGCCCAAGCCCCCAATCTATCCAGATCCCTCTGTAGCAGAAAACTGTCCTCTTTAGTGTTAATTACTTTACACAGTTTAGTGTCATCTGCAAAAATTGATATATTACTGTGCAAGCCTTCTACAAGATCATTAATAAATATATTGAAGAGAATAGGGCCCAATACTGAACCCTGAGGTACCCCACTAGTGACCGTGACCCAATCTGAGTGTGTACCGTTAATAACCACCCTCTGTTTTCTATTACTGAGCCAGTTACTTACCCACATACAGATATTTTCTCCTAGTCCAAGTGTTCTCATTTTATATACTAACCTTTTATGTGGTACAGCGTCAAATGCTTTGGAGAAGTCCAGATATACGACATCCATTGATTCGCCGCTGTCAAGTCTAGAACTTACCTCCTCATAGAAACTGATTAAATTAGTTTGACATGACCGATCCCTCATGAAGCCATGCTGATATGGTGTAATTTGCTTATTTTCATTGAGATACTCCAAGATAGCATCTCTTACAAAACCTTCAAACAGTTTACCCACAACAGATGTTAAACTTACCGGCCTATAATTTCCAGGCTCTGTTTTTGGACCCTTTTTGAATATTGGCACCACATTTGCTATACGCCAGTCTGGTGGAACATTCCCTGTCAGTATGGAGTCCGTGAATATCAAAAATAAGGGTCTGGCTAGGACATCACTTAATTCCCTTAGGATACGGGGGTGTATGCCATCCGGTCCTGGCGATTTGTCTATTTTAATCTTTTTAAGTCGCTGCTGTACTTCTTCCTGGGTCAGACAGGGCACTTTTAAAGGGGAATTTACTTTTACATTTTGCATTTCATCTGACAGTTTATTTTCCTCAGTGAAAACAGTGGTGAAGAAAATATTTAATAGCTTGGCTTTATCCTCATCGCTTTCTGCAACTCCCCCTCATTGCTATGTAGAGGGCCGACTCCTTCAGGTTTATATTTTTTACCATTTATATAATTGAAAAACATTTTAGGGTTAGTTTTGCTCTCTTTGGCAATTAATCTCTCGGTCTCTAGTTTGGCAGTTTTTATTAGTTTTTACATATTCTATTTTTATCCTTATAGTTTACCAGTGCTTCCTGGCTCCCCTCCTGTTTTAGTGATTTATATGCTTTCTTTTTGTCATTTATTGCTTTTTTACGGTTCTATTTATCCACATTGGTTTCTTCTTATTTCTTAGCCTTTTATTTCTATAAGGTATGCATCGATCACAATTTGATGTTACAATGCTTTTAAAAATCTCCCATTTTGTGGTTGTATTTTTATTTTTGAGGACTATGTCCCAGTTAATTGGGCCTATGGCCTCTCTTAGTTGGCTAAATTTTGCTTTTTTGAAGTCCGGTATTCTTGTTCCTCCCTGTAGAAACTCTCGTTTGAAGGATAATTGGAAGGTTATTACTTTATGGTCACTATTTCCCAGGTGTCCCCCGACCTGCACGTCTGTTGTTCTATCAGGTCTATTGGTTAATACTAAGTCCAGTATGGCCGTCCCTCTAGTTGGGTCCTGAACCATTTGGGAAAGGTAATTGTCTTTGGCTATTGCCAAGAACCTGTTTCCTTTATGGGATGTACAGGTTTCAGTTTCCCAGTCTATATCTGGGTAGTTGAAGTCCCCCATAATAACCACCTCATTATGGTTTGCCGCCTTGTTTATCTCGTTTAGTAATAGATTTTCTGTGGACTCTGGTATATTAGGTGGTTTATAGTAAACTCCTATTAGTAATTTATTATTGTTTTTGGCTCCATTTATCTCCACCCACAATGACTCCACATTTTCGTGTCCCTCACAGATGTCTTCCCGGAGTGTGGGCTTTAGACAGGACTTTATGTAAAGGCAGACCCCTCCCCTCTCCGGTTTTGACGATCCTTTCTGAACAGATTGTAACCTTGTACATTAACAGCCCAGTCATAGCTATCATCCAGCCATGTCTCAGTTATTCCCAGTATGTCATAATCCTCCTCACACATCACTAATTCCAGTTCCCCAGTTTTATTAGTCAGGCTTCTGGCATTAGTATACATACATTTGAGAGGTTTATGCATATTTTTGCCCTACACCTTTCCTTCTGAACTTTTCTAGTCCCTCCTTCCATTTCTCCCCCAGTCCCACTACCTTGCCCCGGTCTCTATCTGCACTATCTTCCCCTCCTGTAATGTAATTTCCCTCCCCCAGTCCCTAGTTTAAACACTCCTCCAACCTTCTAGCCATCTTTCTCCCCAACACGGCTGCCCCTTCCCCATTGAGGTGCAGCCCATCCCTACGATAGAGCCTGTAGCCGATAGCAAAGTCGGCCCAGTTCTCCATGAACCCAAAACCCTGCTTCCTACACCAGTTCTTGAGCCACTTGTTAACCTCTCTAATCTCCCGCTGCCTCTCTTGTGTGGCCCGTGGTACAGGCAGTATTTCGGAAAATACTACCTTTGAGGTCCTTGCCCTAAGCTTTTGACCTAAATCCCTGAAATCATTCTTAAGGACGCTCCACCTTCCTCTAACTTTGTCATTGGTTCGATATGGACCATGACCGCTGGATCTTCTCCAGCCCCTCCCAGTAATCTGTCAACCCGATCTGTGATGTGTCGAACTCTAGCGCCAGGAAGACAGCACACTGTTCGGTGATCACGATCTTTGTGACAGATCGCCCTATCTGTTCCCCTAATAATTGAGTCTCCCACTACCAGCACCTGTCTGGCCTGCTCTGCTCTCCTGGTCCCCCGCTTACTGGAGCTGACATTCCCCTGACCGGCAGAGGAAGTGTCTGGCTGCAGCGGTGCTGTCCCTGAGCTGCCATCCCCCTCATCTGCCAAACGTGCAAACTTGTTGGGGTGTGTCAGATCAGGGCTAGCCTCCCTGGCACTCTTCCCTCTACCCCCCTTTCTTACTGTCACCCAGCTAGCTACCTCACTTTCCTCAGCCTCCTTTCTGTCACCCTCCCCCACATCTACCCCAAAGACTGCTTGCTCGGTGAGCAGCAAACTCTTTTGCAAATTGTCAGTGGCTCTCAGTGTTGCAATATGCCCGTTTAGAGACTCGATGGTGACCTCCTAGTAATCCCTAAGCCTTTTCCTAACTCCTGCCAGTATGAGCAGATCCTGACGGTGGAAATGCCCATACGCCGGGTACCTTATTCCCTGCTAAAACTGACAATCCCTAGGATAGGTAGCAGGAGATGAGACAGCTGGTTCCTTCCTAATGAAGGAACCCGCGTCTCCCTGAGGCCTAGAAATAACACACACCAGAGAATAATAAACAACAGAGGCAACAAGTACTTAGCTTAGAGATGTGTGGAGAAGCAGGAGACCCAAGACAACCAAGCTCTAGCATCTCCAAGCATAAACTATCAACCGCATGGTCAGCAGTGTGAAACGGACTGAAAAAGAGACTCATCACTGATAACCAGCGACATCTGAGGAGAGGTAAGATCCTGCCAGACAACAACATACATAGAGGAAAGAAGTCTATCCGATCTTCTCACCTCTCTCACCGTGACATGTAAACTGCATAGAAGGTTACTCTGATCCCAGTGGTTTAACCCCTTAGATATCACAGTCAATAGAAACCATGGCATCTAATCAGTTAGTGAGCAGGAAGTCCTCAACAACCAACAATCTTGGTGTTAAGTCTGCGATCTACAATTTATTTATATTTTTTTTGTGGGCGCAATGCAACATTTTTGTACCCTTCCCTGAGCCCAGTGACACAGAAAAATATGTTTTAATCCATCTGTTAGTTAGGTGGGCATGCAAGTGCATATGTGACAGTGTAATCAATTCAGTAAATCCAAGTGCATATGTGACAGTGTAATCAATTCAGTAAATCCATCTGTTAGATTCTGGGGGGACACATTTTTTGCAAAAGAGTACATTTGCGACCTGCAATAGATTTCTGAGAGTGAAATATAACCAGTAAGTACAACCGTGACGTTGTTGGTGAAAAAAATCACTTATTTTTTTGCCATAAAGTACATTTGCAGTTTGCACTGCATCTCTGAGAGTAAAATATAACCAGTAAATAAAACTGTAACATTGTGCTTGAAAAAAATCATTTATTTTTTCTATAAAGTACATTTGCGGCCTGCACTACATTTCTGAGAGTGAAATGTAACCAGTTAATACAACTGTGACGTTGTTGGTGAAAAAAACACTTATTTTTTGCCATAAAGTACATTTGCCGCCTGCACTGTATTTCTGAGAGTGAAATATAACCAGTAAATACTACTGTGACATTGTTGGTGAAAAAAAACACTAATTTTTTTGCCATAAAGTACATTTGCGGCCTGCACTGTATTTCTGAGAGTGAAATATAACCAGTAAATACTACTGTGACATTGTTGGTGAAAAAAAACACTAATTTTTTTGCCATAAAGTACATTTGCGGCCTGCACTGTATTTCTGAGAGTGAAATATAACCAGTAAATATAACTGTGACATTGTGCTTGAAAAAATCACTTAATTTTTGCCATAAAGTACATTTGCGGCCTGCACTGCATTTCTGAGAGTGAAATATAACCGGTAAATACAGCTGTGATGTTGGTGAAAAAAAAATCACTTATTTTTTGCCATAAAGTACATTTGCGGCCTGCACTCCATTTCTGAGAGTGAAATATAACCGGTAAATACAACTGTGACATTGTGGTTGAAAAAAATCACTTATTTTTTTGCCATAAAGTACATTTGCGGCCTGCACTGTATTTCTCAGAGTGAAATATAACCGGTAAATACAACTGTGACATTGTGGTTGAAAAAAATCACTTATTTTTTTTGCCATAAAGTACATTTGCGGCCTGCACTGTATTTCTCAGAGTGAAATATAACCAGTAAATACAACTGTGACATTATTGGTGAAAAAAAATCACTTATATTTTGCCATAAAGTACATTTGCGGCCTGCACTGCATTTCTGAGAGTGAAATTTGATCAGTAAATCCCGATCTTAGATTGTGGGTGGACATTTCCACGGTTATCAGACCAGTCATTCACAAGTAGCTTGGAGGGAAAGACAGGGAAATATTTTATGTAAATTCGGCAGCGTTTAGATTGTTGGGTGATCTGTACCCCTTTTTTCTTTCACACTACCCCTGCCCTGCATACCTGACTGGGAAATATATTCTGTAAATTCAGCGGTGTTTACATTGTTGGGTGCTGTAGTTATATGCTGTAAAATCTCCATGATGTATTCATGATAAATCTGTAGCGTGGGGGCTCCGTGTGGCTTCTACACACTTTCAAAATAATCCTTCAGCATGGCGAATAGATGCTGGATGACCAGGAAGCTCCATGACCCCTTTTTTGTTTGAAACTACCCCTGCACTGCATACCTGACTGGGAAATATATGCTGTAAATTTAACGGCGTTTAGATTGTTGGGTGAACTGTACCCCTTATTTCTTTCACACTAGCCCTGCACTGCACACTTGACTGGAAAATATATTCTGTAAATTCAGTGGTGTTTACATTGTTGGGTGATCTGTACTAATTTTTTCTTTCACACTACCTCTGCACTGCATACCTGACTGTGAAATAAATTCTGTAAATTCTGCGGTGTTTAGATTGTTGGGTGATCTGTACCCCTTTTTTCTTTCACACTACCCCAGTCCTGCATACCTGACTGGGAAATATATTCTATAAATTCGGCGGTGTTTAGATTGTTGGCTGATCTGTACCCCTTTTTTCTTTCACACTACCCCTGCACTGCATACCTAACTGGCAAATATATTCTGCACGCTGGTAGACGCGCTGCTGATGGCATTCCCACCTAACACCAGGGCCTCAGTGGAAGCACAAGGCGAAGGTAGAGGAGGAGGAAGAAGTCGCCAACGCAGCTGGGGCACCGCCAGCACCTCAGAAGGCAGGGTTAGCATGGCCAAAATGTGGAAAAGCTTTGTCAGCACGCCACAAGAACCAGCACCACCAGCTGATATGGAACGTCTTAGCAGGAGGCAGCATTTCAGCAACATGGTGGAACAGTATGTGTGCACATGCCTACACGTACTGACTGATGGGTCTGCCACATTCAACTTCTGGGTCTCTAAATTGGGCACATTGCCTGAGCTTGCCCTTTACCTTGGGGGTGCTGGCCTGCCCTGCAGCCTGTTTATTGTCTGAACGTGTGTTTAGCACGGCTGGGGGTGTTATCACAGACAAGCGCAGCCGCTTGTCCACAGCCAATGTGGACAAGCTCACATTCATTAAAATGAATCAGGCATGGATTCCACAGGACTTGTCCATAGCTTGTGCAGAATAGACATGTATACCGGCCTTACCCAACCTTTGTTATACTCCAGCGCACTTTCTCTTTGCTTTATTTTCTATTTGGGTCTACCCAAATTTAAAAAATAAATAAAAAAGAAAAACAAAAAAAGTGTTGTTGGCGACTACCTCCTCCACCACCACTTCCACCTACACCGCCACATCTACCGCCTCCTAAACTTCCTACTCCATATGGACCTTCTCCTCCTAGTTCAAGATTATTTTAAATTTTTATGTATTTTATGTTATTTTAAAGTCATTTTCCTATCCACATTTGTTTGCAGGGCAATTGTCCAGCTCTTACCCCCATTTTGCTTCCTTTTGCAGCCCTCTAATCCCTCCAATACTTTTTCAGAGCCATTTTAGTGCCCCAAAGTTCGGGTCCCCATTGTCTTAAATGGAGTTCGGGGTCAAGTTCGGGTCAAGTTTGGGTCCCGAACTCGAACTTCCTGGTGATCGCTCAACTCGCATCTTGTCGTCAGCACATTGTATGAAGAACTGCCACGCCAAGGAACTCTTTGGAGCTGGATCACCACCTCTTCCTCTGAACTGCACACCTCTCTCGAATGACCTTGATTCCATGTGGGATCTAGGAACTCATCATCCTCCACATCATCTTCCACGCACTCTTCACCTGTGCCCTCCTTGCCGGTCTGCACACTGCAGAAAGCCGCAGCAGTTGGCACCTGTGTTTCGTCATCATCATCAGAGACATGCTGCGGTGGTCCTCCCATGTCCACATCCTAAAACATAAGTGATTGGGCATCAGTGCACTTAATTTCTTCCACTTCTAGGGCAGGGCCAGGTAGATGGCCCACGGAAACCCCACCAGCAGAGCCATCAAAAAGCATAAGAGACTGCTGCATGATGCATGGGGCTCAGACTGCTTGCCTGATTTGAAAGAGGGTGAGGTGAAAGACAGATGCCCATGGGCTGCAGGTGCCAACTCTGCGCTTTCAGCAGGGGACCAGGTGGGAAAAAATGTGAAGGAACTGGAGGCACTGTCAGCCAACCAATCTACTACCGCCCTCTACTTGTTCTGGCCTCACCATTCGTACACCAGTATTCGGGCCTACAAAATAACGCTGAACATTCTGTCGCCTACGTGAACCTGAGGAAGATGGTTCATTTGGGCGTGTAGCTGGCATAGATCGACCATGTCCTCTCCCTGCAACAGGAGCTCCACCAACACCAGCAGCACAATGTCCCTTATTTTATGCTCTCCTCATTCTTTCAGGTCACCTACCGAACTGAAATGGACCTGAATTTTACAGTTCGGGTTTGCTCAACACTAATCAGTACCCTCACTGCTTCTTGCTTGTGGGCCAATGAGAAGGCTGCAATATCTTTGTCTGAGCTTAGCAACATCCCTAGCAACCAATAAGAAAGTTGCCCACCCCTTTACTAGCAGCCATTTTCTGCTGTTTTTTGCAGTTCTGAGAGACAGCAGTGTCATTGCTGTGCTCTGTGCTTTGCAGAGTCCTCTGGATCCTTATTCAATTACATTAGATAGTTATAATACATATAGATATATAATACAGATAGTTAGTGGGAGATAGTCAGTGTAGGTTAGACAGGGATATAGTGTAGCTGATAGGTTCCAGTGCAGGGTGTTAGGTAGTGTGATAGGAATTACTGTGCTGTGAGAGGGATTAGTGTCTAGCAGCTTGAAAAATGTATAAAAAGTGAGCCACGCCTGTATTGCGCACGCAATACAGGCATATTACATTGCCGATTTTCACAATCAAGAATATAATGACTGGAGATCACAAATTCTAGAATTTGCGAATTTATGGCCAATATTAAGCCAAAAATTCATGAAATATCGCGAAAACGAAGTTTGGCTTCACATAGGGGTCTTCTGATTGTTGCAGTACTCCCTGGAGCTGATCATTGGATGCTTCTTTGCCATTCTTGTTATTCTATGATCTAAACGGATGGTAATATTTATTTTCCTACTGCATGTTTTGGGTTTTGTTTGCTATTTTAAAGCATTGGAGATCATTTTAGCTGAGCAGCCAATTATTTTCTGCACTTCTTTATATGTTTTCCCCCCTCTCAAATCAACTTCTTGATTAAAGTTCTTATTTCTTCGGTACAATGTCTGGAACAAACAATCTTAGTCACTAAGCAAGGGCTAAAAATCAACATTTGCTGCCCTTAATTGACACCTCTTTCTTCATAAAATGAATGATCTCATTAATTAAACTCCACACTGCTATTAATTTGAACACCCTCCCTTCAATAAATGAGTCAATTACACCCAGTTAGCAGTGTGCATGTCATGACTGTTAATTCTGTTGGTTGTCCATTACTCAGCTACACCTAGTCAATGTAATGCATTTTTTCCTATGTTGTATTATCTTTTCTGCCAAAAACAGTAATTAAACACATCAGTGATTTTAAACTGCTATTATTTTGCACATGTACACTCATTGGTAGATTAGATAGTACGTAGGTAGTGTTAGAATACATTTTTGTATACACACACATGTAACATCTGCTTGCGAGCCTCCTGCAGCTGCTGAGCATCGTTCAGTGCCATACATTTTACTGATTGTTTCTGTACTGGCATAGGTTTTTTACCATAGGAGAGTTACTTTTTTCCACTAAATTTTATTTGCAAATAATTACAGCCCTTCACATGTAAAAGCACAACATGCAGACCCCTTTGAATAAATAAAATAAATACATACTTTCTATATGTAGAATCACACACTTTACACACTTCAATAAAAAATGTCCTGTTCATCCCAAAGAATGTATTCGGCTAAGGAGGCATATGTCATGACGATGGTATTGGCTACCTGTTCGGTCTCCTTCTAACCCTAATCCCATTAATAAATAACACAAACAACCACGGTTCGGATATAATCGGCCACAGCAGCCGTTTTATTAAATAACATAAATACCATAGCAACCAAAAACATATAATAAACGATGACGAGGGATGTCCTAGAAGCCCCAATAACCACATAAACACAAGTACAAAAACAGTTGACTCTATCTTGCCCCCAGCTGTTGAAACCAGCTCGGAGGCAGCAACTGATGGATGCCTAATTTGTTAATTCCAGATCCTCCATGAGAGTCCAGCCCCTCCTGCGGGGCCCTCCCATCCTCAAGTACCACCATATTTACCAACTTCGAGGACCTCGACCGCCTCCCGAGTGCCGCGACAAAGCCTACCTTAGCCCCTTCTCATACCTCCCATTATACATTCTCACCTAAACTGCCCACCACCTAACCTATTTATATACATGTGTATATATATATATATATATATATATATATATATACATATTTTTTCTAGATGTGTGTGTATATATATATATATATATATATATACACACACACATACCCTCATTCCTCTCTTCCTCTTCCGTTAGCCCCGCTCCCTCCCCATAACTATGACAATAACTCCACCCACGCCTCTACCTCGTCTCCTTAACCCTTCCTGCTCTATCCCTCACACCCAAACTATCCTCATGATGGCCTCCCCCTAATACTGGGCTAAGTCTGGCCTTACTTGACGATGGTATTGGCTACCTTTTCGGTCTCCTTCTAACCCTAATCCCAATAATAAATAACACAAAAAATTATAGTTTGGATATAATCGGCCACAGCAGCCGTTTTATTAAATAACATAAATAACATAAATACCATAGCAACCAAAAACATATATTAACCAATGACGAGGGAGGTCCTAGAAGCCCCAATAACCACATAAACACAAGTACAAAAACAGGTTACTCCATCTTACCCCCAGCCGTTGAACCCAGCTCGGAGGCAGCAACTGATGGACGCCTAATTCATTAGTTCCAGATCGTTCATGAGAGTCCAGCCCCTCCCGCGGCGCCCTCCCATCCTCAAGTACCACCATATTTACCAACTTCGAGGACCTCCCCCGCCTCCAATAACGCGCAGCTTGACTTACTTTAGCCTGCGCGTCCCTCCACATCAGTAACGCAGTTTCTATACCGCCCTGGATCCCTAGAGACCACAAATCAATTCCGACAGCGTTAAGATGTACCCCATCCGCACTCCAAAAACTACCAACACCTTTTTCCAACTCCTCATGCCGAACCGCAACTGCCCTGTTCCTAGCCATGAATCAGCCCACTGCCCTATTTAACTTTACCCGAGCCTTGTTGAGTCCTTCAACCGACCTCGCCCCCCTCCAAACCTTACGCGAAACAATGTCCGACCAAACCGTTATCAGATCTCGGAATAACGCCCAAGCCCGAAGGAGGTCAAACTTCACATCCCTTATCAATTCCCTGAATGGTCGCACACTCAGATCATTGCCTCCAACATGAAGCACCAAGATACCAGGAGGGTGATCCAATCGCACAAACCGATACACCTCATGAAAGACCCACCCCCCCACAACATCCCTCTAATGCCCAACCACCTGACCTTAGCCACTTCACTAGCAAAACCAAGCTGACACCCATTCACACGCATGCTGACGCCCATTCACACGCATGCTGTCGCCCATTCACACACACGCACAGACAAGTAAACACTGCATATCTATAAAAGACCAGGTCGAAAGTAAGACCTGAAATGAACCGATTCCCAGCAACCAATTTTTTTAAATACATCTTCACTGGCCCCGAGTCTGGCCGCCTAGGTCGCAGCTCCAATCCTAAAGGAGTGGCCAGAATACCCCACACCCTCCACTCCCAAAGCCCGTAAACATTTCTTAAACACTGCCAGAAATTGGAACCGGGACAAAAACGAACCATCCTCATGCCACAAAAACGGAGCAGAATCCCTCCCCAAACCCATTAAATACCCCTCCACACACAGGACAGGGCACATAAAACATCCAGGGACCGAAAATATCGTTAACTGGTGCCCCTTTCCCTCCTGGTCCATTTTTGACTTCCGAATCCGGACAACGACCCTGTCCCAATACAAATCCACATCTTCACCCCTCAATCCCCTCGCTCGGCTGCCCCTCACCAATTCCCCTAATCGAAACACCCCAAAAAAGGCTAATGAAAACGCAACCTTGAATAAAACCACTTCCCACCCAGAACCACTGCGCCCAACTTCTCTCCCATCCCTAACAGAAGCTGAAATGAAACAGGCCTCCTCTGATCATCCACTTTTCCTACCCTACGAAAACCTTTTAAAACCTGACGGACCAGAAAGGCTTTTGACTGGGCAACTAAACCCCGCAACTTGAAACCAAACACTAAACCTGAAATGAAACGGTTTACCTGAGGAACAGACCAACCTTCTTCTTTCAAATGTCCCAGTAATAACACCAATGTCATCTCCTCGTCTTCCACACCTGCTTCCAACCTATCAGTACACCTAACCCAAGTCTCCCACACCTTACCATATGCCCTCTGACTGCGTTCTCGCTCGCCAGGGGGAACCCAAACTGCTCGAAAACCGACTGCAACATATGAAGTAACAAAGAACAAACCTTTGAATCCGCCGGGCCTAAACACAAAAAATCATCCAGATAGTGAATGACTGATGAACAACCTGAAACATCCACCACTACCCATTCTAAAAATGACCTAAACGTCTCAAAATATGGGCAAGAAAGCGAACACCCCATAGGTAGACACCTGTCCACATAATAACCCCCATCCCAAAAACAACCCAACAAATGCATGCTTTTCTCATGAACCGGTAACAAGCGGAAAGCCGCTTCAATGTCAACCTTGGCCAATAACTTCCCCTTGCCCCACAACCGTACCCACTTCACAGCCGCATCAAATGACCCAAGTCTCCCACGCCTTACCATATGTTTGGCTCTTTCTTAGGCACCACCCCCAATGGCAACACTTTTAAATTGACTATCGGAGGCGCCCCGAAGGGTCCAGACATCCGCCCCAGCGCCACCTCCTTCATCAATTTGTCAGCCACCACTTCCGGGTGATTAAGCGCGGACCTCAAATTCTTATGGACCAGGGGCCCCGCCGTCGTAACTGAAGGCATCCAGAAACCAAGATTAGGAGTGTAGTTTCCATAATTGGGTCACTTTTTGGCAGTTTCTATTGTAGAGGTACCAGTCAGGATCTCTTCAAAAGCAACATGGCACCTGAAAACCATTTCAGCAAAATATGCCTTCCAAAGCAATAGAGTCATTCAGTGGGGCCCACACAGAAGTTAACAAGCACAAATGAAGTGTTTCCGTATTCAAAAGAAAATGGTTAATAAATTGTCGTGTGCAGTTAGTGTTTCTAAATTCTATGAAGCACTTGTGCAGCACCTCAGAACAGGCTACTTGCAAATTGTTCTTCATTTGATTTTATTTAATCTGTTCATACTATTTATTCCCAAAAGCTGTCTCTTGGTTGCACTGTTCAGTTAATTATCCCCTGTCTCAGCAGAGAGATACAGCTTTCCCTTATGAGAGAGGAGGTTTCTAGTGAGTATTACATCAGCCAAAAAGAGTTTAGCAGAGCCTTATATTCAGGGCAGATGCCAATTCAGCTACAGAAGAAACGTCATTCTTGGAGAAGACATTCATAGACTGTCCTGCATCACAAGGCATCCACAGGTATTCACTGTTTATAGCCTATAAACTGACCTTGCTGCTTGTGAAAGCAGTAACAGTTAACAAGATTAACAGTTAACAGTACCTTTCACACTTATATAATTGTTGGCCAACTGTTTGATAATCTGCATCCCTCAAACCAAAAATTGCAGAGCTCATTGTGAGACTTTTTACATGTAAATAGTTTGCATAGTTTGTCTCTGGTGCATAACATACTTTCTCGCTACTGTATGTATGTGGAAGGTTTTGAGTATGGGTCATCTACCACTTTTTTGAGAGTTTTGCATGCTAGTAATCATCTTGAAAAGGATGCAAAGTGTTTAGAAGGAGCTCAGGGACTACTATAGCTATTATCATGATTGTTGTAGTATACCTTTATAGAGCTTTTGGGAAGAGACTGTACTGTGACTGCACTATTCCTTGATATCACTGGATGTACTACAACACCCATTATTAACCGCTTCAGCCCCCCTAGCTTAAACACCCTTAATGACCAGGCCACTTTTTACAATTCCGCACTACACTACTTTCACCGTTTATTGCTCCGTCATACAACTTACCACCCAAATGAATTTTACCTCCTTTTCTTCTCACTAATAGAGCTTTCATTTGGTGGTATTTCATTGCTGCTGACATTTTTACTTTTTTTGCTATTAATCAAAAATGACCGAAATTTTTGCAAAAAAATGACATTTTTCACTTTCTGTTGTAAAATTTTTCAAAATAAAAACTACATTTCTATATAAATTTTTCTCTAAATTTATTGTTCTACATGTCTTTGATAAAAAAAAAGTCCAATAAGTGTATATTTATTGGTTTGGGTAAAAGTTATAGCGTTTACAAACTATGGTGCAAAAAGTGAATTTCGGCATTTTGAAGCAGCTCTGACTTTCTGAGCGCCTGTCATGTTTCTTCAGGTGCTAGAATGTCAGGATAGTATAAATACCCCCCAAATCACACCATTTTAGAAAGAAGACACCCCAAAGTATTCGTGGAGGGGCTTGGTGAGTTCATGTATCATTTCATTTTTTTCACAAGTTAGCGGAAAATGACACTTTCTGAGAAAAAAAAAAAAAAAAGTTTCAATTTCTGATAACTTCTGGCAAAAAAATAAAAATCTCAGACGGACTCACTATGCCCCTCAGTGAATACCTTGGGGTGTCTACTTTCCGAAATGGGGTCATTTGTGGGGTGTGTTTACTGTTCTGGCATTTTGGGCGGGGCTAAATTGTGAGCCGCCATGTAAAACCTAAAGGTACTCGTTGGAATTTGGGCCCCTTTGCGCACTCCAGGCTGCAAAAAAGTATCACTCATGTGGTATTGCCGTACTCAGGAGAAGTAGGGCAATGTGTTTTGGGGTGTATTTTTACATATACCCATGTTGGGTGAGAGAAATATCTCTGTAAATTGTCAACTTTGTATAAAAATTTTTAAAAGTTGTTGTTTACAGAGATATTTTTCACACAAAGTATGGGTATATATAAAAATACACCCCAAAACACATTGCCCTATTTCTCCTGAGTACGGCGATACCACATGTATGCCACTTTTGCAGCCTGGGTGCTAGGGCTCTAAACCAATGAGTACCTTTAGATTTCACAGGGCATTTTTACGCATTTGGATTCCAGACTTCTTCTCACGCTTTAGGGGCCCCTAAAATGCCAGGACAGTATAAATACCCCACATGTGACCCCATTTTGGAAAGAAGACACCCAAGGTATTCTGTGAGGGGTATGGTGAGTTCATGTAAAATTTGATTTTTGTCACAAGTTAGTGGAATATGAGACTTTGTAAAAAACAAAATTAAAAAAAAAATAAAAATTTCCGCTGACTTGTGCCAAAAATAAAAATTCTGTGGACTCACCATGCCCCTCACGGAATACCTTGAGGTGTCTTCTTCCAAAATGGGGTCACATGTGGGGTATTTATACTCACCTGGCATTTTAGGGGCCCCTAAAGTGTGAGAATCCAAATGCATAAAAATGGCCTGTGAAATCCTAAAGGTACTCATTGGTTTTAGGCCCCTTTGCACCCAGGCTGCAAAAAGTGTCACTCATAGGTATCGCCGTACTCAGGAGAAGTAGGGCAATGTGTTTGGGGTGTATTTTTACATATACCCATGCTGCGTGTGAGAAATATCGCTGTAAACGACAACTTTTTACATTTTCAAAGTTGTCAATTTACAGAGATATTTCTCTCACCCAGTATGGGTATATGTAAAAATACACCCTAAAACACATTGCCCTACTCTCCGAGTACGGCGATACCACATGTGTGACACTTTTTTGCAGCCAAGATGCGCAAAGTGGCTCAAATTCCAATGAGTACCTTTAGGAGGGCATTTTTACGCATTTTTCTTCTCACGCTTTAGGGCCCCTAAAATGCCAGGGCAGTAGAAATACCCCACATGTGACCCCATTTTGGAAAGAAGACACCCAAGGTATTCCATGAGGGGCATGGCGAATTCATAGAAGATTTTTTTGGCACAAGTTAGTGGAAATTGATTTTTTATTGTTTTTCTCACAAAGTCTCCCTTTCCGCTAACTTTTGACAAAAAGTTTAATTTTTCATGGACTCATTATGCCCCTCAGCGAATACCTTGGGGTGTCTTCTTTCCAAAATGGGGTCACATGTGGGGTATTTATACTGCCCTGGCATTTTAGGGGCCCTAAAGCGTGAGAAGAAATATGCGTAAAATGCCCTCCTAAAGGTACTCGTTGGAATTTGGGCCCTTGCGCATCTTGGCTTCAAAAAGTGTCACACATGTGGCATCGCCGTACTCGGAGAAGTAGGGCGATGTGTTTTAGGGTGTATTTTACATATATCCATGCTGGGTGAGAGAAATATCTCTGTAAATTGACAACTTTGAATAAAAAATGTAAAAAGTTGTCGTTTACAGCGATATTTCTCACACCCAGCATGGGTATATGTAAAAATACACCCCAAAACACATTGCCCTACTTCTCCTGAGTACGGCGATACCACATAAGTGACACTTTTTGCAGCCAAGATGCGCAAAGGGGCCCTAAAACCAATGAGTACCTTTAGGATTTCACAGGCCATTTTTACGCATTTGGATTCTCACGCTTTAGGACCCCTAAATTGCCAGGGCAGTATAAATACCCCACATGTGACCCCATTGTGGATAGAAGACACCCCAAGGTATTCCGTGAGGGGCATGGCGATTTCACAGAAAAAAAATAATTTGGCACAAGTTAGCGGAAATTGAATTTTTTTTTTTTTTTTACAGTCTCATATTCCACTAACTTGTGACAAAAAATAAAATTTTGCATGAACTCACCATACCCCTCACGGAATACCTTGGGGTGTCTTCTTTATAAAAAGGGGGCACATGTGGGGTGTTTATACTGCCCTGGCATATGAGGGTCTCCGCAATTATTACACGTATGGCCAGCATTAGGAGTTTCTGCGATTCTCCGTATATTGAGCATACGGGTAATGAGATTTTTTTTTTCCGTTCAGCCTCTGGGCTGAAAAAAAAAAAATGAACGGCACAGATTTTTTCATTCACGTCGGTCAATGTGGATGAAAAAATCTCTGCCAAAATCAGTGACTGGGTGCGGTGGGCTGGGCGCTAGCTACCTAACAAGTAGCTAGCTAACTGGCGGTGATAGGGGACCCTTATGCCCCATTCACACGTCCGAAATTCTGTTTGCGGAACGGAATTGCGGACCCATTTATTTCTATGGGGACAGACTTTGTCCCGCTCAGATCCGGAATTACGGATCCGCGCTTCCGGGTCTGCACTTCCGTTCCGCAAAAATATAGAACATGTCCTATTCTTGTCCGCACTGCGGACAAGAAAAGCATTTTCTATATAGTTCTGGCAATGTGCGGATCTGCAAAATGCGGAAAGCACATTGCCGGTGTCCGTGTTTTGAGGATCTGCGGATCGGAACCGCGGATCGGATCCGCGGATCCGTGAATCCACGGATCCGCAAAACACATATGGACGTCTGAATGGAGCCTTACAAGGGTGTGATCAATGACAGGGGGTGATCAGGGGTCTAGATGGGGTGATCAAGGGGTTAATAGGTGAGGGGGTGGGGGTTAGTGTAGTGTTTGGTGCAACTTTACTGTGTTACCTGGTCCTCTGGTGGTCGATCCCAGCAAATGGGACCACCAGAGGACCAGGTAGCAGGTATATCAGACGCTGTTCACAAAACATCGCATATCGCATCTACAGCCTGCCAGCGATTGATCATCGCTGGCAGGCTGTAGTACAACTCTTCAGACGCGCGACGCTGTGAACGCACGCACGCGCGCGCGTTCACAGGAAGTCTCGCGTCTCGCGAGATGACGCGCCGCCGCGTCCGATCAGAAGAACAGGACCGCCCGCAGGACGCAATCCTGCGTACGGCGGTCCTGAAGAAGTTAAAAAAGACTTGTTTATTATTTTTTTTAAATCAGCCTGGTTACTGACTCCAGCACCTTACGCTGGTCACTGCATCTATACCTCCAGCCTTGCAACTGCACCAATCTAATCCTCTGGTTTGCTTCTCCAGGGCCCCTGGAGACCCCTTCGGGGTCTAAGTGCTCACTACACCCCTTGAAAAAAATTCTACACGGGGAACCTCAAGATCTATTCCAATGCAACATGGCACCTGATATCCATTCCAGCAAAGTCTGGTCTCATAAATCCATTTGGTGCTTCTTCCCTTCTGAGCCCTGTAGTGTGCCAATACAGCAGTTTACGAGCACATATGGGCATTGACTTATTCAGGAGAAAATGGGTAAGAAATACTGGGATAATTTTCTCCTGTTACATCTTGTGAAAATGAAAAATATGGGGATAAAGCAGCCAAAAAATGTAATTTTTCATTTTCATGGTCAAGTATTTCAAAATTCTGTGAAGCACCTGCTGGGTTAAAGTGCTCACTCATTGAAAAATTAGTTGAGGGGTGTAGTTTCTAAAATTGTATGTAGGGACATTATTATAGTAGTCTTATTCTTGTACATAGAGGGCAGGATTATATTCTTGTACTAATGGGCAGTGTTATAGTAGTTATATTGTTGTACATAAGAGGCAGTATTATACTAGCTATATTATTGTAAAAGGGGACATTATTATAGCATTTATATTCATGTACGTAAGGACAGTATTATAGTAGTTATATTCTAGTATATAGAATAAAGTATTATAGTAGTTATATTCTAGTACATAGAATAAAGTATTATAGTAGTTATATTCTTGTACATAGAGGCATTATTACAGTAGTTACCTTTTTGTCCATGGAGCAGTATTATAATGCTTATATTCTTGTACATAGAAGGCAGTATTATAGTAGTTATACATAGGGGAAGTATTATAGTAATTATTTTCTGATCTATAGAGGGCAGAATAAGTTATATGTACCTGTATTCTTGCACATAGTTCTCGTTATTACAGTAGTTATCTATATTCTTGCCAATAGGCGGCAATAATATAGACGTTATTAAAGTAGCTATATTTTGGTTATATATTACATAAGGGTATAACGCATTATTATAGTAGTTACTGTATATTCTTGCAATTAGGAAGTATTATATATATTTTTTATAATAGTTGTATTCTGGTTATATACATGTAGATAAGGGTATCATTATATTAGTTATATTTATGTATATAATGGAAAAGTATTAAATTAGTTATATTCATGTACGTGGGAACAGTGTTTTACTAGTTATAATCTTGTAAATAGGGGCCGTATTATAGTAGTTATACTCTTGTATACACAGTGGCAGTATAAAGTAGTTATATTCTTGCACATAGGAGCAGTATTATAGTGGTTATATTCTTATACATGAGACAGTATTACATTAGTTATATTCTTGTACATATGAGCAGTATTATAGTAGTTATATTCTTCTTTATTGGGGTAGTATTATAGTAGTTGTATTCTTGTACAAAAGGTGGCAGTATTATAGTGATTATATTCTTGTATATAGGGGGCAGTATTACAGTATATTCTTTCCTGAAGGCAATAGTGAGCACCAGAAACAGTTACAGTGTTTCATTATTTTCAAAACTCTATAGGAATAGGAAGGAATAAATTCCTAAAACTACATGGAGTTATCCGCCCAGCTGTGCAAACCCAGCAGAGAGTTTCTCTATCTTGGCTCTCCTTACTAATGACTCTTTCGTCCTCATCTCCTAGGACACTTGACATTTATGAGGCTCACCAATTTGCATCTTTTGTGAAAAAAAATGAGTAACTTATATTTCCAGACACGTTGAGAAAATAATTAAGCTGCTCATAACAACCAAACAAGAAGATGTGAATTTACAATCTCTCTAGGTGTAATTAGCTGGCATCAGGAACAATGTAAGATAAAATAATAGGATAAAAAACAAGTTTCTGAATTAGCTGAATGATGACCACAGCAATATGGTCAATTGTTGTTCTACGTACAATACAGCTGTTTTTAACCCTTTCAAGTCCTTTGTATTCCAAGGAAAATGTCACTGTTAAAGCTGATGCATTCTAAAGCCTCCTGGACAACAAAACATTTCAGTGGCACATACGGTATAGTCCTTAGACCTCCATACTACAGGGACACATGGCATTGTAACTATTAGCCAATGTTGAGTTATTCGAGAAAATTAGCTTATTCAGGATCTTAATGCATTAACATTTCTCCATATGGAGAATTGTCCTATGTGGCCCTGCAAGGAAATTGAAACCTTCTGGACATTATAGTTGATCACAGTTGATCCAAGCTGCAAGATGATTGCTGATCAACTTGATTGGGGAACCGTTAAAATCTGGATCCATTCAGGACTTTGTCGGGCTTTGTTCATACTGGGTTCATGATTATGTTCTGTCAACTTTTTTTCCTCAATGGGCATTGCTAACAAAGGGAAAACGTTAATGTGCCAAACCAATTATTGGTCAATCGGATCTATCACATCCATCACAGATCCAGTAATGGAACATACAGTATGAGGTTAGTACTAAACATAGCTTATACAAGTTGTGGCGCTCCATCTGCCATGCTGGAACCGTGGTGTCCTATTGCCAAAGAGACAATATGGCCCCCTGCTATGTACTGAAGAGGAGTTTTCTTGCATTTTTCCTTATTATGTCCTCTGGATTTTCTGTGTTTTCTCTTGTTATATATGTACACCTTATGGACTCGTCCTCCTCCAAGAAGGTTCAGATAACACACCGTATAGAAGCCCTGACTCTTAAAGGGTTATCCCATGACTATTGTAAAAAATAAAAAATCAGACATCATATAGTACATGACAATCTCTTTATAACAAAGCTAGAACCAGTCCCGTACCTCACATGGACCCAGAGATCTCCCCATTCCCTGCTCTGCTAGATTTATATCAAGCTGGCAGCTCAAGGGGAGTGTCTTTTCTGCTGCAGCTCAGAGGGCGTGTCCATCCTCTCCCTATCATAGCTCAGGAGGCAGTTGAAGGATAAACTGAGCATGTGCATCCATTTCAGTGAGCCGGACAAAGAAATAAAAAAATATATATATATAGAAAACAGCAGGTTTCGCTATACAGATATATTTATTGAATAACTCAGTGCCTATGCTTAATTTTTAATTGCATGTAATTACAAAAGTATTCAGATCCAGGTGCTGGTTTGCAAACTGTAGAATATTTTTTGTTGGACAACCCCTTTGAGTAGTGGAAAGGCCCTCCTTCTAACAAGTCACTTTCTTCTTCATGCATTTTGGTGGCATTTAGTGGATTCACTAGTTTTGCACTGATAGGACATCTTACATATATTTTATTCTAAAGAGATTTTGTTCTGGTGAAAGGTTAATAGCTGCCTCCATGGTTTTATTCAAAAAATTATCTAAAGTAACAGACAATTTACATGGACACCCCTTTGCTGTGGGAAGATTTATCTTCTTGAGGGAGTAATACCCCGCTAATTTTGGCAAGTGCAAATAACCTATAAAAAAAAAAAAAAAAAAACAGCAAAATAATTAATATGCCTGTAATAGGTGGTTACCACAAACTCTGCTTTACAAACATTTTACACCTTGATGAGAAAGTACATCCCTCCCACTCATTAGGTGCTAACTGGTGGCAAACCATTAACAAGATGATTCTGTCATAGAAAAAAGCTAGTATTAATAGAAGGATTATGTAGCCATTCATACCAGTGTAGATGGTTATAGCTAGCTGTAATTTTAGTAAGATATGCTCACATGGATTAAATTTCACACAATTCTTTGTGCAAAATCCATGTAGAAATCTCTGTGAAAACTGTGGCAAATCCACACCCCATTCTTTCCAATGAGAATCCACATTGCCATTCACACAGATTTGAACTCATGACTAGTGTTGAGCGAACAGTTCGAGAATAGTTCGGGTTCGTACCGAATTTTGGGGTGTCCGGGACCCGGACCCGAACCCGGACATTTTCAAAAAAGTTCGGGTTCGGGTTCGGTGTTCGTCGATTACTTCCCGCTTTCTGAAGGGCTGCACAGCAGCCAATCAGCTAGCGTTTTACTTCTTGCCCTAAGAGCCCATCACAGCCATGCCTACTAATGGCATGGCTGTGATTAGCCAAGTGCAGCATGTGACCCAGCCTCTATTTAAGCTGGAGTCACGTAGCGCCGCACGTCACACTGCTCTGATTAGTGTAGGGAGAGGGCGCAGCTTCTGTCAGGGCGAGATTAGGCAGGTTAAAGTCAGCAACAGCACCTAATGAACGGATCAATTTACAGCTGAGAATCATTGAACTTCTGCTAGTTACTTGCTCGCTGGTTTTTAGGCTGCACAGAGCGTTTTCTGTCACTTATTTTCTGGGTTGATCGGCCATTTTGTGACTTGTGGTGCGCCAGAAGAAGCTGCCACCAAGTCCATCAATCCATCAATACTAGTTTTTTTTTTTGCTATATCCTACATCAGGGGCTTGGCTGTGCTAATTGTCACCCCTAGAAACTCAGGAAAGAAATTTCTATATTTTATTAGGGGTTAAATACAATTGCCCAAATACCAATCCCCTAAATCTGGTGTTCCAGCTTTGGTTAGACAAGTATAATACTGTCTGCTGTCTGGCAAAGGATAGATTATTTTCTGGGGTTAAATTCAATTGCCAAAATAGCAATACCATAAATCAGTGGTTTCAGCTGTGGCTGGCAAAAATAGAATAGTGTCCGAGTAGCATCACACGTACAGACGCACGTACACGATTCTTGAATAGTTGTATTATCGCGATAATAAAACTAACAGTGTAAAGTTGACTGTATTGCTCTAAGTTATATTCGCGTACGAATGTAACTTCTATTACAGCACACCAATACTAAAACTGACTAAGAGACAGCTTTAAGTTCTATTCAAACGCGATTGCAACTTTGGAACTTAAAGTGGTGTACGATTTTAAAAGTTGAGTACTAAAAAGTTGGAATCGCAATGGGATTCTTATGTATTTGCTTAGTCGCATTGCGATTGCAACTTTGAGCTACCGATCACCATGGGAACGCCTCCTCCAGTAGAATGTACTGTCGGATGTGAGAATTAAGTTGAAATCGCAATGCGATTATTATATATCTGCTTAATCGCATTGCCGTTTCAACTAGCATTGCTAAATAATTCCATCCATACTCGTTAACTTACTGACTCAGTAAGTTAACGATATGGATGGAATTATTTAGCAATGCTAAGTTGAAATCACAATGCGATTAAGCAAATATATAAGAATCGCATTGCGATTTCAACTTAATTCTCAGATCCGACAGTACATTCTACTGGAGGAGGCGTTCCCATGGTGATCGTTAGCTCAAAGTTGTAATCGCAATGCGTTTATTGCGGTATATTATCCCTCTGGGTGTCTTTTACAGCCTTTTTAGTGCCCAAAAGTTCGGGTCCCCATTGACTTCTATGGGGTTCGGGTTCGGGAGGAAGTTCGAGTTGAGTTCGGATCACGAACCCGGACATTTTCCGGAAGTTCGGCCGAACCTCTCGAACCCGAACATCCAGGTGTTCGCTCATCTCTACTCATGACCTTTCTTGGCATAGTACATGGAAAAGAGGAGAAAATGTGAACCAGAGCTGGGGTCCAGAATGAGGATCTGCACTATTGAATGGGGTTAAACTGTGGACAGTTCTATAACACTGCATCAGAAATTCAAATGTCATCCTTGGATTTCTGCCATGGATTCTGCAGCGAATACACAATGGATTTTTCAATCATATATTTAGGCCATGTGAGAATAACTTTACTATTCCCATTATGTTTAATCAAGGTCTATGGACCTTACAAATAATAAGTCTCCTGTATGTTTCATCTCTTCTTCAGGTCTTCATGCTTCACAATGACGTGATAAAGATTCCTTCACCTCCATTCATCTTGTTTTAAGGTCATCCTCACCACATTCGAACAAAGTGGCCCTTTCCAAGTTCTCTAGTCTTGATAGTTCCGATCTGAGACTTCTCATTCAGCCAGCCAGTACCCGGCTTTGTACAGAGCAAAACTCTACAGAGTACACTGGTTTCGCTAATTAGCTAAAATGATGTGGGGGGTGCAGATCGTACCTGCTCTTTCAATGTGCTAGCAGCCATGTTCTCCCTTCCCTGAGATATATCTGCAATAAAGCTTCAGCCTGGTCAAATGTGCTTCAAGTTGAAGTTTTGGCTGGGTCTGGTCCAGTCAAGTATTTATTTCTTTTCCCTGCCACTCTATAGCGCAAAGAAGAACCACAAAAGTAACATAGCTTGGACACTTGCAGATCCTTTATGGTCTTTCAGCTTAAACAGTACCACTTATGTTGTTGACTGCATCTTTCATGTAACAACTAACAACAGCAGATGCAGATCGTGCTGTAGTACCAAGCACGATGCAGATCAAACAGTAGTACCAGGCAGCTGAATGCCCAAAGCATCTCCTGCATAGAAGGGGCTTCGAGTGTTCTATTTTTTTCTGAACGCCAATAACTTCTGGTGTCTTTTGCCATCTGACTTTCACTCCTAGTAGGAGTCATAAATGTAAGCAACACTATGGTCATCTGGGCCTGAAGAGCCATTGGCACATTTTAATCATCAAATAGTGTTGAGCGCGAATATTTAAATAGCGAATTTTTATTGCGAATATCGCAACTTCGATAATTCGCAAATATTGCGTATATAGCGCTATATATTCACAATTTCGAAAATTCATTTTTTTTTAGTTGTTAATCCCTGTTGCTCTCTGGTTGTCTTCCCACTTCCCAAAAGCTGTTCTTACCTGTCAAGAGGATTCCTGGCTCCCTGCCCGCTCCAGTTAATGCCTGTTGCCGCTTCTGCCGACTTCCCGTGTGCATGGAGCGTCCCCATCCCAATGGGAACGCCTCCTTGCTAAAATGTACTGTCGGATGTGAGAATCACGATCTCACAAATTTGACTAAGTTGTAATCCCAATGCGATTAATATAACCTGAATTATTCGCATTGCGATATTCGTTATATTCTAGCAATACAACCATTAGGAACCCAGCTTTAAGTTGAATTCGCAATGCGAACATATACTCGCATTGCGAAATCAACTTAGAGCTGAATTCCTAATGGCTGTATTGCTAGAATATAATGAAGATTGAGAATATAGTGCTATATTCGTGAATTCGTGATATTCGTCATCTTCGTTTTATTCTAGCAATACAACCATTAGGAACTTAGCTCAATTCGCAATGCGAGTATATGTTCGTTTCGCAAATGAAACTTAGAGCTGAGTTGCTAATGGTTGTTGCTAGAATATAACGAAGATTGAGAATATAGTGCTATATTCGTGAATTCGTGATATTCGTTATCTTCGTTATTTTTTAGCAATACAACCATTAGGAACTCGGATATAAGTTGTAATCGCAATGCGATTAATATAACCTGCATTAATTGCATTGCGATTACAACTTAGATCTGAGTTCCCATTGGTTGTATTGCTAGAATATAACGAAGATTGAGAATATAGCGCAATATTCTCAATCTTCGTTATATTCTAGCAATACAATCATTAGGAAGTTGGATTCGCAATGCGATTAATGCAGGTTATATTAATAGCATTGCGAATTCAACTTAGATCTGAGTTCCTAATGGTTGTATTGCTAGAATATAACGAAGAGTGAGAATATAGTGCTATATTCGTGATATTCGTTATCTTCGTCAATTCTAGCAATACAAGTTACAACCATTAGGAACTCAGCTCTAAGTTTAATTCGCGATGCGAATATAAATTCGTGTAACATTCGCAATATATAGAATAATGACGAATATTCGATTTCGACTAATATATGACGAATATTCAATCGAATATTCGCGAAATATCGCAAAATTGAATATGGTACCTCCCGCTCATCACTATCATCAAATAGTAAGCCACCATATACAGTCACACATTCTCCACTTTATTCCAGCTATTGAAGACATTGCCATTTAAACTACAGTAGCCTTGTAGTTTACATTGCATGCCATCAGGACTATTCTATATCATATCTAAGATACTCACCAGTAGGTTTTATGAACTCGGCAAAGAGAACTGAAAGAAGGGGGTTGCATATCTCTCCTCCAGTTTGTTGTTTCCATTTTTTGCTGCAGCTGCATTTTTTTCCACCTCTTTTCTATTTCTGTCTTCTCGTTCTTATCTTTCCAGTTCTCCAATGTTTAAATAAAAGGTCACCAATACATTGAACAATAGAAACATAATGGAATCTGTACAGAGACTGGTGTAATAGAATCCAAAGATTGTCAAAGTGATCCCAGAGAACAGCAGGCTGGTTGTAGCAAGTGATATACTTTAGTGTTCAACATAATAGTGTCCTGTAAGAAAGGAAAGGCGGCTTTTGAAAACCATGTACATTGTGTATTGAGTGCTTTCGAAGAATAGAGGCTATGAAAAGTTTTAAAGAAAAATGTGGATCTCTCGGCCCTCTTTATGTAAAATTTAAATAGTAGTTTCCCAGGTAAACCGAAAATACTTATAAAATGAGTTATTCGTTTTTCTGTACTAAATACTACATTTAGTTCTAATATTGTATCAGATCCAAGTTTAACACAAAAATAAAGCGCCAAAACCTAATAAAATCATAAGTCCAACACTGAAATTAAACTGAACATAAACTAAACTACGTATACAGTACACGGAATCAGAACAAAGCTCATATCATAAATACAGCACTAGAACCAATATTATTACAAAAATATAGCACCAAAACCTAATAAAATCTAATAACATAAATATAGCACCCCAACCAAGCTCCCAAGCTCAGTACATAAATACGGGACCAGAATCAAGCTTATAACATTAATCCAGCACCAGAACCAAATTCATAACTCAAATACAGCGTCAGAAACAAGCTCATAAAATAAATACAGCTCCAGAGCCAAGCTTATAACAAACATTTTACCAAAACCAATGTTCTGGTAACATAAATACAGCACCAAAGGCAAGTTTATAACATAAATACAACACCAGAACCAAGCTCAGTACATAATGTAGCACCAAGCTAATCTATATAATTTATAATATAAAAACAGCACAAGAGCCAAGCCTCAAACCATTATAAACTAGTGCAATATGAACACCTGGAACATTTAAAGGGGTTGGCCATTTTCTGTTTACTGTTGACCAATGATTATATGGCACTTACTTATATAGCTTTTATTTAAATGTTCTATATTTCCGAGCTCTTTCAACCTGGACCCATAGTTCAGTCAATGTGGTTGTTCACTGCTGAACATGGGAGATCTGTCATCCATCCGGCCCAGGAATTCTTACCAGAAGAAGGATGTGGTGATCGAGCTGGCCAAGTTGCTGGATACCCTAAAGAGCATGTTGTATTGTGCGGACAATGTGTGAGTGGGCATAATCTTGTTGGAAGCCCATGACCCCTGACTGTAGAAATGCAGTAGAACTAGTTCTATGATGTCCTGAATATTCCAATGGCTAGTCGTCAATGTTTCCTCCATGAATACCAGATGGGAATGGCCATGGTGGCTAGAGGCGTGTCATACCATGACATTTGGTTTTGGTCTTGTGTGTCTCAACACTATGCATAATGGTAGTAGGTGCTCTCCAGCCCTACCTACTTCGAACTCTGATATAGTCATCATTAGTATCAAGGCAGAACCTACTTTTATTAATGGAAACTACTCTTGCCATCGATAGCTACATCAGTGTACTTAGAGAAATAAAAAGCTAACTATATCTGGTCTGATTGCCAAAATATCAAAAATAGCCTCTAAAAAGGAAAATACTACATACAAATTACATACTCAGCAAAGAAAGATAATTTGGTGTTTTGTGGGATGGGGTGGGGGTATTTTTTCCCCCCAACTTTTATTATCTAGACAGTTTTTAGCCATAACTAGAGATGAGCGAATCGAAGTTGACAAAGTGGAATTCAATCCGAATTTCAGGAAAAATTCGATTTACACCAAAGCCGAATTTCCTCACCCTTCGTGGTAACGAATCACATTTTTTCTAAAATGGCTGCTGCACATGTTAGGACATAGAGCAAAGCACTCTGGGAATGAGGGATCACCCACAATGCCATGCATGTAGCCAATCAGCAGCCAGTCAGCCCCTGTGATTTCACAGCCCTATAAATAGCCACAGCCATTTTGGATTCTGCCATTTCCAGTGTGCTTAGTGCAGGGAGAGACGTCAGGTAGCACTTCAGTGCTGAAAAATTGATTTAGAAGTTCAGGGAAAGATTATTCAAGGTGTAGGGAAAGGATAGAGAGGTATTATCTACACTATAAAAGGAGAACAGGTCCAATAGGGGAGTGTACAGTCTGGATAATAGGAGCGATTCTATTACACCCTAGTGCACTAATTGGAGATCCAAATTGCAGTTATACTGCTGCTTTTAGGTTGTTTGCATTATATGATACATCAGAAATTCCAGCAAACCTTGCTTGTGATTGGGGTGCAAGTTCTGTGTGATACAGCTTTTTACGGGGTGTATTAATAGGAAAGATATGTACGTCCTATTAGCCATTCTCCGTTGATTTTTCATTGTTTACATTTGTATTAATAGGGGGGAACAAATGAAAAAATATAAGTCATAATTGCCATTCAGCAGTGAAGTTACATTGTACTACAGCCTTTTACAGGGTGTATTAATAGGAAAGATACATACGCATACGACCTATTAGCCATTCTTCGATAAATTTTAATTGCTATACTTTTTTGGGGGGTTTATTAATAGTAAAAAGAATGCGTTTTAATTGCCGTTCTGCGGTGAAGTTACATTATGCTACAGTTATTTACGTGTATTAATAGGAAATATACCTCCGTTCTAGTAGCCGTTCTGTGGTGAATTTTTATTTTTTATTTTTTGATGGGGTGTATTAATAGGAAAAAAAAAGTAAAATGATTATTTGTTATAATTGCCGTTCAGCTGTGAAGTTACATCCATTTACGGGGTGTATTAAAAGGAAATATACGTATGCCCTATTAGCCGTTCTGGGGTAATTTGTGATTGTTATATTTTTTTTGGGGTTATAATAGAAATAAATATATGTCTTAATTGCCGTTCTGCAGTGAAGTTACATTGTACTACAGCCATTTACAGGGTGTATTAAAAGGAAATATATGTACGTCCTGTTAGCCTTTCTGGGGTGAATTGTGATTGTTGTATTTCTTTTTTCGGGGTGTATTAATAGGAAAAAAATACGTCTTAATTGCCATTCTGCGGTAAAGTTACATTGTACTACAGCCTTTTTTGTGGTGTAATTTTTTTAATTTAAATTAAAAAAATTTATTATACAGTATGTCAGTCAGACAGGCGACAGGCCCTTTAAAGGGAGCGGGCAGTGGCGAAAATGTTTCTGTCACAGGCAGAAGTAGCAGCAGAAGAAGGGGGTTGGCAGCAGGAGCTGCAGCGAGAGGCCTGAGCTCCCGGTGTCGTCTAGTGGTCGTGTCTTGACCAGCAACCCAGCGGTACTTCAATGATTGACTCGGTCTTCGACTTCGTCTCAAGTGACATCAGACACCACCAGCCAAGAGTTGCTGCGTTCCTCTAACACGATTTTTAGTTGACATGACCCAGGAGCAGGCCCTGTGCCCCCAAATGTCCTCAACCTCCCTCTGTCATTTTCTGTTTCACCAGCGCGAGAAGTATTATATGCTGTAGGCTCGGCTCCCCTTTTTAGCGAGGACGAGCTACTAGAGGACAGTCAGCAGCTACTGCCCAGCCAAGATCTGGAGGAGACATTAGCCGCTTCTTCCGGTAGGCGGGCAGGTAGTGATTATGAGAATCGCGTGGCAGCAGATATTGCGAGCGGTCAGGCTCTGAAACCGTTGAGGGAGACATGAGTGATGTGTGCAGTGTGCCACCCCGTGGGGCCCTAAAGGAAGAAAGGCCCATGTACCCAGGTGTAGGAATGGCCAAGTAGTATAGGGTGGCCTAAAATGTCCCTTTAAAATGTTGTATGAGTGTCACAGTGCTCCTATCTGAATACGGCTGGACCGCAGCAATTGGCTCTGAAGCAGATGAATAGTGGGAATAATTGAGGGATTTAAAGAAGCAATTGAGTCCAGACCCTGTTATAAAGTTGAATAGCAGCTTTACTTTCAATAAACATTCTCCAAAACGGTTTACAGACTTTGTCTTGGTCCCAGCAGGCTTTAGCATTAAAACTAGCAGGCAAACTCCACTCTACTACATCTGTTTCTCCCTGGCTCTGCTGTACTGGCAGGCTGACTGTATAACTTTTCTTTCCTATTTATGCTGCAATTTTTTCTTTAGTCTGTCTCTTGATTAAGCAGGGAACTTTCCTCCTGGCTCCTGAAGCTTTAAGCTGAGGCATCTATGTCCAGCAGAGCTGAAGATGCTATGGCTGGCTTGCTGGGTTTGGCCTGGGCACGTCCAACAGTGAGTAAGCTAGACTAACTCTCACTGGTCCCCACCCTTCCTGCAGGAAGTGGTACTCGCCCACTTCTGCACAGAGGGGGGTTTAGAATGGAATGGAAGGCTCCAAGCTCTCTAACTGTAGCTTTGCTATGCTTGATGCCACTTGCTGGTGAACCAGGCACATTACATTTGAACATAATAGTTGCAAAATAGGAAAGGCACAGTGTTTGGACCTGAAATAAATACACATGATGACATAAGGTTAACCAATAAAGACAGTAGCAAGGTGCAGAAGTGGTAATGCCACTCTGGGGCATTACACGTGCAGACAGTACCGGATGATGATGATGTAGCCGATCGCACTTGGGAGCTGGGTGAAGAAGGGGCTTCATTATCATCATCAGGAGAAGAGAGTGGCAGCTTGCGTGTGAGGCCAGCAGGGTGGTAGCGTGGCCGTGAGTCAGCATGATGGCAGCAGTGGGAGGTCGCCTAACATGCTGGGGGGGGGGGACACCCGCTTCGTAGGAGCCTACCTGCCCAGAAAGTATCGGTGCAGGGGTTCACGGAGGCAGCAGGTAGCAGGCAGTAAGCGTGGAGTGTTGGGGAAAAATGCCATACTCACCAATGTAATACATCCTCAAAATGGCCAGGAAACTTTGCATGCACTTCAGCCACTCGTAAACCCTCCTTGAGCTGCAGAGGCAGAACGGCATCCCCCAACATAGGCTGATATGTAACGTTTCCACCCGTTGGAATTCCACCCTACATAAGTTGGACAGATTATATGAACAGAGAATGGCCATAAACGATTTCTTGAGGATACAGGCAGACAAAAGTACTCCCTTGTGTAACTTCGATGTTAGCCAGTGGCAGCTCATGCATGACACCTGCCGTTTGCTCGGGCCCTTTGAGGAGGCCACTTTATTTGTCAGTCTTATTTTTTTTCCCACTTATACATGACACAAAAGGCTTTAGAATATATAACTGCACCACTGAAAGGCAAATATATTTCTCTTTTGCCACTTATACATGCCACAAAAGGCTTTACAACTGTGGGGAGTCGCTCTGGTAGACAGCGGTGCGGGTGCAGTATAGAGGCAAAAGGGAGTCCAGAAGGTGCAGCAAACAGTGTTTTATTCACACTTGCATCAAAAATAAACAGCGAACAGTCACTTGGTGTTAAATCACACACATCAGAAAATGTGAGGTAAAACAAAATGTCCAAACACAGGTTCTAATCACCTGGGAGGTTTTAGGTGCGGGTTCGCACCTGGCTGTCGGCCCAGCCGCAAGATAAACCACGTCAGGCTTCCAGGCCGTCTGCACTCCTCCTTGCTCCATCTGCAGCTCCAGGACAATCACCTCCTCCACACCCAGCTGCTGGCTGTGTTATAAAGGCCCGGGAAAACCCGGCCTGGACCGTGGGGAGTAGGCACCCACCCAACTCTTTGCCTACTCCCAGTAAGAGCCGGCCCGGATTGGCTTTGCAGCCAAACTAAATAGCAAGGTGTCAAGCAGCACTAGCTGCTGCTGACACACCAAAATCCGGCTCTTACCTCACCGAGGCCAGGAACCTCGGTGACACGTACCTCCCGTCGACCACAGTACCTTGCACCTTACCACATACCCCCCTTTGTTCAACCCTGAGGGGTGAACACATGTGAGGCAGTGGACGCGGGACAGGGCATCTGCGTTACCCTGCAAGCGGCCTGCCATGTGTTCCACGGAGAACTTGAAGTTCTGCAGGGATAGGAACCACCTGGTGACCCGAGCATTCCTCTCCTTGGCCTGGCTCATCCACTTGAGAGGGGAATGGTCGGTCACCAGACGGAACCTCCTCCCTAACAGGTAGTAGCGGAGAGATTCGAGTGCCCACTTGATAGCCAGGCACTCCCTCTCCACTATGCTATACCTGGTCTCGGCGGGACTGAGCTTACGGCTCAGGAAGACAACGGGATGTTCTTCCCCGTTGACCTCCTGAGACAGTACAGCACCGATGCCTACCTCCACGGAGTCGGGTGTCACCAAAACCGGGGACCCACACAGGGCCGACTTCAACGCGGAGAAAGCCTCCTCCGCCTTCTCACTCCAGCTAACCTTCCCAGACTTTCGCCCTTTCAATAGGTCTGTCAACGGCGCTGCTATTGTGGCAAAGTGGGGCACAAACCGCATGTAGTACCCTACAATTCCCAGGAAGGACTTTACCTGCCTGGTAGTGACCGGTCGGGGCCAGTTACGTATGGCCTCTACCTTAGTTACCTGCGGCTTGATGACTCCCCGCCCAATAACATATCCCAGATATTTGGTCTCTTCCAACCCAATCGCACACTTCTTTGGATTGGCGGTTAGTCCAGCTTTCCTCAGGGCATCCACTACCGCCTGCACTTTGGGCAAATGGCTTTCCCAGTCGGTGCTGTGGATGATTACATCATCTAAGTAGGCCGAAGCGTACCGACGGTGCGGTCGCAGCACAATATCCATTAACCTTTGGAAGGTGGCGGGGCGCCATGCAGGCCAAAGGGTAACACCTTGTAATGATACAGGCCCTGCGGGGTAACAAAGCGGTTTTTCCTTGGCCGCTCCGTTAAGGGTACTTGCCAGTATCCTTTAGTGAGGTCTAGCACAGAGAAATAACGGGCTTGCCCTAAATTTTCAACAAGCCTCGTCTACCCGGGGCATGGGATACGCATCAAACTTGGACACTTCATTTAACTTGCGAAAATCGTTGCAGAACCGCAACGTCCCATCCGGCTTGGGTATTAGAACTATGGGACTTGCCCACT
Source organism: Bufotes viridis (assembly GCA_033119425.1). NCBI lineage: Eukaryota > Metazoa > Chordata > Amphibia > Anura > Bufonidae > Bufotes > Bufotes viridis. Next base: position 438,579,423 of record CM065590.1, read on the forward strand.
CACTTTTCGACTCCTCAATGACATCGAAGCTTCAACATTAATTGCACTTCCTCCGCGATGGCTCGTCGCCGAGCCTCAGGTACCCGGTATGGTTTTAACCGGATCTTGGCCTGAGGCTCAGTGACGATGTCATGTTGGATGAGAGACGTGCGGCCAGGGAGGTCCGAGAACACATCCGTGTTCCGACTGATGAACTCCTGACTTCCTGAACTTGTTTGGAAGACAGGCTGTCTGCAATTTTTACCGTGGCTACCGCTTCGCAGGCCTCGAACTGTGGGGCTGGACCCTTCTCACCCAGAAGCCCTGGCCGGGGGCTGTTGTCGTCGGCCGTGTCCCTGTCTTTCCACGGCTTCAGTAAATTCACGTGGTACACCTGCTCCCGCTTGCGCCGCCCTGGCTGGTGTACCTTGTAATTTACTTCCCCTACCTTCTCGATCACCTCATAGGGGCCCTGCCACCTAGCTAGGAACTTGCTGTCAAGGGTGGGTACCAGAACCAAAACCCGATCTCCGGGATTGAAGTCCCGTACCCGAGCCTGACGATTATACACCCAACTCTGGGCTTGTTGCGCTGCCTCCATATGCTCCCGGACCAGCGGCAACACCCTTTCCATCCGTTCCTGCATCTGGGTGACATACTCAATGACACTTTTGTGGGGGACAGGCTGTTGTTCCCACGCTTCCTTGGCGATATCCAACAGGCCCCGAGGGTGTCTGCCATAAAGCAGTTTGAAGGGCGAGAACCCAGTAGAGGCCTGGGGCACCTCTCGCACTGCGAACATGAGATAGGGCAGAAGCAGGTCCCAGTCCTTCCCATCTCTAGACACCACCCTTTTTAACATATTTTTGAGAGTTTGGTTAAACCTTTCGACAAGACCGTCCGTTTATGGATGGTAAACGGACGTCCGCAATTGCTTTATACGCAATAATTTACACAGTTCCCTCATAACTTTGGACATAAAAGGGTCCCTTGGTCTGTCAGAACCTCTTTTGGCAGGCCCACACGGGAAAACATTTCCATTAACTCTTTGGCAATGAGCTTAGCTGAGGTATGTCGCAGAGGCACCGCCTCTGGATACCGAGTGGCATAGTCGAGAACTACCAGAATGTGTTGGTGGCCCCTGGCAGACTTTGGTACAGGCCCAATTAGATCCATAGCGATTCGCTCAAACGGGACCTCAATAATTGGAAGAGGTACCAGAGGACTACGAAAATGTGGCTGGGGGCTATTTATCTGACAGGTGGGACAGGACTTGCAATAATTTTCTACCTCCTTGAACACACTGGGCCAATAAAACCGCTGCAGTATGCGGTCCTGCGTTTTCTGCCACCCCAGGTGTCCCCCAAGAAAATGTTGGTGGGCAAGCTCCATGACCAGCTTGCGATACGCTGTGGGCACCACCAACTGTTCAACAGGCTCACCTCGGATTTGGTTCACCCGATACAACATATCCTGAAGAACAATGAATCGCGGAAACATTAATTCAGCCCCAGGTTTCTGGGGTTTACCATCAATTATTACGACACTTTCCCAGGCCCTGGTTAGGGTTTGGTCCCGGTGTTGTGCGGTCCCAAAATTTTCCCCGGAGACATTGAGGTCTGCCAACTCAGGTCCCGGTGGCAAGTCCTCCGTGTCTCCCACCATTACACTCAGTGGGGTTGTCTCCCCTCTACCGCTGGAGCAGTGGTCACCCCTACCGCTGGCCCTTCAGACTCGGGCTCCCAGGGTTCTGGCCTTCCAGTGGTATCAGGCCACTCTCCTAGGGTTACCCCTGTCTCGGGTCCATCAGACAGTTTTATCGCCGGCCACAGTGCCGGGAAACCTGGGAAGTCCCTCCCAAGTATCAGTTCATGTGGGAGTTTAGCAGCGACAGCCACCTCGTGGGTCCACTTACCAGCCGCTGTGGACAAAGTCACTAGTGCAGTGGGGTAGTCTTTTAGGTCTCCGTGGATGCACAGGACCCCGATTTTACGGCCGGTATACTCCGCCGGCCGTACCAGGGCAGCCCTTACCAGGGAGACTAGACTCCCGGAGTCCAGCAGGGCCACCGCCAGAGAATCTCCCACCTCTACCTGACACAGGTGGTTATTGTCCTGCACCTCACGGGTGCCAGTTGCGCACAGCTTCCGTGCATACAGGGAGTGGCGCCCCGTAGTTCACATCCATCGGCTCATCCCGATGCGGACAGTCGGCCCTGATGTGGCCTGGCTCCTGACACCTCCAGCATACCACGGGAGGCGGATCCGCAGGGGGTACATTCCGTGCAGGCCTCTCTGTCGCCGGACGTCGGAACTGGGGCGGAGGCCTCCGGGTTTGACTGACCCCTTCCCAGCAAGACTCCCTGCAGGTTTCTGGTGGCCTCGTAACGCTCCACCAGGTCGACCATCTCCAGGGCATTAGTGGGGATACCTGGCCAATCCAGTGCTGAAGGGGGTAAGGCAGGGCCCTCCAGAACATGTCGGCCAGCAGACGGTCCATCATAGCAGTTGGACTTAGGAACATCAGGCTGCAGCCACTTTTGCAACCTGTGCAGCAACTCATAGTACTGCGGCCTGGCGGGTTCAGCCGCTTTAAAGTCCCACTGGTGGACCCGCTGAGCCCGGACCAACACGTTTACCCCCAGTCTGGCCAGGATCTCCCCTTCACCGTGGGATAATCAGCAGCCTGGTCATCTGCTAAGTCAAAAATACTTGCTGGGGTCCAGACGCCAGGAACGGAGCGACGACCTCCGCCCACTGTTCTCGGGTAATTTCTCCTCACGGCCACCTTCTCGAACACCGCCAGATAGGTCTCCACCTCATCCGAGGGGGTCATCTTAGGGATCGCTGCACGGACGGCTTTCCGGGCATCGTGGACGTGGTGGGACGCTCCTGCAGCTTATAACGCCATCACGTGCTGTAGCAGTAGCTGGTTGGTCTCCCGCTGCTGCACGTTAGCCTCTATGAGAGCTTTCACAGCCGCCTCCATTTTGTCAGGGAACACAGGCTGCAACTTTGCCGGCCGAATATAGGACATCCAGTCGTGCCCAGCAAAAACAAACTTCGGCGTTCACACCAGCCTCACTGCGCATGCCCGCATCCGACACCAAATGTGGGGAGTCGCTCTGGTAGACAGCGGTGCGGGTGCAGTATAGAGGCAAAAGGGAGTCCAGAAGGTGCAGCAAACAGTGTTTTATTCACACTTGCATCAAAAATAAACAGCGAACAGTCACTTGGTGTTAAATCACACGTCAGAAAACGTGAGGTAAAACAAAATGTCCAAACACAGGTTCTAATCACCTGGGAGGTTTTAGGTGCGGGTTCGCACCTGGCTGTCGGCCCAGCCGCAAGATAAACCACGTCAGGCTTCCAGGCCGCCTGCACTCCTCCTTGCTGGGCTACTGCTTCCAGCCCAGAGAGCTCCACAGCACCATCTGCAGCTCCAGGACAATCACCTCCTCCACACCCAGCTGCTGGCTGTGTTATAAAGGCCCGGGAAAACCCGGCCTGGACCGTGGGGAGTAGGCACCCACCCAACTCTTTGCCTACTCCCAGTAAGAGCCGGCCCGGATTGGCTTTGCAGCCAAACTAAATAGCAAGGTGTCAAGCAGCACTAGCTGCTGCTGACACACCAAAAATCCGGCTCTTACCTCACCGATAGTGATGAGCGGCAGGTGCCATATTCGATTTCGACGAAATTCGCGAATATTCGAATGAATATTCGTTTCATATTCGTCGAAATCGAATATTCGTCATTTTTTCTAGTTATCGCGATTAACATGCGATTTAAATAATCGCATATTGCGATTTGTACTTAAGGCTACTTTCCTATTGGTTTCATATCTAGAATTAGCGAGGATGACGAATATGACGAATGTATTCGTCTATTCCTCAAAACGAAGATAACGAAGTATTCTACATCTTCGTTTTAGCTACCTATTCGTCAACTTCGCTAATTCTAGCAATCAAATAGGAAGGTTGACTATAGAGACAGCTGTGTTAAATTCGCTATGCGATTTTTTTTTAATAAATAGAATACTTATAATAATTTTATCAAGTAATATAATTATTGTATTAAAAAAAAAAATCGCATAGCGAATTTAACACAGCTGTCTGGTAAGTCAACCTTCCTATTTGATTGCTAGAATTAGCGAATAGCGAAGTTGACGATGACGAGACGAATAGGTTGCTAAACGAAGATGTAGAATACTCGTTATCTTCGTTTTGAGGAATATGACGAATACATTCGTCATATTCGCTATTCGCTAATTCTACCAAGCCAACCATAACTTCTGTGCTCATGGAGCGTCCCCATCACCATGGGAACGTCTCCATATACTAAAATGTACTGTCGGATTTGAGGAATTACGTTGAAATCGCAATGCGATTAATTCAAGTTATATTAATCGCATTGCGATTTCAACTTAGAGCTGGGTTTATAATGGGTCAGCTTGCTAGAATTAACGAAGTTAACGAATATGGAATATAGCAGCAGTGCTAAGTTGAAATCGCAATGCGATTAATTTAACTTAAAGTATTCGCATTGCGATTTCAACTTAGCACTGCTAGTGCATAGCTATACTCCATACCATATTCGTTAATTCTAGCCTATGTAAGATAGCAGTGCTAAGTTGTAATCGCAATGCGATTAATATAACTTGAATTAATCGCATTGCGATTTCAACGTAATTCCTCAAATCCGACAGTACATTTTAGTATATGGAGATTCTCCCATGGATGGGGACGCTCCACATGAGCACGGAAGTCGGCAGAAGCGGCAACGGGCACTGACTAGAGCAGCCAGGAAGCCAGGAATCCTCAGGACAGGTAAGAACTACTTTTGGGAAGTAGGAAAGAAAAAAATATAACTAAAAAAAAAAAAAAAAAAAAAAACGAATATTCGAAATAGCGAATTTATAGCGCTATATTCGAAATATTCACGAATTAGCGAAGTGCCGATATTCGCTAAAAAAATTCGCTATTCGAATATTCGCGCTCAACACTACTCACCGAGGCCAGGAACCTCGGTGACACGTACCTCCCGTCGACCACAGTACCTTGCACCTTACCACACAACATATAACTGCACAGCTGAATAGCAAATATATTTTACTTTTGCCACTAATACACGAAAAAAGAGCTTTAGAACATATAACTGCACCGCTAATCGGCAAATATATTTTACTTTTGCCACTAATACACGACAAAAAGAGCTTTAGAACATATAACTGCACCGCTGAACGGCAAATATATTTTTATTTTGCCACTAATACACAACAAAAAGGGCTGTAATTTTAGCACTTCACCACACAACAGCTAATAAGCCCTTTTTTCCCACTAATACAAGCCAAAAAGTGCTTTAGAACATATAACCACACCGCACAAGGGCAAATAAGACATAGAAATATTTCCTTGTAATATACCCTGTTATTGGCTGTATCAAACATCACTTGCACCCAATAACAAGAACGGTTTGCTGGAATTACAGAGCTGTATAATGGCAATTTGGGTTTCCAGTCAGTGTAGCAAGGTGTAATAGGATTGTTCCTATTACCCAGGCTGTAACCTCCCCTACCGAAACCTGTTCAACATAAATGCTGTGGAATGATTCCTCCCTATCCTTTCCCTACACCTTGAATAATCTTTCCCTGCACTTCTAAATCGTTTTTTTTTTTAGCACAATGAAGATTTTTCTATCACTGTCCTTAGCGCCTACTGACGTCTCTCCCTGCACTAAGTACACTGGTAAATGGTAGAATCCAAGATGGCTGTGGCTATTTATAGGGCTGTGACATCATAGGGCTGGCTGGCTGCAGATTGGTTGCATGCATGGCATTATGGGAGATCCTGCCTTCCCAGCATTTCTTGCTCTATGTCCTCAAACGTGCAGCAGCTATTTTAGGATAAAATGTGATTTGTTACCAGGAAGTGTGGGGAAATTCGGATTTGATGTCAGCTTCAGTTCGCTCATCTCTAGAAATCACAAAGAGCTCAGTCCTTTCTTTGGGTGCAGGCTTGTAACGTGGCAAAACTGGAACATATAATGCAAAGAGGAAAAAATATAATTTGTAATCCACATGGGTATGCATAGAATACAGGGGCGGACTGGGCCGGGGGGCAGGGGGGCAATTGCCCCCCGGGCCTCTCTGTTGCCTCACTGTCACGGCCGGCCGGAATGATGTCAGTCTGTCTTACTCATACACTTTTAGGGTACTGCTGCCTCCGCCGCCGCTCTTACTAATTCAACCTACCTGGCCTGCGGACTGCGGAGGGAGACGGGGAGGCGTGCTGCCGGCAGCCTATCATAAAGGCCGCCGGACCGGTGCAGGCGGCGCGATGCCGTCAACGCGCCGCCTGACTGAGCCGCTGCACTGCAGTAAAGAAATCAGCACATTGGGGGCCCTTCTTACTGGCACATTATTGGTGGGCACTATAGGGGCATCTACTGAGGCCACAAAGAACTGTTATTTTATTTGGGGGCTCTGGATAGGGGCATTTTATACTGGGACACATTATGGTGGGTACTATGGGGAAGGTAGGAGTACTATAGGGTCATCTACGGTGGCACTGAGAATGGGTATTTTATACTTACAAATTATGGGGGACACTGAGGGCATCTACTGGGGCACTATATATGGGGCATTTTATACTGGTACATTATGGGGGTCACTAGGAGGGAGGGGGGAGAGGAGCACTATGGGGGCATTAACTGGGGCACTATATAGGGGTATTTTATACTGGCATATTATGGGGGCACTATGGGGACGTTAGCTCAACTGGGGGCATTACAATGGGGTATTTTTGTCACATTAGAAGGAGAATTATTTGTACTGGGGGGGCCATTATGGTGGGATTTATTACTCTCCCATGGTGGGACCCCCTAGTAGCAGCACCAGCCTCTCCCTGCTCTGCTATCCCTCTGCCCCATCTCCAAATCCTTATTATGAAATCTTTCTCATTAGGATAAAACACATCATCAGCTCCGCCAATCCCCCGGCCAAAGTGTGGAAGACGAAGTGGTGTCCGAGGGTCAAGCCAAGTAATTGTAAGTTTTCATATGAAATATGTTTATGTCATGTTACAGTTTCTTCTGCAAAAGTCATCAAGTGTCATGGGGGAGTCCTTATTGTTTTTCGCCCCAGGGCCTCTGGTTGTTACTTGCCCTCTGGGCCAAAAGTTGCCAGTCAGCCCCTGAATTAGAATAGCAGCAATTATGATGAGAACCCTTTGAGCAAAGGAATTGGGTGCTGACGTGCGCAACTGGGTAGTGTTTATGCAGATGTAGGTAGTCCCTACAAGCATGTCCATCCAAATGAAGGCCAAACAAGGGCAACAACCAACGAAATAGCCAACAAGTCCTCACCCTTCAAAAACTGTCCATGATGTGGCTCCCATTAGTCCGTGATTTTTTTTTCCAGGATGTACTAGAGGGGCTCCTTAGAGGAGGTATCGGAAATCTTCCTCGCTGCTGGAGCTACTGAATGACATTAGAGGGTGCTCCTGCCTCTTGTATGTGCAACGGGCACCTCCCCCTAGAGCCCTCTATGTAATGCAACCCAGGTATAGGAATGCCGAGTGGTATAGTGTGGCCTAAAATGTCTCTTTATATGTCACGGTGCTCCTATCTGGATATGGCTGGACCCCAGGCTTTGGCTTCGAAGCAATAAATAGGGGGAATAATTGAGGAATATGAAAGAAAGATTGAGTCCAGACCTTGTATGTAGTTGACCAGCAGCTTTACTTGAATAAGCAGTCATCAGAAACAGTCTCCAAACTTTATCTTTGTCCCAGCAGGCTTTAGCATGAACTGGCAGGCAAACGCGTCTCTGCTACATCTGTTTCTCTCTGGCTCCGCTGTTCTAACAGTCTGACTGTATGACTTTGCTTCTTCTTGTAGGCTGCACTTCTTTTTGTATGGTCGGTCTCTAGATTAGGCCAGGGAACTTTCCTCCTGCCTCCTGAGGCTCTAAGCTATGGCCTCCATGGCCAGCAGAGCTGAGGGTGCTCTGGCTGGCTTGGGCACCTCCAGCAGAGACATGCCCTGCACACCTTACCCAAGTAGGGGGGTAAGCTAGACTCGACTCTCACTGGTCCCCACCCTTCTGCAGGAAATGGGACTCCCCCACTTCTCCACAGAGGGGGGTTAGAATGGAATGGAAGGTTCCATTCTATATAACATATTTGCTGCCACCTGTTGGTGAACCAGGCACATTACAAATAAACAGTTACAAACATTAGAAACGCACATTGTATAGGACCTGAACAAAATACATAAGCTGACGTTTTGTTAGCGCAATAAAGAAAGTAGCAGGGTGCAGAAGTGGTAATGCCACTCTGGGGTGGTACATATGCCAAACTCGCTGCCATGGTGGTGCTCCGCTGACCTCTAGTGGAGGACCTCGGTAGTTCCAGGGTG